>CM038682.1:618498456-618865953 GCA_021605205.1 Aegilops longissima | reverse complement strand
TTGATTGATCTTGATGATATGATTATTACAAGAGTTGATCTACCACGAGATCGTAGAGGCTAAACCCTAGAAGCTAGCCTATGGTATGATTGTTGTTGTCCTACGGACTAAACCCTCCGGTTTATATAGACACTGGAGGGGGCTAGGGTTACACAGAGTCGGTTACAAGGGAGGAGATCTACATATCCGTATTGCCAAGCTTGCCTTTCACTCCAAGGAGAGTCCCATCCGGACATGGGACGAAGTCTTCAATCTTGTATCTTCATAGTCCAACAGTCCGGCCAAAGGATATAGTCCGGCTGTCCAGAGACCCCCTAATCCAGGACTCCCTCAGTGGCCCCTGAACTAGGCTTCAATGACGATGAGTCCGGTGCAGATTGTCTTCAGCATTGCAAGGCGGGCTCTTCTCCAAATTCTGAATACCTGCTGAGTAGTGTCCGACTTCCCATAAATGTTGCACTTCTTGGCTTCCACGCCCAATAATGGTTGTCTTCCACGTGTCGAGCGAATGCGGGAAGCCAGGGCATTTTTACATTTGCCACCCTAGCCATGTGAGTAAACTGTCTATTAAAGAAACGGGGATTCGTAGATCCAAATCACACCATCCTCCCACGGCAAGTATCCATCAGAGCACGCTCGGAAAAATCCATTCCAACATGGCCGGCCATCACAGATCCTCCTCTCTCTCCCGTAGCCCTAAGCCCGGTGATTGGAAGAAGTGTTCCGTCCCGCACAGCCAATTAGTAGAGTTACAGACCCCAGGGATTTCTCCCTCCAACGTATATGGTCCCTGTTCGAGCCGGGCTCGCCACCTATAATGGCGGGGAGCAAGCGGAGAGCTTTCCCAATCCCTCCAAGGGGGAGCGAGTATGCCTTGTCCCTTATTTATTAAGGGGACTTGGATTTCCAATCCATCCGTTCCTCCGCGGGCTCCTGGAGTTTTATGGCCTCCAGTTGCATAATTTCACCCCCGCTTCCATATTACACATCGCTGGTTATGTTGCCCTTTGTGAGTTGTTTCTGGGCTGCGAAGCTCATTTCGCGCTGTGGAAGAAGCTATTCTACCTTGTGCCCCGTACACAGAAGGGGTCAATATATCAAGTGGGTGGAGCCGAAATATGGCGCATCGCCGGGACCGGATACCTGTCTGGCACCCCGAAGAAGACGTCCGAAGACTGGCCTTTGGAGTGGTTTTACATGGAGGACGTCCCCCTTCTAGATCCTATTCGGATGGGTCTTCCCGAGTTTGACAATGCCCCTTTGAAGAAACGCCGCAGCTGGCTCCCTCGGAGCCCTCAGGAGGAAGATAACAAAGAAGTCCTTTACTAACAATAACCGAGGTTATGTCAATATGTATAATGCGGGGGGTACAGCCACTTCAATATCGAGGGCACCCCATGTGGCACTTTAACCGGGAAGATGATGCCACCCGCTGCGGGCGTAAAGGACCGGACTCAGTTGCTGCTCTAGCAAAAATTCTGTCCGATTTGTACAAGGGAGAGGAAGAGGAGCTCATCTGTATTAAGCCACGGGATGGATTCTCCATGTACAACCCTCCAAGCTGGGTGAGCTGTCACTTTTTACTCCCAGCCTTCCCGCATTCTTCGTCATAAGTACTCACCTTGCCGTTTCATGGCAGGAACTATGAAAAGCTGTAAGGGAGGTCAACAGCCCACCTCCACAACCGGAGGATCCTGACCGTGCCCTCGATCCCGGACTCGAAGAGGATCCGGACATATTTGTGGAGCTGATCGACAGGACATTCTATCAACTGAGCTGTGATGATGCCATGGTGGCCATCATAGCCAACTATCCAGGGCTACTCCCTGCATCGCATGTAAGAAAAACCGAGTCCCAACTTCCGAGAAGGATCCCCTTTTATGCACTTCACCTACCGTACACATATGGTGTCTTACAGGGAAGGCCCTCGAGACGCCATGCCGAACCCGCAGTGACTCGCCAACAAGGGGCACCGATGCCGGGTAGGCTAAAAAGGAAGGCGGCCAGGACTGAGACACCGGCGCAGAGGTATGATACAGAACCTCGCTCCGTGGTTGTCGTCTTTTAAAATATAATAACGTCCATGTTTCCTAGTAGGAAAAACGCTCGCCGGACTATATTCGAAGAGGTTGCCGATCACGCCTCCACCAGTCGGGCTCTAGGGTCGGACATAGAGGCGGAAGCTAACACGGGGCGAACGCCGGATGCTCCTCCTACAGAGGATGCGGATAGACTATCCGCTACAAATTCCGAAGTGGAGAGCACCATGAATCACAGGCGTCGTCGGGCCGTACTCCATGACGCTTGTTTCTCCCAAGAGGCGTTTGATGCCTTCAACTCAGGAGACGCGTACATCCGTGCTGCTCAAAATGGTCTTGCCAGAGCCACGGACCAGTATGTAAAGGATATACGGGTAAGAAAATCTGATGATTATATGTATCAGTAGCCCCTGAGACTTGAAACAGTTGACACAACTGATTTAAGGATCATTATTTGTGCAGGTTCTTACAGAGAAGAATACCCAATTGTCTCGAGAGCTGGAAGAGTGCAAAGCCCAGCTACGGGCTGCGGTTGCCGCGTTGAAGGAGTCCGAGAAGGTCCCCCTCTGGTAACACTTGTTCCCATTGTAAAGAATGACAGGTACCAGATAATATGCGGCATGCATGCAAATCTAACAATAGATGTTGCAGATGACTCCGGAGTGAATCCGGAGGCCGTGCTAGGGGATGCGCAACGTGCTAATCGACAGCTAAATGCTGGCGAGCGCGTGCTTACGCGGGTCAGGCAGGAGAAAAATGATCTCCAAGACGCCAATATCCAGCTGGGCATGGAACTAAAAGATGTTCGAGCCCAGCTTGCGGACTCCGTGAAAGAGAATAAGCGGCTTCGACGGGGCATTTTCAGTAAGTGCTTGAACGAACTTTTGAAAGAGTTCGGCGAAGAAGCCGGCTAACAGAGCTATGTCTGCAGGTATGCTGACGGGTCATCCCACGGAGGAGATGCCCGAGTCTGTGGGTGATCTTCTACCAGAGCTCTCACAACTGCACGAACAAGTTAGGCAGGTGATGCAGGGGATTGCCCAAGCCTTGTGGTCATCCGCCTCCCCGCAAGGAGGCATGGGGAGCTTATAGAGAAGCTCAAGGGAGCGCGGAGGCGCTTCCGATTATGGAAGATATCAGCCTACCGACAAGGTGCAAGGGAAGCCTGGGCCATGATGAAGACGCGATATACCAAAGCTGACCCAAACCACATGGCCGAGGTCGGACCTGTGGGGCCCGATAGGAAAGAGATCCCCGTCAGTTTGGTGTATGACCAAGTAGAATTAGCCGCAAAGTATACCCAACAGGATTGTAGGCTAGACAGCCTGTTGGATGGTATAGAATAAGAATTTAGTCAGTCTAAGTGACTGTGTAATTTAAGTGACATATATAATGTCCCTAGCCGGATTGTAAATCATTTGTCATGGCGGACCTTTTCACTTCGACCTCTGGACCCTTTAGTCCAGAGTGTATCCGAATACCCGATCGGTTATGTAAAAACCGGGGTATGCATGGGAACCAGGCGTAGGGGTCATAAGTGCTTGAACAGACAAGTACCCAACTAGCTATGTTATATTACATGGATAGTAAGAAACATCTTCCTGGGAGAAAAGTTCCGTTAAGGGTTCCTTTCCCTGGGTACGCATGCCCTTATGTGCATGTCCGAACTGCGAAAAGAGATGCAGGCTATAAACATCTGGGGGCGTGTATCAAAAATAAATAAAAGTCATCTTTTGTTCACCGACCGAATATTCCCTTAAGAACGCTAGCTTTCGTCTTCACCCAGTCTGAGGTACACATCCGGCTGACCCGGTAGTAACAATCACAGATGTGCTCCCCTTATGCCCTAGCCGAATTAACGGGAACGTAGGGCATAAACACAAGAGCCAGGCAACCCAGCTTGGCCAAAACTTAAGTCATATCGATGCATATAATGGCGAAAAAAGGTACATGTGGAAGAATAACACATGTGTGGGGCATAAAGCCCAGAAAAATAGTTATATTAAGCTTATGTATAAGAAGCCCCCAGGTATAATGAGCGTGGTTAGCGCATCAAGATTGTGTATTCAAGACACATGTTAGCCTTTTAAGGCCTTGAGGAGAAGGAAAAGAAGAAAGAAAGAGAGAAAAGACATATAACGAATATGCAAAAAATTGATGGGGGTAAGGAGACGAACATATAGTCCGGCACTAGGCGTAGAATCTTCGGAGTCTGGCTGCGTTCCATGGGTTTGGCTCGAGTCGATTGTCCGATGCATCCCGCAGATGGTACGCTCCACCGCTCAGAACCTGGTCAATAATGAAGGGACCTTCCCATTTGGGCTTGAGCTTGTTCTTTTTCTTCTCCGGCAGGCGCAGAACTAGTTCGCCAACGTTATAAGTTTTGGCCCGTACTTCTCTGCTTTGATACCTTCGAGCATGTTGCTGATAGAATGCGGAACGGGCTTTTGCCACATCATGCTCCTCCTCCAGGGCGTCCAAACTGTCCTACCGATCGAGCTCGGCCTCTTTTTGTTCATACATGCGCACTCGAGGTGAGTCATGAATTATGTCGCAGGGCAGAACCGCCTCTGCGCCGTACACCATAAAAACGGTGTGTATCCGGTAGTGCGATTCAGCGTGGTTCGCAGCCCCCATAGTACAGAGTCGAGCTCCTCTACCCAGTGCGTGTTTGATTCCTTTAAGGACTACACTAATCTGGGTGTAGGACCTTGAAGTATGTCTAGAGGGGGGGGGTGATTAGACTACTTGACCAATTGAAAGCTATGCCTTTTCCCAATTTTAGACTTTGGCAGATTTTAGCTAACTTTGAGCAATTCAAGCAATCATCACGCAATTCAAGCAAGCATGCAAAGAGTATATAGGCAGCGGAAAATAAAGCATGCAACTTGCAAGAATGTAAAGGGAAGGGTTTGGAGGATTCAAACACAATTGGAGACACGGATGTTTTTATCGTGGTTCCTATAGGTGGTGCTATCGTACCTCCACGTTGATGGAGACTTCAACCCACGAAGGGTAACGGTTGCGCGAGTCCACGGAGGGCTCCACCCACGAAGGGTCCATGAAGAAGCAACCTTGTCTATCCCACCATGGCCGTCGCCCACGAAGGACTTGCCACACTAGCGGTAGATCTTCATGAAGTAGGCAATCTCCTTGCCCTTACAAACTCCTTGGTTCAACTCCATAATCTTGTCGGAGGCTCCCAAGTGACACCTAGCCAATCTAGGAGATACCACTCTCCAAGAAGTAACAAATGGTGTGTTGATGATGAACTCCTTGCTCTTGTGCTTCAAATGATAGTCTCCCCAACACTCAACTCTCTCTCATAGGATTTGGATCTGGAGGAAAGAAGATTTGAGTGGAAAGCAACTTGGGGAAGACTAGAGATCAAGATTCATATGGTTGGAATGGAATATCTTGGCCTCAACACATGAGTAGGTGGTTCTATCTCAGAACTGGTAAGTTGGAAGTGTAGGTTTGTTCTGATGGCTCTCTTCACGAATGAAGAGGAGGTGGAGGGGTATATATAGCCTCCACACAAAATCTAACTGTTACACACAATTTACCAAACTCGGTGGGACCGAATCATAAAACTCGGTCAGACCGATTTAGTAAACCTAGTGACCGTTAGGGTTTTCGGTGGGACTAACATGCAACTCGGTAGGACCGATATGGTTAGGGTTACGACATAACGTAATCTCGGTGAGACCGATTACACAAACTCGGTGAGACGATTTTGGTAATTAGCTAATGAAAGTGCTAGTTATCGACTAGAGGGGGGGGTGAATAGGCGATTTTTATGAAAGTCTTCAAAACACGGATGTTTCGAAGACAAACAACAGAAATGACCTAGTTGATATGCAGCGGAAGATAACTACAACAAGCACGCCATAGTCAAGTATGCAATAATGTGAACGGACAAGACTAATAGCAGCTATGTAGTAAGGATCAGGATGGAAGATAGTATGAAGCCAAACAACAATAGAAGTCAAGCAGTGAAATCAAACAGATAAGACATATAAGCAAAGACTTCACGAAGACAAACTTAGGGTAAAGGAGGGAAGGGATAGAACCAGTCACTAGTTGAAGACACATGATTTGTTGGACCAGTTCAGATTCTTTGTGACAACTGTACATCAGTTAGGGAGGCTGAGATTCAACTCAAGACCGCGTCTTCACCTTATTCCCTTGAGCTAAGGACACAGTCCTCGCCCAATCACTCTGGTAAGTCTTCAAGGTAGACTTCAACCTTCATGACGAGTTCACCGCAATCCACAATGACTCTTGGATGCTCGAACGCGACGCCTAACCGATTGGAGGATTCACAGGTCCTCAAGTGTAATAAGTCTTTAGGTCACATGACAGAAAACTTCAAATGATGCCTAACACTCTTTGGCTCTAGGTGTTTTGGGCTTTGTCTCGCAAGGATTTCTCTCTCAAAGGCTTCGAGGTGGGTTGCTCTCAAACGACAAAAGCCGTGCACTAACTCTGAGCAACCACCAATTTATGGTGTAGGGGGTGGGCTATTTATAGCCACTAGGCAACCCGACCTGTTATGTCCGAAATGACCCTGGTCACTAAGGAACCGACACGTGTTCCAACGGTCGATTTCAAACACTCACGACAACTTTACTTGGGCTACAAGCAAAGTGACTCATCCACTCTGGATAAGTTTTGCTCTCATTGTCTTCGTCAAGACATAGGATTTGGGTTGAGCATCACTTCAGTCATTCTGACTGTGTTCACTTGGACCCCACTTAATAGTACGGTGGTTCCTACGACTCAACAAAGAAGAAAAGGAAACAACAAAACAACACAGTCTTCGCGCTCCATAGTCTTCACTCAAAGTCTTCTCATGTCATAGTCTTCAATGTGAATATCTTCACATACCACCATTGTCTTCAATGTCTTCATACATTTTAGGGTCATCTCCGGTAGGTAAACCGAATCAATGAGGGACACTACTGCGTTATCCTGCAATTCTCACAAACGATTAGTCCTCAACCACATTTGTCGTCAATACTCCAAAACCAACTAGGGGTGGCACTAGATGCACTTACAATCTCCCCTTTTGGTGATTGATGACAAACTGGTTGAAGTTTTCAACGGGATAAAATATGTGAAATTGTAAAGGATAGGGAATTGTCTTCATAAGTGGCAAAGGCTCCCCCTGAAGATGTGCATATAAGTAGTTTGCTTTTGGAATGCAAATGCACATGGCAGGTTGTACTTGTGGAGATCCTCTTCAACTTATGAAGATAATTCATCATGCATGGAATGATATAGCTAAGAGAATGACATGCATAATGAAAAATGGACGTCTGCAGAATGATCTAAGTGCGGAAGTTATCGTCGCACATGCGGAATTTATCATCGCACCAGAGTAAAGCAAATAAGTAGCAGACGACCATCGAGTTTAAGTGTTACAACTCAAAGAACCAAATGTTTCAAAAAATGAGAGTTGTAAACACTAGGCAAAATATAATGCAACCGCCCTTATGAACCTGCTTGAAGACTATCAACTCATATGCTTCTCGCCCTTTTGTCAGTAAGGACCAAAAAGGTTTGAAGACATAGAGCATCTACTCGTCCTCTTCGGAAGAAGATGATGCAGCAGGGTTGTCATTGTTGGTTGGCGGTGCAGATGAGCTTGGCCCAGTGTCGATTCGTGCAGAAGTAGGGGGCGGTGAAGTAGCATCGGCTTCATCATCGATCACTCTGGCATTGACCGTTTCCGCGGAGGAAGAATAGTCAGAGTCTTCAAGAGATGGAGTTTGCCGTAGGACTGCATTCCGTGGAGGAGTGGAGTCAAACTTGAAACGTTCAGTGAAGCCATCGTCTTGAAGATCAGCTTCAAAGACCGAAAGGTGGTCAAACTCTTCCATGATCGCCGACAAGTCTCGTGAGTGACAAAAGCATTCTTAGTGGCAAGGTTGCGAATGCGATTGACGTCCACCAAGAGGCTTTGGATTTGACGCTTTAGCCAGGAGTGATGCTTATCTTGCTTTTGATGCAGCGCCACAAGA
This sequence comes from Aegilops longissima, assembly GCA_021605205.1. Taxonomy (NCBI): domain Eukaryota; kingdom Viridiplantae; phylum Streptophyta; class Magnoliopsida; order Poales; family Poaceae; genus Aegilops; species Aegilops longissima. Next base: position 618,857,888 of record CM038682.1, on the reverse strand, counting down.
AGTTCTCGATCATTGAGGACTCGAGAGCGCTTCCGAGGCCTTTGGCCAATTGTGCTCTCAGTAGCTTCAGTCCGTGCACGATGAGGTAGACGTGTGTTCCCAGCCAGGGGATAGACACGAGATACCGCTTGGACGCCTTCAATGGGTTGAGAGAAGCTGTGGTGATCTGCATTCTGAAGACTTAGTGGTGTTTTGGCGGGCTCGGGGTATATGGCTTCAATGATATATCAACCTCTCGTAGAAAGATCGATGATTGCGAGCAGAGGGTTGATAGTTGATAGCTGAGTGCATCTTAATGAGGCGCATGACCCATGGAGCATAGAACTTCAGACCAAACAGATCAGATCCAGATGCAGCCAATTGCCTGATGAAGAAATCTTGCGTGTTGAAGCTGATTCCATTGAGAATATAGAAGACCAATGTCTTCATTGCTCCTTCAAGCTTTGCAGATGATGAATGCCCTTTGATAGGCCATAGAGTTCGCCGGATGATGTGATATATTGTGCGAGGCAGATACTCAAGGTCATCAACAAAGAAGTGCTGAGGGTATTCAGCGTCATGTGGCAGTGGCTTCATCATGCTCAGCATCTGACTCATGTCGGGTTCTGGCTTATGAAATATGCTTTCCAAGGCATCGCGGTGGAGTTGACATCCAGGTTCAAACAGCTCTCCGGGAGTGGGTAGGCTGTGAGCTCAATGATGTCAAGAGCTTTGGCTTCATGATGGACATTTCCATCATCCACTCGAGAACCCATGTCTTTGTATCTCTGTTGTAGCAGCGGATGTGGAGTGTTGCATAGAATTGAAGCACTAATTCTTCATTCCAGTGCTTTTTATGCATTACGGCCAAGCAAACTGCATCATGAAAGCAATCAAGTGCTTCTTCTAAGCACGGCAGTCCGCAATGGCTTCGATGTCGAGGCGCATATGAGGGAAAATGCGGCCTTGGTCATACTGTAACACAGAGTAATAGCTTCTTTGCCGATAGCTCCGTAACCGGTCCGATGAGATCCTTGGCCTTTTGTAGGGTTCTTTGCCTTTGTCAAAGAAAGTATTGTGGGCTTTGAAGCCATTTGCATTGAAAGAACCAGTTGAGGTGGCGGTGCTCGAAACCTTGGCGTCTTGGCTTTGGCTTCGGACGGAGGACTATGTGCAATATGATAGTCGAATTGAGGACCGAGGCATGAGGCGGAGGGACGAGAACGGCCATCTTATCGTGACTAGCTCGCCATAGTCGTAAGCTTGCTCGATTGTGTAGGGCCTTGGTGGCGGAGGCGAGCGATGGCAAGAATCGAGGCTTCAGGCTGCATGCCAGATGCTTCGGGAGCATTGCCTCATTGGCCGAGCACAGTTCCTTCATTGGCTTCAGGAGCGGTTGGGACAGTCCACATTGGCTTCAGCCATGACCACGTCATTGGCTTCATTGGTGTTGGAGGTGGCAGCCTCATTGTTTTCAACCTCCACTTGAGGATCCGGAGGGTCGAGCATCGCACGCTGATATCGGGATCACTTCTTCACCATGGGGTGTAGGAACACGTTCTTCTTCTTCTTGTTGGGTGTCGTGGTCGATGCAGGCGGATTGTCTTCAGCAGCTTTGGCTTCGCACTCGAGAGACATTCACAGCTTGAGTGGCTTCAAAACACTTGACGGTAACAGGTTGGTGGTGAACTTCTCCATTCGAACACTCGGAAGAGGCACTTGAGGCCTTTGACCTTTGCGAAGCTGCGAAATGTCAAGCGACGCCTTTGGAGATGGGGTTGCACAGGCCTCAAAGTCTTCCACTTATTCTTGGTGTTGCTGTTGGGGAGTGACTTGTTGTTGGGGAGTACTGGGGAGTCTTGTTGTTGCGGCGATCAGCCCATGAAGCATCTGTGCAGTTGGCGCCGAGGGCGACCAATGCCGATGAGTTCGATGTTCGCATTTAACAAAGCGATGATACCACATTGTACTCGATTTGAGGAAGACCTTCATCATCTTCAACATTGTCATGGTGACCAATGTCTTCAAAGCGATGAGGGATCACCTTTGGAATATCTTCACTTCAGGAGCCTCTGTGGAAGCAGTGCTCATGAACATCATCGAAGTTCTTGGGTTGCGACGCGGGACGAACCACAGAAATGGGTTCAACAATCAAGGGCTCTGTGGGAGTAGCCCGATTCTTCTTGGTCTTTAGCTTCTTCTTGGAGGGAGCAGCATCAGAGGCGTCAGGATTTTTCCTTTTTCTCGCTCCAGCCTCGGCTGCCCTCGTCTTTTTCTGTTCTGAAGCAGTTGACCAGACCTTTGGCTTTGAGCCAGTCATGCTGCTTGGGAAGACAATGCGTGGCTCTTCCTGCCTTGAAGGTGCAGCTTGGTCGGTTGAAGATTTCTTTTTCTTTGCAGCCATCCTGGGGTCAATGCCAGGACGGCCAAGTGCCTTGCGCTTCTCAGCCTCATTGTAGGCAAGCACACACTTGTCGGCCAGAGCCTTCATGCGCTCACGAGAGCCTCTGGCGTCTTCACGCTTCTTGACAAAGTTTTCTTTGAGGTCGTGCAGCATGACCTTGAAGTTTTTGACGTCTTGCACACTGAGTGCAGCCATATGCTTCTTGAACTGAGCCTTCTCATAGTCAATTTTGTGCTTCAGTTCAACAATCCACTGAGCTAGAGCTAGCTCGAAGCAATGGCTCCGCTGAAAGAGACGCCGAGGCCAATTCGAAGTTGCAGATCTTCAAAGTTGATGTTTGGTGTGTCAAACCACTCATCAATGAAGTGATGGATGATTGCCACATTAAAGAGAGGCAAGCTGTTGAAGATTTCGCTTCTTCTTTTGTTTGATAAGCTGCTCAAGAGCATCATCGCAAGATCGCCATCACTTGATGATCAATGTGCTCTTCACGCAGAATTGCAGCAGGGTCGATGTCGATTCAAGATTCATGACACTTTTCTTTCTCTTCTCCGCCTTCTTGGAGATGCGGATTGATCTCGGGCGTAATCGCTTCGTGGAGGTGCATGGCGATGGCTTCACACGTGAAGCTTTTGGAGGAGAAGCTGACTTTGGAGCCTTGACTTTCTTAAGCTTCTGCGGCTTTGGAGCAGGAGCAGGAGCTGGAGCTGGGGCTTCATCAGAGTCATCATTGTCATCAGAGTGATCCACTTTAGCACCTTGGACCAAAATATAAGTGATGAGGGCTTCAAGGTTTGAAAACGGACCGATGACATTGGGTTCAGCGTCACGTGAGCCGTCAGCACGGGGAGCAGAGGGACCAGGGTTGAAGTCTAATCCCAATGACTTCTTGTTTTCCTTTGCAGAAGCCTTTGCGTGCTGGAAGTTGCGCTTGAAGAGATTGTCATCGCGACACCAGAGAAAAGACGTCGGGTCGGCATTTTCAGGTTGAGGTCCACGGACCATGCAAGGATAGAAACCTTGTGCAATAGCTTGGCCCAGCTCTTGGGAGGGAGGCCTCAAATGAATATCACCCCAAGGGCTTATGATGGCATTCTTCTCGGCATATTCTTTTGTGACGAAATTGTACTTGAACCACTCGTTCAGCCTAATAGCGTCGAATCCATTGGATTCGTGGTCTTGCGCTGATTATAAGTCTCTTCAGATCTGTCTTGTACAGATTCTGCGAGGTCATCAGTAGATCTTTTGAGGTTCCTCACAACGCTGTCTCGCCGCCCTTCCCGACTGATTTATCTGTAGCCATGAGCTTCAAACTGAATGGCTTCACAATCAAAGGCTTCAAAGGCTTGCGCTTGCTTGATGCATGTGAACGGCTTCGGAGAGTTGATTTGATGTTGTAAGAATTCTGCAAACGAATGCGCACTATGAGAACCAAGGGATTCTCCCACGGACATGTACCGTGTGACAGATTAGAGATGCGAGGAAGGGAAGAGGTCATATGCATTCTCAGAAGATTTTAAAGATAAATCGGTTTGAAGACATTGACCTCATGATGCGAAGACATTCACTTATACGCTGAGAGTTGGTTCCACATTTGTACGAATCCGTGAATAAGTACAAGTAAGGAATCTAACTAGTTGTGAAGCTTAAGTGAATATACTAAGCAGTATGAGATGCAGACAGAATAGATCTAACTTTGTATGGGCAGAAACCATTTTTGGCAAGTAGGATGAATCTTGAAGATCAAAAAGATGGTAAAAATAGAGATATATTTACCGCTTCGAAGAACTGCTAGACGGAAGGAAAGGAGGCTGAGCAGTTCAGTCCACCGTGCCCTAACTTGGTGACGGAGGACACCTACGGCGGCGGCGGAGACGAAGATGTTCGCGGCCGGCGTGAGGACGGCGTCGGAGAAGTCGCGGCAGCTAAGCGCTTCGTCGCCGGCATCGTCGAGAGCTAGCGGTGGCGCTAGGGTTTTGACGAGGTGGAGAGGTGGAAGAAGATTTTCTTTACCGCAGGGGACAGGTATTTATAATAAGGCAAAAGCGGCGGCAAGAATTACGCAGTGCCTGGCGGTTCACTCGAGGGGCATGTGGCACGATGCAACATACCGTGAGTTATCCCACGCTCCCACGCCCGCCCCGGGTTCGGAGGGTCGTTTGACTTCTCCGAGTTCAACAAGAATGATGAATCATTTAAAACAGACTTAAAGTTTGTCTCGTGTCTTCTCACGACAAGGACGCAGAGAAGACATTCGACGATTTCAATAGAATGCATATGATTTGGACAGATAGAGTTTGAGATAGAAAGCATAGAGAGATTAGGGTCCGATCACATTCACTTAGTTCAAAAGATTCAACTTGAAGACATAGCTATAAGTGAATGTGTAGAGAGATATATATATATATATATATATATATATATATATATATATATATATATATATATATATATATATATATATATATATATATATATATATATATATATATATATATATATATATATATCAACCAAATCAACATAGTGAAGAATATCATGAAGATGGGTTGAAGTTGAAGACAAATCAAATGCGAATAGCTTCAAGAAATAACGCCATGAGTGAAACACTTCAAACAAGGAAATTTGGTGGTGGCGTTACCCACCGTATAGGAAGTATTAGACCCAGACGCGGCGCACAATTATCGTGGCGCTCCGAAGTCAAATTCCACGTTAATGTATTCACACACAGAATGTAAGTCTTCATTGATTGAAGATATACGTTACTTCGTGTGTTGCACATCTAAGTCATCAACATGCATAAGTGTTAGGATGTATGCTTGATCATAGGACATTTGAGGATTCCAAGATATTTAGCTCACACTGTAACTTGCAAAACCTTTTCTCATCCAAGGGCTTTGTGAAGATATCTGCCAGTTGCTCTTCAGTGTTGACGTGAATGATGTCAATATCTTTCTTCATGACATGATCCCTGAGAAAATGATGACGAATTTCAATGTGCTTTGTCTTCGAGTGCTGGACTGGATTGTTGGCAATCTTGATGGCGCTTTCGTTGTCGCAGAAAAGAGGTACTTGTGTCGATTGATGCCATAGTCCTTGAGAGTTTGCTTCATCCATAGAAGTCGAGCACAAGCAGATCCAGCAGCAATGTATTCAGATTCTGCAGCTTGAGAGTGACACACAGCTCGCTTCTTTAAAGACCAACAGATGAGTGATCGTCCCGTAAAGTGACATGTGCCCGATGTAGACTTGCGATCCACCTTGTCACCAGATAATCAGCATCCGAAAATCCAACTAAATCAAATTTTGAGCCCTTTGGATACCATAATCCGAGTGTTGGGGTGTGAGCCAAATATCAAGAATTCGCTTCACGCCTAAGTGATGCGATTCCTTTGGTGCCGCTTGGAATCGAGCACACATGCAAACACTAAGCATAATATCTGGCCTAGATGCACATAGGTAAAGTAAGGAACCAATCATGGAGCGGTATACCTTTTGATCGAACTCTTTACCATTGTCGTCGGGGCCCAAGTGGTGTTTGGCTGGCATTGGCATCGTGTATCCTTTGCATTCTTGCATTCCAAACTTCTTCAAACAATCTTGGAGGTATTTTTCTTGAGATATAAAGATGCCATTTCTTTGCTGACGAATTTGAAGATCAAGGAAGAACTTGAGCTCTCCCATCATGGACATCTGATATTGCTCTTGCATCATGTATCCAAACTCATCACTATACTTCGGTTGGTGCACCAAGATAATGTCATCCACATATATTTGGCATACAAACAGTTCACCATCATATGTCTTCGTGAAGAGTGTGGGATCAAGGGATCCAGGTTTGAAGCCTTTGCTCTTCGTGAAGTCTTTGATTGTATCATACCAGCGCGAGGAGCTTGTTTGAGGCCATCTGATTGCTTTATTTAGCTTGTACACCATATCGGGATGTTTTGGATCTTCAAAGCCGGTGGTTGAGCGACATATACTTCTTCTTCAATCTTGCCGCTGAGAAATGCACTCTTCACATCCATTTGATAGAGTAAGATGTTGTGGCGGTTAGCATAGGCTAGTAGTATGCTAATAGCTTCAAGCCTAGCTACAGGAGCAAATGTTTCATCAAGTCAATTCCTTCAACTTGAGTATATCCTTGAGCCACAAGCCTTGCTTTGTTTACGACGACTTGACCATGCTCATCTTGCTTGTTTTGATATATCCATTTGGTGCCAATAATGTTATGCTTATGAGGGTCGGGACACTTGACAAGTTCCCAAACATTATTCAGCTTGAACTGCTGAAGTTCTTCTTGCATAGCTTGAATCCATTCGGTTCCGTAAAAGCTTCAAAGAACTTTCTTGGGTTCGATATTGATACAAAGGAAAAGTGCCCACGAAATTTGCTAGCTGTGTTGCTCTTGAGCGAGTAAGCGGACCAAAGTGCGTTGATGCTATCGATTATCTTCTCAATCTGTACTTCATTTGCAACTCGAGGATGATCGGACGAAGACTTTGCTCATGCCGATCGTTGTCGTCATTGAAGGATTGTCTTGGATCGAGCATTGTCTTCAAAGTTGGTTAGGTGCGTAAATAATGAGTTCCTCTTCAGTGTGCTTCATTTGGCATGATTTCACCAGTTCCCATCAGCTTGATAGATTCGCTGGGTGGAGCTTCGTCTAGTGTGCTTGGCAGGAACTCTCTTTGTGAACCATTGGTTTCATCAAATCGCACATCTACAGCTTTCGACGATTTTGTAGAGATAGAGATTGAAGACTCAGAAGAGTGTGAGTCCTTTCCAGAATCGAGCATGAAGCCTTCGTGAGCTTTGGGTTCAAATTTTGACTTGTGATGAGGATCCTTGATCCAAGACTTAGCCCCAAATACTCAAGTAATCGACATTTGGCTTCTTGCCAAGAAGGAGCTCATAGGATGTTTTGTTCGAAGCTTATGGATATAAACACGGTTGATGACGTGACAAGTCTGTATCAATGGCTTCGTGCCGAACTTTCTTGGTGTCTTGTACTCGTCGAGCATTGTTCGAGCCATCTCAATGAGGGTTCTGTTCTTGCGCTCCACGATGCCATTTTTTGGGGTGTGTATGGAGCAGAGAACTCATGAGTGATTCCCATGGTATCCAGATAAAGATCAAGTCCGTGTTCTTGAATTCAGTACTGTTATCACTTCTGATATGCTTGATCTTGATGCCATAATTGTTCATTGCTCGGTTGGCAAATCGTCTGAAGACATCTTGCACTTCAGTCTTGTAGAGAATTATGTGCACCCATGTGTATCTTGAGTAGTCATCAACAATGACGAAGCCATAGAGACAAGGAGTTGTTGTGAGGGTAGAGTAATGAGTAGGGCCAAACAAATCCATGTGAAGCAGCTCGAAGGGTTGAGATGTCGTCATGATTGTCTTCGAGGGGTGCTTTGCCCTAGTCATCTTTCTAGCTTCGCAGGCACCACACAAATGATCCTTCTTGAACTTGACACCTTCGATGCCTATGACATGCTTCTTCTTGGCGAGTGTGTGTAAGTTCCTCATGCCAAGATGCCCCACCTCCGATGCCGAGCCAAGATTCAAGCTTTTGCGAGAAGACATACGGCAAGTGTGGACCTCTGAGAAATCTACCATGTATAGATCATCTTTCCTATACCCTTCAAAGACTAGAGACTTGTCAGATTCCATTAGTACAAGGCAACGATATTTTCCGAATATCACAATCATGTTCAAGTCACAAATCATTGAGACAGACATTAAGTTGAAACCAAGGGACTCAACAAGCATCACTTTGTCCATGTGTTGATCCTTTGATATTGCAACTCTACCTAGTCCCAATACCTTGCTTTTACCAGTGTCAGCAAATGTGATGTGACTCTTGTCTGATGGACGTAAGGTTGAGTCCATGAGAAGACTTCGATCACCAGTCATATGATTAGTGCATCCACTGTCCATAATCCATTCTGAAGCATGAGGTGTCATACCCTAAAGTACAGTTAGGGGGATAGGCTTCACCAAGAGCATTGTGAAGCATAAACATTTGACGGGCAAGTAGATTATTGAAGCTTAAATCAAGATTAGGACTGATAGGATGAATGGCAAACGATTCAGGAACAAAATACATAGTAAGACCATTTGGGCATTTGATCTTGTGCCCTACAAGATGTTTTAGGTCCCCAAAGAATAGCATCGACGCCTTTGATTTTGGCCGAGACCCTTTCTGCAAAAGAGAGTTAATTCTTCTTAACCACCCACATCTTGAGGGTGGCTTAGAAGCAATGAGTCTAAGTGCAGATCTCGAGAATTTCGCTTTGGAGCCCTAGCAAATAGCCTTGCAGGAGATGAATGATACTCATATGAATAAGAAGAAAAGTTCTTAGTTCTATGAACATAGCGGTTTGATGACACACGCCATATTCATAAATTTGTGTACGGTTTCCCGCAAAACATTGGCGTTAGGGTGACTCAAGTGAGTCCTCTTTCAGATGAAGCCTTTGGACCATATGAAGCCTTTGGTGCTGGGTTTGTCTTCTTCCCGTGTGGTGTCATGATGACATTCACGGAAGATTCTCAAGACAGCTTTTGGGAACCCAGATCTTCTTCATAGGTGGTCCATTCCTGCGATTAGTACCAATATACCGCAAACACTTCACCATTTCGATTCTTGAACAGCTTATAGTTTGCATAAAAGGATTCATCAATGATAATAGGGTTAGCACGGTAAAGCCAGATAAGGTGGATGGATCCCTAAAGGTCCCTTTGCAAACAACCCATGTGGTTTTGGGATACCGCTCAAAGCTTCCAAAGAGGAACCATCAACATTCATTTTCCTCTCAAACCCAACACCCTCTTTCCTAGGGTTTCGGTTCGAATCCGCTTTTGAGGACATCATAAAGTGTCCGATGCCCTTTCGGACTTTTATACATCCCTGTTTCAAGCAATGTCTTCAACCTAGCATTTTCATCAAGCAATAGCAAGTGGTATCCTCCTCGGAGGGGTTAGTTACCACATTAGTAGTTGAAGACAATGCAACGAAGAGCGATAATTGAACATTCAGCAACAGAGGTAGCGATATCACGCTCAAGACATTTTATACATGGTGGTTCAAATCCATCCTGAGCGGAACTGATCTGTTGAGCATGAAGTGACTCATTTTTTTAAGATCTTCATGAGCCGCTCTCAATTTCTCAAGCTCTTGCTTCCTTTGAAGATAATCATAGGAGAGCCTTTCATGAGTAGTTGATAGCGTTTCATGACGACTTTCAAGTTCTTGGTACTTAGCATGAAGATTTTTAATGTCTTCAACTAAGGACTGTGAACGTGTCATTTCCGCGTCCAACAGGTCATCGCTTTTGTCTAACAGTTTTTGAGTATGTTCCATAGCTCTTTGTTGTTCAGTTGCAATTTTAGCAAGTATTTTGTAGCTGGGTTTAGATTCACAATCAGAGTCATCTTCACTTGATGTTTGAAAGTAAGCATCACGTGATTTTACCTTGGCACCGCGTGCCATGAAGCAGTAGGTGGGAGCAGGGTCGTCCTTGTCATTAGCTTCAGCGTTGGTGTAGAAGTCATTGTCTTCAGTGTTGAAGATGGACTTGGCAACATAGGTCGTGGCTAAAGCCGACTTGCAATGCCCGGTCGGACTCCTCTTGATTCCACCTCCACTTCCTCGTATGCAGACTCCTCCTCTAAATCCATTTCCTTGCCAACAAAAGCACGAGCCTTGCGGATGAGCTCTTCTTATGCGATGAAGACTTTGATGAAGACTTGGAAGAAGACTTTGAAGATTTCTTCTTTTCTTGTCATCGTAATCATATTCCTTGCTCTTCTTCTTCTTCTTCTCATTGTCCCACCGTGGACACTCGGAGATATAGTGTCTAGTTTTCTTGAACTTGTGAGGTTCTCTTTTGTAGTCTTGAGTGGAAGCTTCATCATTTCTTGAGCTGGATCGTGAAGACTTTCTCAAGCCTTTCTTCCTAGTGAACTTCGAACTTGTTCACAAGCATAGCAAGTTCCTTTCCAATGTCTTGTGGATCATCGTAACCGCAATGATTCTTCTTCGATGAGGAAACAACTTTTGCCTTCAAAGCGCGAGTTCGGCCATAGTTTGGACCATAGATATCTCTTTTCTCAGATAGCTGGAACTCATGTGTGTTGAGCCTCTCAAGTATATCAGACGAATCGAGTGTCTTGAAGTCAGGACGTTCTTGTATCATGAGGGCAAGGGTGTCAAAAGAGTTGTCAAGTGATCTCAGTAGTGTCTTTGTCAGGACCCCGATCCTAAGTCACACCGATCTAGCATGTAACACATCATATCACTTTGCGGCCTCACGCACGGTATTCCCACGGGTGTCGCCTTACCATGGCCCGGGACCGTTTGCGTCTTTTGGCTCACGTATATGATAGTGTCGCTAGCATCCATATGACAAAGAACCCGGGCCGACATGGCTAGTCGTGAACCCAAAGCGGCGCTAACCTATGGGGACAGGCATACATGAATCACATCGAGCATGTCGGTCATCAACGATATATTCGGGCTGTAGCACTGGCTAACAGGACTCCGGTATCCCGGGCTGTAGCAGCTAGGCAGGACTCGAATAACACCGCGTGACATTTCCCGAAGGACGGACATAGGAACGGTGAAACACATGCCGCCAGTCAAGTGTCCAAGCAAGTAGTCTGGGCTAGCAGGACTCGTGAACCGGGCAGTAGCGGACTACTATCGCCCGTAATCACGAGACTACATTTCCCCATATGAGAGGCTGCCAAGGATAAACAACTAGTTTGTCGGATCCCACACATACCAAGCATTTCAAACATACACACATTATGCTCAATATGCGTAGATACAACATGGCATCACAACATAACTCTACGACTCAAAATACTATTCATTAGGCTCCGAAGAGCGAGATATTACAAACATGGGTCTCATGACCCAACACTCAGAGCATACAAGTCAAAGCACAAGCGGAAGCTAAACATGTCTGAGTACGCATAACTATAAATGAAGAAGGCCGAGAAGCCCGACTATCTACCGAGATCCGCCGAGGCACAAGATCGTAGCTGAGGTAACAAGCTAAACGTCGAAGTCCAAGCGGAACTACTAGCGAGACTGACGTCTCTCTGCAAAACATAAAATAAGCAAACGTGAGTACAATTGTACTCAGCAAGACTTACATCAGAACTAACTACATATGCATCATTATCAAAAGGGGTGGTGGAGTTTGACCGCAGCAAGCCAGCTTTGACTCGGTGGCTATCCTGAACTACGATTCGCAAGTAACTCTTTTGAGGTGGGCACACGAGTCCACATATTCACCATATCAATACACCACTATGGACCCGCCCCGCCTCCCTCACGAGAACGCCATCCATAGCACTCACGCTTATCTTGCGCATTTTAGAGTATCCACTTTCACTTGTCTATGAACCGATATAGGCAACCCAGAAGTCCTTCTCCGTGGACACGGCTATTCAATAGATCATATTAAACCCTGCAGGGTGTACTTCTTCACACACGCTCACCACTTATCGCCGTTTACACGACATGTACTGCAACCTTCAAGCGGAAGCCCAACGTGGGTGTCGGCCACAGCCTACCTAAACACTCAAGTCCCTAGTCCAGGTTTATCGCCTATTCGGTTCCATCCGCAGGAGTCCGGCCGAGGTTTCCCATACAGCCCCGAACGATGTGTGCAGGGTTCCCGAGATACCAAACGGGCACTCGGTACACCGGGCCACGGTGCCTACCGCAACACAACCCCCCCCTAAGGTCAGCGTTGCGTGCGGCCCCCAGCAAGCTACAAACACCAGAAACTACTTGCAACTCCCGGACTGAGGACAAGGGTGGTTAAGAAGCCGAGAGGGTCAATTAAGGATCTCAATGCGTGGTAGTAGCTAGTTCATGGATCACAAACACAGATCTCAGTTCTTAAGTTCGGCTTCAATGAAACAACCCACCATGTACTCCTACATGGCCTCTCATCGATACCTTTACCAAAACGTGTTCACACACTTAGCTCACACACAGTAGGACATGTTCATAACAATTCCAATTCATTCCCGATGAATCAGACCCGACTCAACTCTAAGCAGTAGCAGGCATGACAAACAAGCATAAATGAGTAGGCACAACATGGCTCAAACAATTCCTACTCATGCTAGTGGGTTTCATCTAATTACTGTGGAATGACAGGTCATGCAAAGGATCAAGGGGTTCAGCTACCGCAGCAAGTAACACATGAGTCGTTGTTGTCCTAATGCAATAAAATAGAGCAGGAGCGAGAGAGTGGGATTGTATCGGAATGAACAAGGGGGTTTTGCTTGCCTGGCACTTCTGAAGATAATATAGTTCTTCATCGGTGTCATCGAACTCATCGTCGGTACATCGTCTACCGGGAGGGGACAATTACCGGCAACAAGAGAGAATACAATCAATGCAATGCGCATTCACATGAATGACATGTCATATTAAGGTACTGAATTCACCTAATGCAATAATATTCCAAGTTAGTTGAAGTGGAATTCAAACAAGGTTGAACTCCAACCCCAAATGCTATTTCATAAATTACCCTAATCATGATTCATCCTATTCAGTGAGGTTAACTTGTTCAAATATGCATGATCATGGCATAAACAGATTCTTCATATTTTTCTGATCATTTTTCATATATAAATTATTTCCATCCGAGTTACGGTTGAATTTCTATGATTTATTAAAGTTTAGAGTATTTTCTAGAATTTCCTGAATTATATTAAATCCAGAAAATGATTAATGCGTCAGCATGACATAGGCGTGACGTCAGCGGGTCAACTGGGTCGCTGTCCAGGTCAACTCTGACGCTGGGACCTTTGGTCAAGAGGGTAGTTTAACTAACTAATTTCAGTTAGTGTTAACCCTGTTTAGTTAGTGGCCGGGCCCACTCGTCAGTGACCCAGGGGGGTCAAATCCCTGGTCAACCGGGGCTAACCCGCCGGCGTCGAGTCGCCGGCGAGGCCGAGACGGAGGAGGCCTTCGGGTTTGCACTACAGGGCTCGGTTTTGGACGCGGTTTGCGGCTACGGGAGGCTAGGAGTCTTGCGCATCCGACGGGGGCAACAGCTCGCGACGGAGTGGGCTAAATCGACGACGGCGGCAACCTTTGCGGCGGCCGGAGTTCGGCGGGGAGGGGATAAGGAGCTACGGTGCACTAGAGGAGGAGCGGTTGGTGGCTATGAACTCCTGGGGGTGCGCTGAGCACGGTGACGCGCTCAGACGCGGCGAAGGTGGGCTCTAGCCACGGCGGCGACGAGGCGCAACGGCGACGAGCTTCGGCCGGCGTGGCCAAGGGCGCTAGAGGAGAAAACCGACAGAGGGGAGAGAGGGGTTGGGTAGAGGAGCTCACGGTGAGGTCGTCGGTGCTCTCAGCGTGCTCGGGGGCGGTCGGAAGGCGGCGAATTCGTCGATGGAGTCCGGCGGGTCCGGGAAGGGGAAAAGTGGCGGGGCGGCGACTCGGGGCGCTCCGGCGTCGGGAGGCTCGGTGAGGAGGGCGAGGATGGAGTGGCGGGGCTTGGGGCATGTCGGGAGGAGAGGGGGTGGCGGTGGCCGCGAGGGCAGCGAGGGGCGGCGACGGCGGCGCTCGGTCGCGTGAGGAGAGGGCAGAGGAGGGGAGAGGCCACGAGCGAGGGAGAAAGGGATCGGTGGGGGTGCGTGGCGTGGGAAGCGCCTAGGGGAGGAGGAGGCAGCCAGCAGGAGGAGGTGGCTGGGCGTGCGGCGTCGACACGCCTCGCCTCTTGGCGAGAGGTTGAAGCAGTGGGGGGAGGAGTTGGGCTGGGCCTCGGCCACAGTCTTTGGCCTCATGGGGCGCCTGTAGGCTGCAGTAAGTTATTCCTCTCTCTCCTATTTCTGTTTTCTATTTATTTTTGGTATGTTTTGAATTAGTAAAAATACTAACTTATTTTGTAAAATCCTGGCAAACATTGTGGGCACTATTTGAATTATTTCCAACAGCCCTCAATTGTTTTCAGAAGTATTGAAACATCTTAAATTATTTATAAGCATTAAATGCTCCAATTCAAATACTTTAAAAATTAGTCCAATGACCAAATATGTCATGAATAATGTGCATCACCCCTGGTTATGTTTTAAAGCATTTTTCCAGATATGAGGAACATTTTTGAAGTCCATTTGGTTCTTTGAAAAATATTTCTTAGTTGAACCTAATTGAATTGGTTTTGGTGCTAGGGCTTGATCATCCCCATTTCAAGTTTCATGGAGATTAAACATGATGCATGGATGCAATGCTACTAGTTACAAGCAAGCTCTAGGGCTGTGACAACTCACCCCCACTAAACAAGAATCTCGCCCCGAGATTCTAGACGTGAGGTAAGAGGAGAAGGGAAGTCACAGACTATCACAATCTGCATGATCCATTTGCCCTTCGCGAAGATGTTGATTCATTCCATCATCTTGGTCTTGACGTCTTCGAGATCTTCACTCGACACGACAACGGAAAGAGGGGGAAAACCCTACATGATTCGATCTTCACGAAGATCAAGTAAACATGATCGACTCACGAACTGAGACGGTGACACATCTTGTGTTGAGGCACAAAATACATCGAGAGGGATGGAAGAACAACAACGAGGTTTGATTAGTGGCAACAATTCCACGCTTTAGGGAGATGGTGGATGGTGTCAAGGTGGCGAAGAATATTTACCATGATCCCGTAACAGGACACCTCGAGAAAGGTGACGCAAAGAACTATTCCCTTAAGTGGCAAAAAGAATTACTTTTGATCCATAGGTCATTGGAACTCTTTATACCAGCCTAAGGCAATTCACAACGATCGTTTGACGGAGTGCAAAGGAATAGTACACCCGGACTAGAATGGATGATGTGGACTACCTTGTTGAAGACAACGCAATGGATGATTTTTTTGCTTATCGTCGGAGGTGGAGGGGACCCATGGTAAGTCCACTTTTGAGGATGACCCTGGATAAGAGTTACTAAGGAGGCAGTCTATAGCGAGATAGCACAAGGACGGTGCAAGCTGGGAACGAAATGCAACTGTTGGAATGTTCCAACCATCATATCTGCCTGAGATTCAGATCTGGTTGGTGTTAGGATATTTCAGACTTATCATGTCTGATAGGAAGGGTTGCAACACAATTCGACGAGATGGCGTTGCGAGATTCTCGGGCTATGAACTACGATAGCAAGCTCCAAAACATGAGCTGGTTTGCTACAAACATGTGAACACGTTGTCCTAGGCAAGCATGACCACATGGTAGTCTTAAAATAAAACACTACCGAGTTCAGGTGGAACCATCATCGAGGATATCGGAGTTTAACATAAGTCATATGATTAGCTCTTATGAAGAAACTTCTTCTCCTTGTACAAATCAGTTAGTGGCTTGGTGTGCTAGGAATACATACGGAATGAAGATGATCAGTCTATCAAACCATAGAATACTTCGCACATGCATGACTGACTTGGGATGATTCCAAAGGAACAAAACAAACCTTTCTCAAATTCATGGCGGCAACTTACACCAGATGCACATGAATTAGAGGAAGTCACTATTTTCATCCAAACATATGCTTCATGAACGAAACACGAAGAATTGCTTACACAAGTTTCCAATACTAGGTTGATGCTCAACATGACTCATGGGGGAGACAAAATGCTACTGATGGGCTCAACAGCAACTCATCGGAATTTCCATATCACTGGACTTCCACCATCATGTGAACACGGTGTTAGCATTGGTCAGACCAAAGATGTAATGGGTATGCTCGAGGGATTAACCACGGGTAAGACAACATTACGAATATCGTTGGTTCTGATTTGACTTGACAATGGCCCATACTCAAGTCAAAGAATTGGTAGGACAATAGATCCAACAACTGATCACGAGGACCAATCGATGAAGATATCATCTTTCTTCAACACACACTACACAAGAATATCCCTTTGGATCGAACTAGGTTAGGCAAGCTTTTATCTTCCAACTCTCCAAGTTATTGTCTAGCTTAACCAACTAGCTCAGGGATATCCAACACAGATTCTTGGAGAAGGGGTGGTTTAGAGGAATACCAACTTGATCACGAGCCCAACATAACAGTCAGGAAACAACCCGGTAACACTTCCAAGAAGATATTTGGAAAGTCACGAACCACCGGTATGCTACTAAGCTCGAGAGCAATCTTGCTTTTGAGGGCAAGACGATATGATCCGATGAGTGAGGACTTGACAAGATCCTAACTCATCAATCGAAGAGTGCACCGGAGATAAGGACTAGGTAGCACGATCAATCTTAGGATGATGGTTTAATAACCAACACGCTAAGAATGAGAATATTGTCCATTCACTACCAAGCAACAAGTTGCTCGGGGTACTGATTTCACACATCACAATTCACTTGTCGGCATTCCGGTTACATCAACACGGGACCGAGGAATGAATAATGATGGCGAGAAGTATCACTGCGTCAAGAATTCCTAAGAGGTTGTGCAATTCCCATGACATTCTTGACATAAGATGGCAATACTTCAGGGTAGAACAGAATCAAAAGCTTGAATTGGCATTTTGATCTGCGGGATACAACTACCTTGACCCAATCCTAGAAATGGATGAGGTACTGGAGTTTGTTTCTCCTAGTCATACCGGAATAGAATGGCTTGACGGACCACAAGGATAAAATGCATCGATGAACACAATGCACACATACCCTTGGCTATCAATTGATAGATGAAGGTCAGAAGGCATCTAAGAGAACAACTCAAAGGAACATATAATTTTCTGAGTTGTGGATGCACAGATTAGTATGTCGAGCAAGCTCAACATTTCTTCCGGATAACCCATGCAGAAAGGTAGAATTGGCAGATTCACAATTATGAATGGAGTACCCCTCGAGAGCACTCTAGTTGTGATCTTTTGGTTCAAAAGAACTTCTGCCATAATTAGTTCATGGTATTTGGAAGAAGGAAATACCACGGACCTTGAGGACTATCGCAAGGTTACTAATATCCTAAAGGCACTAGCAAATACTAACAACATGAAGTAGGATGAATCTCGGGTTCAGCAACCCAGGAGTAGAATACCTACTACTAAATGGCATCACGGGATGCTTTCGAAAATGATGGCCGGAATCATCACACTCGGGGTACAAAAGCATTGCTAAATTGCTAGGTGACTTCCTAAACATCTAGGGTCATAATAATAGTTCCAACATATATGTCGAGGCAATGGAGTACCTCAACCGATCGGTTAGTGTGCTTAATCCGCCCAAAAGGACATCAGAACGGAAGAAGGATTTGCAAATGCATCGACTATTTAGAGACACAGGATGACTCGGACAAGCATAACGGCTGTAAATGCTCAAAATGATTTGAGACATCCTGCAGAAAATGGTGGCATAACCACTCAACAACATCATAACAAGATTCGGGATCAACAGTTATCATTCGAAATAGTAGGAACTAAACCGGGATTAAAACCAACAATCTTAAAGGTCTATGGATTAGTAACACGTCATCCGATAGATAGATGAGAAGCCTAGTTCTTAAACCCAGAGAAGAGAAGAGGATGACTCAGATCGAAGGCCATGAGGTATAAGGAGTAAAAAGAGCCTTACGTTCCTTCCACAATCAATTCCTTACATAACTAAAGCATTTCTAGACACAACTTGACCAGTTTGGCTTGGTAATCCTACAGCATCAAAGCTCGATACCAACGCTATCAGGACCCGATCCTAAGTCACACCGATCTAGCATGTAACACATCATATCACTTTGCGGCCTCACGCACGGTATTCCCACGGTGTCGCCTTACCATGGCCGGGACCGTTTGCGTCTTTTGGCTCACGATATGATAGTGTCGCTAGCATCCATATGACAAAGAACCCGGCCGACATGGCTAGTCGTGAACCCAAAGCGGCGCTAACCTATGGGGACAGCATACATGAATCACATCGAGCATGTCGGTCATCAACGATATATTCGGGCTGTAGCCACTGGCTAACAGGACTCGGTATCCCGGCTGTAGCAGAGCTAGGCAGGACTCGAATAACACCGCGTGACATTTCCCGAAGGGACAGACATAGGAACGAAGTGAAACACATGCCGCCACCAAGTGTCCAAGCGGTAGAGTGGGCTAGCAGGACTCGTGAACCGGGCAGAAGCGGACTACTATCGCCCGTAATCACGAGACTACATTTCCCCATATGAGAGGCTGCCAAGGATAAACAACTAGTTTGTCGGATCCCACACATACCAAGCATTTCAAACATACACACATTATGCTCAATATGCGTAGATACAACATGGCATCACAACATAACTCTACGACTCAAAATACTATTCATTAGGCTCAAGAGCGAGATATTACAAACATGGGTCTCATGACCCAACACTCGAGCATACAAGTCAAAGCACAAGCGAAGCTAAACATGTCTCGAGTACGAGATAACTATAAATGAAGAAGGCCGAGAAGCCCGACTATCTACCGAGATCTGCCGAGGCACAAGATCGTAGCTGAGGTAACAAGCTAAACGTCAAGTCCAAGCGGAACTACTAGCGAGACCGACGTCTCTCGCAAAACATAAAATAAGCAAACGTGAGTACAATTGTACTCAGCAAGACTTACATCGAACTAACTACATATGCATCATTATCAAAAGGGGTGGTGGAGTTTGACCGCAGCAAGCCAGCTTTGACTCGGTGGCTATCCTGAACTACGATCGCAAGTAACTCTTTTGAGGTGGCGCACACGAGTCCACATATTCACCATATCAATACACCACTATGGACCCGCTCCGCCTCCCTACGAGAACGCCATCCATAGCACTCACGCTTATCTTGCGCATTTTAGAGTATCCACTTTCACTTGTCTATGAACCGATATAGGCAACCCGAAGTCCTTCTCCGTGGACACGGCTATTCAATAGATCATATTAAACCCTGCAGGGTGTACTTCTTCACACACGCTCACCACTTATCGCCGTTTACACGACATGTACTGCAACCTTCAAGCGGAAGCCCAACGTGGGTGTCGGCCACAGCCTACCTAAACACTCAAGTCCCTAGTCCGGGTTTATCGCCTATTCGGTTCCATCCGCAGGAGTCCGCCGAGGTTTCCCATACAGCCCCGAACGATGTGTGCAGGGTTCCCGAGATACCAAACGGCACTCGGTACATCGGACCCACGGTGCCTACCGCAACACAACCCCCCCTAAGGTCAGCGTTGCGTGCGGCCCCCAGCAAGCTACAAACACCAGAAACTACTTGCAACTCCCGGACTGAGGACAAGGGTGGTTAAGAAGCCGAGAGGGTCAATTAAGGATCCCAATGCGTGGTAGTAGCTAGTTCATGGATCACAAACACAGATCTCAGTTCTTAAGTTCGGCTTCAATGAAACAACCCACCATGTACTCCTACATGGCCTCTCATCGATACCTTTACCAAAACGTGTTCACACACTTAGCTCACACACAGTAGGACATGTTCATAACAATTCCAATTCATTCCCGATGAATCAGACCCGACTCAACTCTAAGCAGTAGCAGGCATGACAAACAAGCATAAATGAGTAGGCACAACATGGCTCAAACAATTCCTACTCATGCTAGTGGGTTTCATCTAATTCTTGTGGAATGACAGTCATGCAAAGGATCAAGGGGTTCAGCTACCGCAGCAAGTAACACATGAGTCGTTGTTGTCCTAATGCAATAAAATAGAGCAGGAGCGAGAGAGTGGGATTGTATCGAATGAACAAGGGGTTTTGCTTGCTCGGCACTTCAAGATAATATAGTTCTTCATCGGTGTCATCGAACTCATCGTCGGTACATCGCTCACCGGAGGGACAATTACCGCAACAAGAGAGAATACAATCAATGCAATGCGATTCACATGAATGACATGTCATATTAAGGTACTGAATTCACCTAATGCAATAATATTCCAAGTTAGTTGAAGTGGAATTCAAACAAGGTTGAACTCCAACCCCAAATGCTATTTCATAAATTACCCTAATCATGATTCATCCTATTCAGTGAGGTTAACTTGTTCAAATATGCATGATCATGGCATAAACAGATTCTTCATATTTTTCTGATCATTTTTCATATATAAATTATTTCCATCCAAGTTACGGTTGAATTTCTATGATTTATTAAAGTTTAGAGTATTTTCTGGAATTTCCTGAATTATATTAAATCCAGAAAATGATTAATGCGTCAGCATGACATAGGCGTGACGTCAGCGGGTCAACTGGGTCGCTGTCCAGGTCAACTCTCACGCTGGGACCCACTGGTTAGTAGGTAGTTTAACTAACTAATTTCAGTTAGTGTTAACCCTGTTTAGTTAGTGGCGGGCCCACTCGCCGCTGACCTGTGGGGGTCAAATCCTGGTCAAAGGGCTAACCCTTGGCGCCGAGTCGCCGGCGAGGCCGAGACGGCGGAGGCCTTGGGTTTGCACTCTGAGGCTCGGTTTTGGACGCGGTTTGCGGCTACGGGAGGCTAGGAGTCTTGCGCATCCGACGGGGGCAACAGCTCGCGACGGAGTGGGCTAAATCGACGACGGCGGCAACCTTTGTGGCGGCCGGAGTTCGGCGGGGAGGGGATAAGGAGCTACGGTGCACTAGAGGAGGAGCGGTTGGTGGCTATGAACTCCTGGGGGTGCGCTGAGCACGGTGACGCGCTCAGACGCGGCGAAGGTGGGCTCTAGCCACGGCGGCGACGAGGCGCAACGGCGGCGAGCTTCGGCCGGCGTGGCCAAGGGCGCTAGAGGAGAAAATCGACAGAGGGGAGAGAGGGGTTGGGTAGAGGAGCTCAAGGTGAGGTCGTCGGTGCTCTCAGCGTGCTCGGGGGCGGTCGGAAGGCGGCGAATTCGTCGATGGAGTCCGGCGGGTCCGGGAAGGGGAAAAGTGGCGGGGCGGCGACTCGGGGCGCTCCGGCGTCGGGAGGCTCGGTGAGGAGGGCGAGGATGGAGTGGCGGGGCTTGGGGGCATGTCGGGGAGGAGAGGGGGTGGCGGTGGCCGCGAGGGCAGCGAGGGGCGGCGACGGCGGCGCTCGGTCGCGTGAGGGAGAGGGCCAGAGGAGGGGAGAGGCCACGAGCGAGGGAGAAAGGGATCGGTGGGGGTGCGTGGCGTTCGGGGAAGCGTCTAGGGGGAGGAGGAGGCAGCCAGCGGGGAGGAGGTGGCGGCGTGGCGGCGTCGACACGCCCGCCTCTTGGCAGAGGTTGAAGACAGTGGGGGGAGGAGTTGGGCTGGGCCTCGGCCACGAAGGTTGGCCTCATGGGGCGCCTGTAGGCTGCAGTAAGTTATTCCTCTCTCTCCTATTTCTGTTTTCTATTTATTTTGGTATGTTTTGAATTAGTAAAATACTAACTTATTTTGTAAAATCCTGGCAAACATTGTGGGCACTATTTGAATTATTTCCAACAGCCCTCAATTGTTTTCAAAAGTATTGAAACATCTTAAATTATTTATAAGCATTAAATGCTCCAATTCAAATACTTTAAAAATTAGTCCAATGACCAAATATGTCATGAATAATGTGCATCACCCCTGGTTATGTTTTAAAGCATTTTTCCAGATATGAGGAACATTTTTGAAGTCCATTTGGTTCTTTGAAAAATATTTCTTAGTTGAACCTAATTGAATTGGTTTTGGTGCTAGGGCTTGATCATCCCCATTTCAAGTTTCATGGAGATTAAACATGATGCATGGATGCAATGCTACTAGTTACAAGCAAGCTCTAGGGCTGTGACAGTCTTGACGATTTCATGCTTGGTGACCTCAGTGGCGCCGAGAGCATGAAGCTCATTTGTGATGTCAGTGAGGCGATCAAACGTGAGCTGGGCATTTTCATTGTCGTTTCTCTTGAAGCGGTTGAAGAGGTTGCGAAAAACACTGATTCTTTGATCTCTCTGGGTTGAGACGCCTTCATTGACCTTGGATAGCCAGTCCCAGACTAGCTTCGACGTTTCCAGAGCACTAAGATGGCCATACTGCCCTTTGGTCAGATGACCACAGATGATGTTCTTTGCAGTTGAGTCCAGTTGAATGAACTTCTTGACATCAGTAGGGGTGACACCTTCACCAGATTTAGGAACGCCGATCTTGACGACATACCAGAGGTCGACATCAATGGCTTCAAGATGCATGCACATCTTATTCTTCCAGAGGGATAGTCGGCCCATCGAACACGGGCAAGCAGCGGAGACCTTGATTATCCCCGCAATCGATATAGCTAAAACTCCGGTGGTTAAACGAATCACACGTAACAAGGAGTACCTTGCTCGATACCAATTGAAAGTGCTAGTTATCGACTAGAGGGGGGTGAATAGGCGATTTTTATGAAAGTCTTCAAAACACGGATGTTTCAAGACAAACAATGAAATGACCTAGTTGATATGCAATGAAGATAACTACAACAAGCACGCCATAGTCAAGTATGCAATAATGTGAACGGACAAGACTAATAGCAGCTATGTAGTAAGGATCGGGATGGAAGATAGTATGAAGCCAAACAACAATAGAAGTCAAGCGGTGAAGTCAAACAGATAAGACATATAAGCAAAGACTTCACGAAGACAAACTTAGGGTAAAGGAGGGAAGGATAGAACCGGTCACTAGTTGACGACACAGATTTGATGGACCAGTTCCAGCTTTGTGACAACTGTACATCTGGTTAGGGAGGCTGAGATTCAACTCAAGACCGCGTCTTCACCTTATTCCCTTGAGCTAAGGACACAGTCCTCGCCCAATCACTCTGGTAAGTCTTCAAGGTAGACTTGAACCTTCACAGACGACGCTCACCGCAATCCACAATGACTCTTGGATGCTCGAACGCGACGCCTAACCGCTAGAGGATTCACAGTCCTCAAGTGTAATAAGTCTTGAGTCACATGACAGAAAACTTCAGTGATGCCTAACACTCTTTGGCTCGGGTGTTTTGGGCTTTGTCCTCGCAAGGATTTCTCTCTCTCAAAGGCTTCGAGGTGGGTTGCTATCAAACGACAAAAGCCGTGCACTAACTCTGAGCAGCCACCAATTTATGGTGTAGGGGGTGGGCTATTTATAGCCACTACACAACCCGACCTGTTATGTCCGAAATGACCCTGGGTCACTAAGGAACTGACACGTGTTCCAACGGTCAGATTTCAAACACTCACGGCAACTTTACTTGGGCTACAAGCAAAGCTGACTCATCCACTCTGGATAAGTTTTGCTCTCATTGTCTTCGTCAAGACATAGGATTTGGGTTGAGCATCACTTCACCATTACGATTGTGTTCACTTGGACCCCATTTAACAAAGACGGTGGTTCCTACGACTCAACAAAGAAGAAAAGGAAACAACGAAACAACACGATCTTCAAGGCCCATAGTCTTCACTCAATGTCTTCTCATGTCATAGCCTTCAATGTGAATATCTTCACATACCACCATTGTCTTCAATGTCTTCATACATTTTTAGGGGTCATCTCCGGTAGGTAAACCGAATCAATGAGGGACACTACCTGCGTTATCCTGCAATTCTCACAAACGCATTAGTCCCTCAACCACATTTGTCATCAATACTCCAAAACCAACTAGGGGTGGCACTAGATGCACTTACAGCTAACCAGAGAGTTGGTCAGGTAAACTCAGTGGGACCGATTCGCTCTTTCGGTGAGACCGAAAAGTTACGGAAGGGAAACAAAGAGTTTATATTGCAATCTCGGTGGGACCGATCGCTCACTTCGGTTAGTCCGAAACGTTACGAAGGGAAACAGAGAGATTACAATCCCATCTCGGTGAGACCGAGATCCCTGTCGGTGAGACCGATTTGGCTAGGGTTTGTGGTAGTGGCTGTGACATCTGAACTCGGTGGCGCCGGATAGAAAGAATCGGTAGGGCCGAGTTTGACTTTAGGTTTAGGTCATATGTGGATGTGAGAAAGTAGTGGAGGGTTTTGGAGCATATCACTAAGCACATGAAGCAAAAGGCTCATTAAGCAACACCTCATCCCTCCTTGATAGTATTGGCTTTTCCTATAGACTCAATCTGATCTTGGATCACTAAAATATAAAATGTAGAGTCTTGAGCTTTTGAGCTTGTGCCAATCCTTTGTCCTTGATATTTTGAGGGATCCACTTTCATCATCCATGCCATGTCATTCATTGAGCTTTCCTGAAATATTTGTCTTGGAATAGCATTAGCTCAATGAGCTATATGTTGTTATGAATTACCAAAACCACCTAGGGATAGTTTCACTTTCAATCTCCCCCTTTTTGGTAATTGATGACAACATATAGATCAAAGCTTCGACAAATGATAATAAAATTGAAAAACATCGTCGCTTTGAGAAGTATGTGATAAGCAAGAGCTCCCCCTAAATTTGTGCATATTTTAATATTTGCTTTGGACTGCAAATGCACAAGGAATTAGGCTCATGGGTTACTCTTCCATGTCACATACATCTTGGTGGAGCGCTCAAAATAACAAAGATTGAATACATGCACCCATCACCAAGCAAAGTGAATGATCATATAAGGATAAGTAAGATAATATCATAACGAGCATCAATGTCTCACGGGTAAAAGCATAGTATCTCAACCAAGCAAATAAAGTTCAACCAAAAAGACAAGAGAGAACAAAAGCAAATCTCTCTCTCTCGAAGCCTATGATCTATACATTTTTCTCCCCCTTTGGCAACAAGTTACCAAAAAGTTCCTAAGAAATGCATAGGACTATATCGTCTCTCAGGCTTGGTCTTCTGGTGGTGGTGGTGTCCGGAGAACTCCAAGAACGAAGGCTTCAGTCGATGTAGATGGAGTCAAGGAGTTGGTCTTTGGAGATGGTGGTCTTTGGAGCTGAGTGGAGCCGATGAAGTGACTCGTGTCTTGAACTGGCTCTGCAGCTGATCTCTGTGCTCGTGGCACTGCAAATGCACCGCCGTTGTCCCGCCCTTCCTCTCCTACATGTCATCCTGCAGCTACTCCACAAATGACTGAATCTCGCCATTTTGACATCAAGATCATAGAATTTTGTTCCATGATTCTTTCCAGTGCTCTCCTGGTTTTGAGTTAGGTGGCCAACCCTTCTCAATCCGCAGAGTTGATGCTATCAAGCAACCAAGCTGCTCCTCGCTTGTTCTTCGAGAAAATATTCAGATGCCTCTGCTTGAGTTGGCATCTTGGCAGCCTTCTCTTGCCTTGCTTTCTCCTTCTTCTCTTGCGCTTGTACTGATGTTGGTTCATTTTCAGTCATGACAACTTGATTGTCCTCAAAGTCAGGATAGAGAACCATGTGTTCCTTATCCAACAGATATTTCCCTGTGCCCATCTTTGAGTTTATCAACTCCTGTATCTGTGGGGCATATCCACAGCTCCTCTTCTGGTCTGCTGCAGTTCTCTTGATGGTTTCAACTATGAGGCTCATGACTTTGAATTTCTGAGGCACATCAAATATGTGAAGCAAATTGATTGCATGCCCTCTGATCATGTTGTGGTCACCTGATTTGGGCAAAAGAGTGTGCCTTAGGATCCAGTTGATAGTAGGCAGCCCTGACAGAAGATAGTGAACTGATCCAAACTTGAATGACTCAAGTGCATCATCTGGTATCTCCTTGTACATGTGTGACATTGAGTTGTGACCCATCTTCTTCTTGGCATAAATGTCCAAGTCATCTTCATCTTCCTTTGGGGCATTGATCAGACTTGCCCATTCCTCTATGGTTGGTCGACATCGAGTTCCTTCGACATCCAAACTATCCCGCCATCTGGATAGAAATGTGTGTGGAGTAGAATTGCATAATGAGCTCGTCATTCCAATTTGTGAGCTTCGCCCAACAAAATCTGCAACTCCACAAGCTTTGAAGCTGTCATATACCTGTGGTAGTGTTCTTCATTCTCCGAATGTAGGTCCAATGACCCACTTCATATCACAAACTATGGGCTTCTTATCCAACAAGATAGTCTCATAGAAGTCCTGTTGTTCCTTGGTGTGGAACCTGTAATCCACAGCAGTCCTTCTCCTGGTGGCATATGGATCTGACTCTCTCTATAGCCTGAACCCTTGATCTCTCCTGATCTTCATGTTCTCTGCCACAGGATGAGCATCATTGTGGTCTGGGATCTTGGGTTTGAGCTTCCTTAGGACCTGCCCTTCTTCATCTTCCTCAGCATCAACTTCAGGCATTGGAGCCTTGTTATTCTCAGTTGCTGGTATACTCCTGGTATTTCTCTTTGGTGCGCTCTTTGGCTTGGGGGCAGCTTTGGGCTTTGAAGTTGCAGCCCCTGACTTTATGGCATCACCCATCAGCTTTTGTGCCTTGGGTGCAGGCTCAACAACCTCTTCTTCTTCCTCTTCCTCCATCATTGAAGGCTTCCCAATCACTCTGGCCATGGTCTTCTTGACCCTTTCCTTCCTTTTCTTACCTTCAGCAGCAGCAGGTTCTTTGGGTTGGGATTCCAAAGAAGCTTGAGTGGAGACTCTGGCTTTGGACATAGGTTGTCTACCTGCTGGCCTTTTGATTTTCATTCTAGGCTTAACTGTTGTTGAGTTGTACTCCTTCTTGAGCACTTTCTTCTTGGAACTGGCCTCATCCTCAGCTGCCACATAATCTTCATCCTCAGACTCTGAGCTCTTCTTCTTCCTTGTCCTTGTGGCAGCCTTGGGCAAATTACTGGGAGTGCTTATGCTCCCCTCATCTGAGCTGCTTGAGGGACTAGTGCCCTCACTCATTTGAATCTGCTCTTCTGACCTATTCTGGCTGTCACTTTGGTCTGACATGCTGCTCACACTGACTGCTGACCCTGTGAATAGTTATATATGAGGTAGAGTGGATGAGAACCACAAAATGCAGAGATTTTTGCAAAAGAATGATTCAAAAAACTTAGTTTTAGTTTCCACAGAAAGCATTTCGGATCTACCGATTTTCAAACTCGGTGATACCGAAGCAGTTTTGGAACCTAAACTAGTGAACTCGGTCAGACCGAGTCACGGTTCGGTGGCACCGAGACTGCTAGGGTTTCACAAAGTTCTAAAATCGGTCACACCGATTTGTAATTCTCGGTTAGACCGAGACTTACAAGTGCAATGGTGTTAGCCAAAGGATGGGACCGAGTTTTTCAACTCGGTGGGTCCGAGATGGTTTTGGCGGAAACCTAACCCTAAATTTTCGAATCATGCCTATTCTAAGGATTGTTTTGACTAGATAGAAGTGTTTCAATCGTGGCAAGATGCATTATGAATACAATTTGCTGAGAATCGGACGAGGATAGAACAGTGATTGAGTTCATACCCTAGTTCGGCGGTGAACTCGCTACGGCGGCAACGGCGGAGGAGAATTCTGTTGACGGCGCGGAGACCAGCGACAGGAGGCGGCTGGCGACGAAGTCGACGATCCGTAGACCAAGTAGGCAGAGCGAGCTATGCGCGGGCGAGGTTTCGGAGAAAATTTTCCAAAAATTTGCCCGTGTGTATATATAGCCCGACACTGTCGGTGTGACCGAGTTGAACAACTCGGTGGCACCGAGATGCATAACTGTTAACAGTTATAGCAACTCGGTGTGACCGAAAAGTTAAATCGGTTGCACCGAGATTGAAAACCTAGATCGACAGTAATCTCGGTATGACCGAAATGGAGGAATCGATCAGACCGAAAATCACAAAGAAGTTTTGGAAGTTTAAGTCTATGATTAATCGGGACTCGAAAGTGCTCCTCACACAGAGTGGTTCAAATATGACTTGATCAAATTTTGTGATGTAGCATGAATAGAGTTTGAGACGAGAAAAGCATAGATAGCTAGAGAAGGTTCTTAGGCATTCTTGTCCATCCACTTGGCCAAAGAAAGAAAAGCCAAACAAACAAAACAACAAGTGGATGTCCTCGAATGAGTAAAATATGCAGCCAACATGCTCACACAATAAAATGACAAATGAAGTATGTGACAAAGCATGCACAACCAATTCTAGCATCTATCAAACAATTGGCGATGACTAGGTCATCTATATATGAGTATATTGACTTAGGAGTCAAATGAGAACATTTGATCATAGGTCATACTCATCGTTTAAGCTCAAGTGGGGTTACCACTTTTACATAAAGCATTTATGTGTTCACATCATTAGAGTTGCTTTGACTCAATTCTTAGAGTTAAGCTCCCCCTAGATGTGAGATCCCCCCTTAGAGGGATAAACTAACCTTGGGTTTTGTCGATGATGACTTCATGTAGGTGTTGAAGATGTGGATGCTCAATGTTGATGTAGATCCTTCGGAGCAATCCTTTGGAATGAGTTGCACTTTCAATACCTACACGGGTTAGTCCCACAAGGAACAAACAAGAATATCCATAGACATAGAGTGATGCACACACAAAATGATGTCCATGAAAACTTTAGGTTACCTTGTCCCTTGCCTTACCAACATGAGGGTTTGTGACTCCTTGAACTAGTGCAAGATATGGAAGTTTATTGCACTTGTCCTTGCCATAATGATATGAGTGAAAGATGTTGGCGGAGTCACCCTCAAGAACTCTCTAGTTCTTCTTCTTCGGGATCCACATCATCTTGATGGGAATCCTTGGTGTATTAGTTGTGCTTGATGAAGTAGAACTTGACGTAGTCTTGGGAACCCACTTGACCAAGGCCTTAGGTGCTTCTTCAAATGCATCAATCTCCTCTTGAAGCTTGTCCTTGCCTTTGTTCTTGTGGTCTTGTGGTGGAAGATCATCTTGTGCTTGTGTTCCCTTGAAGGAAGTAGGATCATACTTCTCTTGTTGAGGAACAAACTTCGTCTTGGGGTATTGATCTTCTTCCCACTCTACTCCATTGGCATTGAACTTTCGCTCAAAACCAACACCTTGATTCTTCCGGTGCCTTCCTTGCTTATGCATAATTTCCTCAAATTGCTTACTCCCGGCAAGGCTCTTGTATACACCTTTCTCTATAATTCCCTTCAATAAGCTGTTTTCTTGCTCAAGTGTAACTTGGCTAAGAGAATCATTAGTCGAATCAAGAGAACTACTAGAAGCAACAATATTGGATTTAGCATTGTCATTGTTACTACTAGAAGAAGAATATTTCTTGTTCTTGTTACTAGACTTGACTTGAGGCATGTAAGTAGATAAGAGTAAATGCTTGGCAATATAAGAAGAACTTTTCTTACGAAGATCATCATTGATCGCTTTTAGGAACTCATGCTCTTGCTCAAGATTGAGCTTTTCAAAGCATAACTTCTCATGAGCCCTTAAAAGTTCTCGATGATCTTCAAAGATAGTTTCATGAGCTAACTTAAGAGTGTTAGTTCTTTAGTTAGACGCTCAATTTTATCCTTATCATTGTCATTCATTTCATCTTGATTAGCATGATTAATTGACGTTTCATCATAGTATTCATCACTAGAGTTGTCAACAAGTAAATCATCATCACCTAGCAAGTCATCTTCATCACTATTAAAATCAACATACTCGGGGCGTGTTACCTTAGGACCTTTGGCCATGAAGCATCTTCCAATTCCTTCATTTGGTGATTCAAATATGTCGTAGGAGTTGGTTGACGCAAGTGCTAAACCGGAAACACCTTCATCTTGAGTGTATTCGGAGTCGGAGTGATAGCTTCTCTCGGAGTGATTGTCGGAGTCGGAGCCGGATACCCATTCACCAACATGAGCTTGATGTCTTTGTTTTGTGTAGCTCTTTGATGACTTGTCCTTCCTTTCTGAATCCTTGCTTCTCCGTGAGGGTCTTCGTTCATAACGATCATCTCTACTCCTTCTCTCTCTTGGTGGTGATTCTTCTCTTCTACTTCTCTTGGGAGAATCTTCTTCTTCTTTTGTAGGGTGTCGACACTCATTGAATAGTGTCCGGTCTCCCACAATTGTAGCAATTGCGCCTCGACTAGAAGATCTTTTGTCATTGTAGGACCTTGACTTGGAGCTTCTTTCTTTGCTTCTACTCTTGTAGAATTTGTTGAAGTTCTTCACCATTAAGCTCAATTCTTCATTGAAGGTTTGTTTCTCACTTGATGATGTGGGGGCTTCACATGAGGCTTTGTAAGCACCACTTGACTTGTTGTGAAGTTCCTCCTTATCCTTGAGGGACATCTCATGAGCAACAATTCTTCCAATGACTTCTGTTGGCTTGAGATCTTTGTAATTTGGCATCATTTGGATCAATGTGCACACGGTATCATATTTTCCATCCAATGCTCTTAGGATCTTCTTGATGATGAATCTGTCGGTCATCTCTTCACTTCCTAAGCCGGCAATCTCATTTGTGATAAGAGCAAGCCTAGAGTACATTTCAGTGACACCTTCACCATCCTTCATTTTGAACTTGTCAAGCTGACTTTTGGAGCACATCCAACTTGGATTCCTTAACGGAGTCGGTACCTTCATGCATATCAATCAAAGTATCCCAAATTTCCTTTGCATTCTCAAGACGGCTGATTTTGTTGAATTCTTCGGGGCACAATCCATTGAAGAGGATATCACAAGCTTGAGCGTTGTATTGCAACATCTTCAACTCTTCCGCACTAGCTTCACGGTTCGGTTCCTCCCATCAAAGAATTCACCTTGCAAGCCAATACACACAATAGCCCAAACGGCGGGGTTATGTCCGAGAATATGCATTTTCATCTTATGCTTCCAACTAGCAAAATTAGTGCCATCAAAGTAAGGACCTCACGGTGATAATTTCCTCGCTAGACGCCATACTCTCCTAGGTTGTGAAACCAAGGCTATGACCACCAAAAGCTATGGAAATCAAAGCAAATGGAGACCAAAGCTCTGATACCACTTGTAGGACCTTGAAGTATGTCTAGAGGGGGGTGATTAGACTACTTGACCAATTAAAAGCTATGCCTTTTCCCAATTTTAGACTTTGGCAGATTTTAGCTAACTTTGAGCAATTCAAGAAATCATCACGCAATTCAAGCAAGCATGCAAAGAGTATATAGGCAGCGGAAAATAAAGCATGCAACTTGCAAGAATGTAAAGGGAAGGGTTTGGAGGATTCAAACGCAATTGGAGACACGGATGTTTTTTTCGTGGTTCCGATAGGTGGTGCTATCGTACCTCCACGGTGATGGAGACTTCAACCCACGAAGGGTAATGGTTGCGCGAGTCCACGGAGGGCTCCACCCACGAAGGGTCCATGAAGAAGCAACCTTGTCTATCCCACCATGGCCGTCGCCCACGAAGGACTTGCCTCACTAGCGGTAGATCTTCACGAAGTAGGCGATCTCCTTGCCCTTACAAACTCCTTGGTTCAACTCCACAATATTGTCGGAGGCTCCCAAGTGACACCTAGCCAATCTAGGAGACACCACTCTCCAAGAAGTAACAAATGGTGTGTTGATGATGAACTCCTTGCTCTTGTGCTTCAAATGATAGTCTCCCCAACACTCAACTCTCTCTCATAGGATTTGGACCTGGAGGAAAGAAGATTTGAGTGGAAAGCAACTTGGGGAAGGCTAGAGATCAAGATTCATATGGTTGGAATGGAATATCTTGGCCTCAACACATGAGTAGGTGGTTCTCTCTCAGAGTTGGTAAGTTGGAAGTGTAGGTTTGTTCTGATGGCTCTCTTCACGAATGAAGAGGAGGTGGAGGGGTATATATATAGCCTCCACACAAAATCTAACCGTTACACACAATTTACCAAACTCGGTGGGACCGAATCATAAAACTCGGTCAGACCGGTTTAGTAAACCTAGTGACCGTTAGGGTTTTCGGTGGGACTGACATGCAACTCGGTAGGACCGATATGGTTAGGGTTAGGGCATAACGTAATCTCGGTGAGACCGATTACACAAACTCAGTGAGACCGATTTTGGTAATTAGCTAACCAAAGAGTTGGTGAGGTAAACTCGGTGGGACCGGTTCGCTCTTTCGGTGAGACCGAAAAGTTACGAAAGGGAAACAGATAGTTTACATTGCAATCTCGGTGGGACCGATCGCTCACTTCAGTTAGACCGAAACGTTACGAAGGGAAATAGATAGATTACAATCCCATCTCGGTGAGACCGAGATCCCTATCAGTGAGACCGATTTGCCTAGGGTTTGTGGCAGTGGCTATGACATCTGAACTCGGTGGCGCCGGATAGGAAGAATCGGTAGGGCCGAGTTTGACTTTAGGTTTAGGTCATATGTGGATGTGAGAAAGTAGTGGAGGGTTTTGGAGCATATCACTAAGCACATGAAGCAAAAGGCTCATTAAGCAACACCTCATCCCTCCTTGATAGTATTGGCTTTTCCTATAGACTCAATGTGATCTTGGATCACTAAAATGTAAAATGTAGAGTCTTGAGCTTTTGAGCTTGAGCCAATCCTTTATCCTTGATATTTTGAGGGATCCACTTTCATCATCCATGCCATGCCATTCATTGAGCTTTCCTGAAATATTTGTCTTGGAATAGCATTAGCTCAATGAGCTATATGTTGTTATGAATTACCAAAACCACCTAGGGATAGTTGCACTTTCATCTGGGTTTAATGCCGCTCATGATAAGACCATTTGCTCGCTCGACTTGACCGTTAGTTTGCAGCTGATAGATAGAAGCATAATCGAGCCTGATGCCCATGTTGCTGCACCAAAGTTTTACCTCGTTGGCTGTAAAGTTCGAGCCGTTGTCGGTGATGATGTTGTGGGGGATGACATAGCGGTGTACAACCCCGGATATGAAGTCTATCACCGGTCCGGATTCAGCCGTTTGACTGGTTTGGCTTCTATCCATTTGGTGAATTTATCCACCATGACCAATAGGTATTTTTTCTTATGGGTTCCCCCTTTGAGGGGTCCGACCATATCAAGCCCCCAGACCGCAAAAGGCCAAGTAATGGGGATTTTTTGGAGAGCGGTGGACGGCATATGGCTTTGCTTTGCAAAAAGCTAGCAACCGACGCAACGTTGAACAAGGTCCTATGCGTCTGCTCGGGCCGTCGGCCAATGGAAACCTGTACGGAAGGCCTTGTTTACAAGGGCCCGGGCTGCGGCGTGGTGGCCGCCGAGTCCAGCATGGATTTCTGCCAAAAGCTTCCGCCCTTCCTCTTCGGAGATGCACCTTTGAAGGACTCCGGTAGTGCTTTTCTTATAAAGCTCTCCCTCGTGGACCTTGTAGGCTTTAGATCGCCGCACTATGCAGCGTGCCTCATTTTGGTCCTCGGGTAGTTCCTTCCTGGTTAGGTAGGCTAGGAATGGTTCTGTCCACGGGGTGATTGAGGGAGTCCTGGATTAGGGGGTATCCGGACAGCCGGACTGTGTACAACGTCCGGACTATTGAAGCGTGAAGATACAAGACTCAAGACTTCGGCCCGTGTCCAGATGGGACTTTCCTTTGCGTGGAAGGCAAGCTTGGCGATCCGGATATTATATTTCCTTCCTTGTAACCGACTCCATGTAAACCCTAGCCCTCTCCGGTGTCTATATAAACCGGAGAGGTTGGTCCTTAGAAGCCCGATCACAATTACAATCATACCATCATAGGCTAGCTCTTAGGGTTTAGCCTCTACAATCTCGTGGTCGATCTACTCTTGTACTACCCATATCATCAATATTAATCAAGCAGGAAGTAGGGTTTTACCTCCATCGAGAGGGCCCGAACCTAGGTAAACATCCATGTCCCTTGCTTCCTGATCCCCTACCCGAGATCCGCCGGTTTTGACACTGGCATTGGTGTTTTCATTGAGAGTTTGTAACATCCCAAATTTTCAATTTGGAATGTTATACATTAGGTCATCATGCATATCATATTTTCTCGCATTTTCCGATCCTAGAAATTTCACGCAACTCAAGGACCCTCGGAGAGAGTTGGAAGTTTCATAATTTTCATATTTGGGATCTCTCAAATTTGGAAAATAGGATCATTGGATTATTTAAATTATCTTCATAAAGTTTTTCCTACAAAAATATCTTGAGAGGGAATAATATGACTTTCCCAAACAATTAGGAAAAATGAAGATATTATAAATAAACCAAATTTGGGTTTTGAAGATTTATTTTGCTTAGGCAAAAACGAGCAATTTAAAAAAAAAAAATTATGCATGTATTTGTTTTAAAGTTCATTTTGTTCGACTCATTTTTAGGAGTCGGAGAAAATTTGTTTTAATTAATTTGGAGTTCATTTGATATTTATTTTATTTGTTTTGTTTTAAATTTTATTTAAAAAAACGCGCTACTCGACCGAGGCCCACTGCCCAGCCAGCCCCAGCCCTGTGCCGCCCCGCCTGCCCATCTCTCTCTCCTCCCGCCTCCCGCCGCTCCAAGGCCGGTCTCCCCGCCCACAAGACGGCAGCCGCCGCCGAGTCCGGCTCGCCTGGGACCCTTGGCCCCCTCCCAAGCCACCGCCGCCTCCCCCCTTCATAAATACCATGGCCCCCCCTCTCTCTCTCACATCGCCCGCCGCCAGAGATTGACCCGAGCCGCCATTGCCGCGCTTCAACGCCGCCTGTTGCCCTCGTCGCCGAGCACGCCGCCGCCCGAGCCCTCGCCGACCCGCCGCCACCCACCGACCCCGCCCGACCACGGAGCCCGCCGGTGATCACGGAGGTAGCCGCCGCCCTGCGCCCGATTCGTTTTTATCCTCGACCGATCCGTTTTTTTTAAAAAATATATGTTTGGTTTTTTTAGAAAACCTAGATTGGTTTTGTTTTTTTCGGTTTTCTTAATTAACGGACGCTCACCGAACCGCTCGTTTCAAAGTGAACGCGTTCGTTGGATTCGATTCGTTAACTAACGCTCGCTTTTTAACTCGTTCGTCTTTTTTCTTTTTAATCGGAATTAATCCGTTATTTTTCCGATTTGATTTCAGATCTGATTTTCAAAACTGTTTTATTTCTCGCCGCTTATCGGAATCAGTGATTCAAGCGCTGAGTTTCAGATCGAAACCGCCGTTCCGATTATCCTACTTTCACAGAGTTTTGCCACTGTGAAATTTTGACCTAATTTCAGATCGCTAAACCGAGACGTTCTCTCTCGAGTTTCGACTTTCGGAGTTTGTTTTGATTCGATTCTTTTGCAACCAGGGTTCTTAAGTTGAACTTTCTGGTTAGATCTTTTATTCGAGATTTCCCTGTGCATTAGATGAGTACTTATTGTATGCTTGTTGATTGTTTGTTAGATCACCTTGAGTGCGCCGCTTGTTACTTCGAATCTCTAGGACTCGCGGATCATCAGCAAGGCAAGTAACACTTTGATCATACCCTTCTCATACCCAGTTTTATGCATTAGATCTATTCCTCAAACACTTGCATGACTAGGATCTAATTAAATTGTGGGTTTGGGAAGTAGATTGAGGTAGTACCTATTACCTGTTTTACTTATGAAACCTTGGGAGTTACTTCTACGGTTGCTTGTTCATGCCATGCTATGCTAGTAGACGTGGATTGGGTGAGTGAATATCCATGACAGATGTGAGATTGTTAATTAATGGTTTATCTAAGGTGGCAACCTAACACACATCTGGGTGGATTGAGGCACTGGTTTCTATCAGACTTGCTCAGATTTCTTGGACCGCCACCCATGCTCTAAGGGATCATAAGATTATTCAAACCGAAACTTCCGTGTGCAGCCACAAGCCAATTATGGGCTGGCGAGTTGACTAAGTCGTCATGAACTCTTACGGGTAGGCTAGCTGATGTAGGGGATGTAGGTTGGTACGGTCTACCCACATGTAAGGTGCTAGCGCTTCGAAAGACTATGTCTCGGCCATCCGCTTCTCAAACACCATGTAGTGCGAGAACCAAGCGGAGGCGATCGAGTCTTGTGGGGAATAGTGCGCAAACCTCTGCAGAGTGTATAAACTAATCATGATTAGCCGTGTCCCGGTTATGGACAATTTGAGTATCCCCAGACTTGATTATCATGTGAATCTCAACATGTTACTTCTAAATAAAAGTTATTGGGTTTTGATGAGTACTTTTAATTGGGATTGAGGATGTCTGTCAACCATCTTCAATGTTTAACAACCACCATGATAGTTAAATAAAATTATTCCTTTGATGTAGGGAAAATTCAGCTTTATGCAAAATGTAAATCAGAGAGCCTTACCACCAGCCATATATGCATGTAGTATAGGCTTATTCGCTCACCGCTCTTTATGTGTTACATTGCCAAGATATTCCATGTGTTGAATTTTTGGCTGCAACTTTTCACGCTATGCACTTTTCGCACGATGAGTAAGGTGTTAGGTCGTGGTTCTATACTCGGTGATGCCGTTGGAGTTGATGGACTCGCTTATCTTCCAAGCCTTCATTGTTATTATTAGATGGCCTTAAGCCATATTTTGTATTCAGTTCCCTTGTGGACAACGATGTAATAAGTGTGTGATTGCTACTCGCTATAAATCCTTCAAGTCTTGTGTGGTGTCAAGACATCGATCCAGGATGACACCGAGCACGAGCGCTAGATCCATTCGGTCCGGTCGCCACAGAGAATGGTATCGAGCACACGCCGATCGTAGGACACGCACCACTAAGTTAAAGCCATAGATCACTCTCTTCCCATTTTCTAACTCCTCATCTTTCCTACTCTCTTTAGGATGACGGACGCGAAGATCAAGTACACCCAACCGGATGAAGGCACACCTTTTGGATTTCACTTGAAGGAAGTTACTAAGTACCGAACATTGGATTACCAAGCTTCACCGGACTTTCAACGCCACTCTGCTCAAGAGGAGCGCCGAAGATTCATGCTCACGCTCCAGAAGGACATTTGCCCCGATCACCAAGCCTATAGATAGTGTTTTCATTGCACCCACTTGAGTCCAGGAAAGAGCATGGCAGCTCACATCACCATGGGACGATTGGAGAAGTCTATCAAGAAGATCTCAAGGACACCATCTACCAGATTTGCGGACGCCGAGATGACAACGGGACGTCGTCAACACCAAGAAGGATAGATCCATTGCAGCGCTCATCCAGAGTTAAATCAGCACATTCGACGCCAGAGAACCAAATGTGCAATGACATGTTGGAGTTGCGAAGACAAAGGGAAGGATCATCGAATCGAAGAAGAACTAAAGACTATACGCAAGGACTACATGGACGAGATCGTAGCTCGCAAGACACAATAACGATCTTAAGTACGTAGATCAAGAACTCAAGAAGAAGTTGGCGCCAGAATGAAGACCAAGATGTCGAACACCCAATCGACTACATCAACATCGACGACACAGATTCGGATCCAAGTGAACCCGATTTTGAAGACGGTCGAGCAGACATCATGGAGTCTTCCACCGATTCAAATTAGTAGAAGTCCCCACATATTAGTAGTATTCCTCCATGTAAACCTTTATAGTACACGCACTTTTGCGATAGTTAGATTGTTGTAGCCCTTGTTTGATTGAATGAAGTGATTTGTGTGCATTTGCTCATGTGCATTTGGGTAGTGATTTCTTAGACCTCATTCTATTCTACTTTCCTCCTTTTCTAAACCCATCGATGCCTCCGAGACGCGACTCGGATTCGCTTTTCCGCCAGAGATCACCCAATTGATCCAGCAGCAGAATACCCGATTCAAACATTGGTGCGTAACAACAACAACAACAACAACCCACCGCCACCACCACCACCGGATCATCCGACTCGCTTCTTAGATCGAACCCGCCGTGTATTCCAAAGAGCACCGAGCCTATTGTAGCAGATGGTGGCTCCGCAAGATAGGAAGGAGCTGACTACTGCAGGATGCACGGATGGTGAAAGAGTGAAGTTTGCAGACATCAGCTTGAAGGACCCAGCAAAGATGGTGGGAGAATTTCACAGCCACTTATCCGTGAGACACCGCCACATGGGACCAGCCAACAAGCTTTTCAGACAGCCCATGTTTCAGCAGGAGCCATGGCTATGAAGAAGCGTGAGTTTCGAACTTACGCCAAGGAGGAAGGATCACACAAGACGTGGATGACTTTAGCAAACTAGCACGTTATGCCCCGGATGACGTTGCTACAGATGCAACTAAACAGAGAAGTTTCTAGAAGGACTGAATGATGAGTTCAGATGCCGCTGATGGTAGCAAGTTTCAATAACTACCAGGAGTTAGTAGATCGAGCTCTCATGATTGAGGGAAAGCAGCAGAAGAATTGAGAACTGCAAGCGGAAGTATGGACAAGGGAAGTATAACTCAGATCCCAGCAGAAGCCTCGTTATACCCCTAAATCAGGAATTCAGTTTCAGATACCCATGGAGGAGGTAATTCAGACAACCATAATGGCACCAAGAATGGGAACGGAATGGAGGAAGCAACGGATGAACCGCACCAACCCGCTACACCATCCAAGGTAGACCTGAGTCACATTACTTGCTTTAAGTGCCGCAAGATGGGCATTATGCAAATGATCGCCCGTAGGCGTAATGGAAATGGCAATGGAAGCTCGAAAGAAGCCCAACCCTTTCAACAGGGGACAAGTGAACCACATTGATGTGGAGGAGGTTGAAGATCAGCCCGATGCAAGAATCGGTAAGTTTTTGGTTAAGTCTTTTATCGCAGCTTGTTCTTTTTGATCTTTGGTGCATCGCATTCATACATATCAAGGGATTTGTGGATAAGTACAAGTTACCAACCCAAGCCCTTAGGTCACCCATGCTAGTAACCTCACCCGAGCAGAATACATGGCTAGTAAATGGTGTGATCGACCGCCACTAAGGATCGGACACTATGTTTTCCCTCGGACCTAATAGTTCGGAATCCCAAGGATTGATGTGATATTAGGAATGGATTGGTTATCAAAGTATGGAGGAAACATAGATTGTACCACAAGGTCAATTTTGCTCACCACACCGTAAGGAAGAAGGATTAGTATGTATCACGGCACGAGCCGAGGAGAGCACAAGTTAATTGCTTAACAGAGTGGTACAGAAGAAGTACCAGTGGTGAAGGATTATCCTGATGTATTTCCTAAGAGTTGCTGTGAATGCCGCGGATAGAGACATTGAGTTTTTGATCGAGCTGTTGCGTGAACAGCCCGATATCGGGTTTAACTGCATGTGATGCCCGCAAAGGATTTGGCAGAAATTAAGAAGCAGATTAAGGAACTATTGGATAAAGGTTTTATTCGCCCAAGTTCTTCACCTTGGGGATCACCCGTTTTATTGGTGGAGAAGAAGGATGGATCGTTGAGAATGGTTGTTGATTACCGTGGATGGAATGAAGTAACGATCAAGAACAAGTACCCACTACCTATGATAAATGATCTGTTTGATCGCTTGCAAGGAGCCAAAGTGTTCTCTAAGATCGACTTGCGATCAGGGTACCATCAGTGAAGATTCGGGAGCAAGACATACCCAAGACAACATTTACCACGAGATATGGACTGTATGAGTATACCGTTATGTCATTTGGACTGACTAACGCGCCAGCCTATTTCATGAACCTGATGAACAAAGTGTTTATGGAATTTTTGGACAAGTTCGTCGTGGTGTTCATTGATGACATTTTGATTTTCTCGAAGAATGAAGAGGAACACAAGGAACATTTGAGATTGGTTTTGGAGAAACCGAGGAACACCAGTTGTATGCCAAGTTCAGCAAGTGTGAGTTTTGGCTAAAGGAAGTCGGATTTCTGACATGTTATATCCGGAGAAGGAATAGCAGTTGACCCCACAAAGGTTGAGACCAGAACCAAATGGGAAGCACCAACGACAGTTGAGAGATTCGAGTTTCCTTGGACTCGCAGGATACTACCAAGGTTCATTGAGAATTTCTCAAGGATTGCAAAGCCTATGACAGAATTGTTGAAGAAGGAAAACAAATTCATATGGACCGAGGACTGTGAGGCAAGTTTTCAGAGTTGAAGAAAAGATTGGTTACCTCACCAGTTTTGATATTGCCGATCAAACTAAGGATTATGAGGTGTTTTATGACGCTTCACGCCGAGGACTTGGAGCAGTGCTTATGCAGGAAGGAAGAGTTGTTTCGTATGCTTCACGACAACTTAAGCCCCATGAGTTGAATTATGCCACTCATGATTTGGAGTTAGCAGCCGTTGTGCATGCCTTGAAGACGTGAAGACATTTTCTCATTGGAAATCATTGTGAAGTATATACGGATCACAAGAGTCTGAAGTACATCTTCACACAGAAGGAATTGAATCTCTGAAACGCCCTCAATGCGGCTATATCTCCCACGTGTCGAAGCACGGCTTAGAGGCATAACCGCATTGAAAGCAATGTCGCAAGTGAGGTAATCTTCACACAACCCATGTAATACATAAGGGAAAAGAGATACATAGTTGGCTTACAATCGCCACTTCACACAATACATGAGTAAAACATTACATCATACAGGTACAATCAAGGTCCGACTACGGAACCAAAATAAAAGAAGACTACCCCAAATGCTACACAGATCCCCGATCGTCCCAACTGGCTCCACTATCGATCAACTCAAACGAAACAACACAATGAACAAGATCTTCATCGAGCTCCTCCTTGAGCTCGGATGCATCACCGCACGGACTCATCGGCACCGCAAACTGGTTTTGAAGTATCGTGAGTCACGGGACTCAGCAATCTCACACCCACGAGATCAAGACTATTTAAGCTTAAAGGTAGGACAGGGTAGTGAGGTGGAGCTGCAGCAAGTTTACTAGCATATATGGTGGCTAACATACGCAAAAGAGAGCGAGAAGAGGAGGCAAAGCACGGTCGAACAACTATGATCAAGAAGTGATCCTGAAACTACTTACGTCAAGCATAACTCCAACACCGTGTTCACTTCCTGACCACGAGAAGAGACCATCACGGTTACACACGCGTTGGTGTATTTTAATTAAGATCAACTTCGGTTTTCTACAACCGACATTAACAAATTCCCATCTGCCACATAACCGCTGGCACGGCTTTGAAAGTTCAAACCCCGCAGGGTGTCCCAACTTAGCCCATGATAAGCTCTCGCGATCAACGGCGAATAGACCTTCTCCCGGAAGACCGATCAGTCTCGGAATCCGGCTACAAGACATTTCACAGCAATAAAACAAGTCCAAGAAGACCTCCGGCGTGCCGACACCCGGTAGTAGCGCACAGATCTCGTCCCTGTGCCACGACCGGATGAGCAGTCCAGATAACTAAAACCAGCCCTCAAGTTTCCCGAGGTGGCGCTGCAAAGGGTTTCTAATTTGGACCAACACTTAGACAAGCATTGGCCCGGGGTAATAAAGATGACCTCGGGATGCGCGACTCCCAAGGGAAAAAGGCTAGGTGAGGCAAATGTAAAACCAATGTTGGGCCTTCTTTGGAAAAGTCTTATTCAAAGCGAACTGTCAAGGGGTCCCATAAATCACCCGACCGCGTTAGGGACGCAAAATCCGGGAACATAACACCGATATGACGGAAATCGGGCGGCAAGAGTGGAACAAAACACTGCATAAGGCCGAGCCTTCCACCCTTTACCAAGTATATAGATGCATTAATTAAATAAGATATATTGTGATATCCCAACAAGTAAACATGTTCCAACAAGGAACAACATCTCCATGTTCCAACAAGGAACAAACTTCAACTTCACCTGCAACTAACAACGCTATAAGAGGGGCTGAGCAAAGCGGTAACATAGCCAAACAACGGTTTGCTAGGAAGGGAGCAACAGGTTAGAGGTTCATGGCAATGTGGGATGGCTTGATATAGCAAGTGGTAGGCATCGTAGCATAGGCATAGCAAAAGAGTGAGCAACTAGCATAGCAAAGATAGAAGTGATTTCGAGGGTATGGTCATCTTGCCTGAAATCCCGCAAGGAAGAAGACCGAGTCCATGAAGAAGACAAACGGACGAAGTCGAACGAATCCTCACAATCGCAACATTACCGAAACCGAGAAGCAACACCGGAAAGAAACAAACAACATGATAAATGCACAAGCATAAACATGGCATGATGCATAAACAAATATGATGCATGTCCGGTTTAATGAGGCATGACATGGCAATATGCACAAACAACACTACTAAGTTAGTGGAGCTCAATATGCAACGAGTTGCATATTGATGAACACCACAACACTTATTTAGTTCTCTCTCGGTTAGGTACACAACAATATTAAATGTTGTTAAACATGGCAAGAGGTGAAGCATGATGAAACTACCTATCTAGGCAAGTTTAAATGAGGCCGGAAGCAACAAACAACAATTCCGGAAAATCCCCATGAGCAATATTTTAGATTCGGTCCTGATCTGCCCTAAACACAATTTTAGAGTTGTCAAACAGCAACATAAAGTGGACCATGTTAATCTAGGCATTTTTCCACCCCATTTACATATAAAGAACATTTAAAACGGAGTTACGGTTATTTAGTTATGAAATAAATCATTTTAGCATGGCATATTAGCAAATTAATGCAAACACCAATTTAAACATTTTTAACATAGATGAAAGTGGCATATTATTAATCTACACAATTTTCTGAGCATATTACATATAAAGTTTGTTTAAAACCGAGCTACGGTTGATGAGTTATTAAATGCATGAACCCTAGGGACTTTTCTGTAAAACAGTAAATCCCTGGATAAATAACAAATTCGCAGAACGAAAAAAAAAATATGCACGGGCGAATCTAGGGTCTCGCCCAACAGAGCATTGGGCGGGGCTGCTCACCTAGCGGGCCAAGCCCAGGACGGAGAGGGAGGAGGGGCAGCAGGGGCGGGCGCTGGGCCTGGGAGGCAAAGGCTGGCTCAAGGCTGGGAGGCCCACGCGACGCTGCAGCCCACGAAGCGGCGCTGTTGTCTCCCTCGTGCTCCCGCATTTAACGGAGCTGTGGCAATGGGGGCGGCGGCCGGACGAGGGAAGCCGACGGCGGGCGAGGGATGGCCGGAGGAGGCCAGATCCGGTGAGGGGAGGCCGGATCCAAGGCCGGGTTCCGTTCCGGGCGGCGGGAGCAGGGAGCCTCAAGGCGACGAAGGCCATTGGCAAGGGCGGCCTGCGAGGAGAAGAGAGAGACCGAGGGGTGAGGCAACGGAGAGAGAGAGAAAGGAGAGGAAGGGAGAGTGGAGCGGGACGGCGCTGGCCTGCTGGCTGGGGAGGCGCGGAAATCAAGGAGGGAGGTAGGTAGCTGCCCAAAATGGAAGGGGAGGGGAGTTTAAATAGGAAAGGGGCTAGGGTTTAGTCTCTAGGGGGGTTTGAGGCCGTTTCGGAGCCTCCGATCACGATCCGACGATCAGGAACGGAGGGGAAACTAGGAGAGGGGTTGGTGGGCTGTGTAGAATGCTTCGGGCTGAGAAGAGAGAGGAACAGAGCGACCCGGCATCTGTTTTCGGAGACCAAAACGTCCGATTTAATATACCGCTATATCGCGGTAGTAGGTTTAACGGTTGGGCTACCAAATGGACTCGAATGCGATTTAAACTTGGCGGCGGCCTGTCTACACTATAATAAGACCGCATGACAAGTTGCAACCCATTCCGAGAACATTTTATGCCACTTATAAAATAATATTTGGAGGTGCAAGGCGCGTGCAAGTGTATCCGGACTCGGAACGGACAACGGAGAGAACCGGCGGAACCCGAACGGATGCAAGTTTTGAAAAACATGCGGATGAAATGCAAATGATGCCATGAGACTAGATGCATAACAAAAACAAAATGCAAAACAACAGACAAAACCCAACCACGAAGGAAATAATAAAATCACAT
Organism: Aegilops longissima; assembly: GCA_021605205.1. Lineage (NCBI taxonomy): Eukaryota > Viridiplantae > Streptophyta > Magnoliopsida > Poales > Poaceae > Aegilops > Aegilops longissima. The sequence continues at coordinate 618,813,932 of CM038682.1, read as the reverse complement.
CTCCGGAAAGGGCAAGAGTCGGAGTTACGAATATGGAAAGTTGTATCCGGGGTGTTACAATCTCAGACAGAGGAGATGGTTAGAGCTAATCAAGGATTACGATATGAGATTGCATTATCACCCCGGAAAGGCTAATGTCGTAGCAGACGCATTGAGCCGAAAGAGCCACGTCAATACCCTAATGATGGGAGAAATACCCAATGAGTTAGCCGAGGACCTTCGAGAGCTATGTTTGGAAATAGTTCCGAGAGGCTATGTAGCAGCATTGGAAATTCAATGACATCGATGGACAAAATCGAGAAGCCCAAAAGGCGATAAGGAAGTTGCCTCTATAAAGGAGAAAATGAGCAAAGGAAAAGCTAAAGGATTTCGTGAGGATGAGCACGATACCCTATGGTTTGAAGACCGTGTTTATGTGCCCAATGACCCGTAGATCGAAGTTGATTTTACAAGAAGCCCATGATTCACCCTATTCGATTCACCTGGGAATACCAAGATGTATTTGGATTTGAAGAATATTTTCGGTGGACCGAATGAAGAAGGATATTGCGGAGTATGTAGCAATTTGCACGTATGTCGAAAGTAAAGGCAGAACATCGAAGCCAGCAGGATTGTTACAACCATTGCCGATACCGAATGGAAGTGGGATAAACTAGGCATGGATTTTATCACAGGTTTGCCAAAGACCCGCTCAGATATGACTCGATTTGGGTCATAGTCGACCGTTTGACCAAGGTAGCCCATTTCATTCCAGTCAAGACTACCTATAGCAGTGCTAAGTTGGCAAAGATATACATGACCAGAATTGTATGTTTACACGGAATTCCAAGGAGCATTGTATCGCATGAGGAACCCAGTTTACTTCAAATTTTGGAACCGGTTGCACTAAACATTGGGAACCCGATTGAATTCAGCATGCTTTCCACCCACGAGATCGATGGATGACCGAGAGAGTCAATCAGATTTTGGAGGACATGTCGAGAGCTTGTGCACTAGATTATGGATCTAGTTGGGATGATAATTTGTCGTATGCAGAATTTTCCTACAATAACAGTTACCAAACCAGCTTAAAATGGCACCTTTCGAGGCTTTGTATGGAAGAAGGTGCAGGACACCGTTGTCATGGGACTAAACCGAGATCGCCGGTTGTTTGGACCAGATTTGATTAAGGAGTCTAACAGAGAGTTGTTGGTTCGAGACAGCTCAAGGTAGCCCACCTGCATGTAAGAGCTATGCCGATTCAAAGCGCAGCGATTGAGTATGAAGTTGGAGACAGAGTATATCTCGAGTATCCCCGCTCGAGGAGTTAAGCGTTTTGGAGTTAAAGGAAAGTTAGCACCTGCTTCGTTGGACCAGATAAGATTTTGCAACGCATGGGAGAAGTTATGATAAGTTGGAATTGCTGAAGGACTGTCAGAGTTCATGATGTATTCCATGTTTCTCGATTGAAGAAATGTCACCCGAGATAGCAGAGGTACCGTTAAGAGACACAAGCCACGGAAGCAATTCATTGAAGGATGACTTGACATATGAGGAAAAGCCGTTAAGATTCTCGATTATGCCAGCAGAGTTACTCGCAGAAGGTTATCAAATTTTGCAAAGTTCAGTGGAGCCACCACACCGAGGATGAAGCCACCGGGAAAGAGAGGAAGTTTTGCTTAAGGACCACCTCACCTATTTTCTAGTTAACCCAATCTCGAGGGCTAGATTCATCTTATAGGTTTGTAACATCCCAAATTTTCAATTTGGAATGTTATACATTAGGTCATCATGCATATCATATTTTCTCGCATTTTCCGATCCTAGAAATTTCACGCAACTCAAGGACCCTCGGAGAGAGTTGGAAGTTTCATAATTTTCATATTTGGGATCTCTCAAATTTGGAAAATAGGATCATTGGATTATTTAAATTATCTTCATAAATTTTTTCCTACAAAAATATCTTGAGAGGGAATAATATGACTTTCCCAAACAATTAGGAAAAATGAAGATATTATAAATAAACCAAATTTGGGTTTTGAAGATTTATTTTGCTTAGGCAAAAACGAGCAATTTAAAAAAAAATTATGCATGTATTTGTTTTAAAGTTCATTTTGTTCGACTCATTTTAGGAGTTGGAGAAAATTTGTTTTAATTAATTTGGAGTTCATTTGATATTTATTTTATTTGTTTTGTTTTAAATTTTATTTAAAAAAACGCCGCTACTGGACCGAGGCCCACTGCCCAGCCAGCCAGTGCCCAGCCCAGCCCCCCCGCCCATCTCTCTCTCCTCCCTCCGCTCCCTCCGGTCTCCCTCTCACACAAGACGGCAGCCGCCGCCGAGTCCGGCTCGCCCGGACCCTTGGCCCCTCCCAAGCCACCGCCCTCCCCCCTTCATAAATACCCCTGCCCCCCTCTCTCTCTCTCACATCGCATCGCCAAGACTCGACCGACCTGCGAGCCATTGCCGCCAACGCCTGCCTTCGCTCGTCGCCGCCACGCCGCCGTCGCCGAGCCCTCGCCGACCCGCCGCCACCCACCGACCCCGCCCGACCACGGAGACCTCACGAGCCCGCCGGTGACCGCCGGAGGTAGCCGCCGCCCGCCGCCCGATTCGGTTTTTATCCTCGACCGATCCGGTTTTTTTAAAAAATATATGTTTGGTTTTTTAGAAAACCTAGATTGGTTTTGTTTTTTTCGGTTTTCTTAATTAACGGACGCTCACCGAACCGCTCGTTTCAAAGGAACGCGTTCGTTGGATTCGATTCATTAACTAACGCTCGCTTTTTAACTCGCTCGTCGTTTTTTCTTTTAATCGGAATTAATCCGTTATTTTTCCGATTTGATTTCGATCTGATTTTCAAAACTGTTTTATTTCTCGCCGCTTATCGGAATCGGGTGATTCAAGCGCTGAGTTTCAGATCGAAACCGCCGTTCGATTATCCTACTTTCACAGAGTTTTGCCACTGTGAAATTTTGACCTAATTTCAGATCGCTAAACCGAGACGTTCTCTCTCGAGTTTCGACTTTCGGAGTTTGTTTTGATTCGATTCTTTTGCAACCAGGGTTCTTAAGTTGAACTTTCTGGTTAGATCTTTTATTCGAGATTTCCCTGTGCATTAGATGAGTACTTATTGTATGCTTGTTGATTGTTTGCGTTAGATCACCCGGAGTGCGCCGCTTGTTACTTCGAATCTCTAGGACTCGCGGATCATCAGCAAGGCAAGTAACACTTTGATCATACCCTTCTCATACCCAGTTTTATGCATTAGATCTATTCCTCAAACACTTGCATGACTAGGATCTAATTAAATTGTGGGTTTGGGAAGTAGATTGAGGTAGTACCTATTACTTGTTTTACTTATGAAACCTTGGGAGTTACTTCTACGGTTGCTTGTTCATGCCATGCTATGCTAGTAGACGTGGATTGGGTGAGTGAATATCCATGACAGATGTGAGATTGTTAATTAATGGTTTATCTAAGGTGGCAACCTAACACACATCCTGGGTGGATTGAGGCACCTGGTTTCTATCAGACTTGCCTCAGATTTCTTCTGACCGCCACCCATGCTCTAAGGGATCATAAGATTATTCAAACTGAAACTTCCGTGCAGCCACAAGCCAATTATGGGCTCTGGCGAGTTGACTAAGTCGTCTGAACTCTTACGGGTAGGCTAGCTGATGTAGGGGATGTAGGTTGGTACGGTCTACCCACATGTAAGGTGCTAGCGCTTCTGAAAGACTATGTCTCGGTCATCCGTTTCTCAAACACCATGTAGTGCGAGAACCAAGCGGAGGCGATCGAGTCTTGTGGGGAATAGTGCGCAAACCTCTGCAGAGTGTATAAACTAATCATGATTAGCCGTGTCCCCGGTTATGGACAATTTGAGTATCCGGTACTTGATTATCATGTGAATCTCAACATGTTACTTCTAAATAAAAGTTATTGGGTTTTGATGAGTACTTTTTAATTGGGATTGAGGATGCTGTCAACCATCTTCAATGTTTAACAACCACCATGATAGTTAAATAAAATTATTCCTTTGATGTAGGGAAAATTCAGCTTTATGCAAAATGTAAATCAGAGAGCCTTACCACCAGCCATATATGCATGTAGTATAGGCTTATTCGCTCACCGCTCTTTATGTGTTACATTGCCAAGATATTCCATGTGTTGACCGTTGCTGGCTGCAACTTTTCACGCTATGCACTTTTCGACGATGAGTAAGGTGTTAGGTCGTGGTTCTATACTCGGTGATGCCGTTGGAGTTGATGGACTCGCTTATCTTCCAAGCCTTCATTGTTATTATTAGATGGCCTTAAGCCATATTTTGTATTCAGTTCCCTTGTGGACAACGATGTAATAAGTGTGTGATTGCTACTCGCTATAAATCCTTGAAATCTTGTGTGGTGTCAAGATTCTCGATCCAGGATGACATCGAGCACGAGCGCTAGATCCATTCGGGTCTGGTCGCTACAGAGTTCCTCTGTGACGTTGCCACAAGGCTTGATGGCTCGTCTCATTGTCAAGGACGACATTACCTTAGAGGGGGCTCTGGCTGTAGGCCAGACGCTCCGGCTCGGCGGCTTCATCATGACCACCCCATCAACGGTGGCGCCGACGATGACTTCTCGGGTCATCAATCGTAACCTTCACGTTAGTTCAGAACTTGCCGAACAGATGGATCCAATGGAGCTCTCCTCCCTCAACGAACTCTTGGATCGCATCGCCGCTCTGGGAGTCGCTACAGACTACGACCGGGTTGGGCTTAAACCCGACCAAAGGGACATCAGGTCCCCGCCGTCCACCCATGAGATAGCGATAGTGGAGGAACCACACGCGGATTGCCCCTCAACTTTGAGGACAAGTTATGTCCAGATCGCCGAACTCCTTGAGCCAAAGATCTACTCAAAGGAAAACCTGACCCAGGTCCCGGACTTAGAATTGGGCATTGGGCCGAAGAAATTGGGCACCCCGGATTCTGAGCTGTTGAGCTCGGGACCGCCCGCGCCCTTGGGCGTTGGATCGGATCAAAATCCGGATTCTGCTAACAACACCTGCCCGGACCTAAACTGTCTCTCCCAAGATCGTGCAAGAGCCCTGTGAAACCGTGACATCACTATCGGGCAGATTCTCCTTGCGCTTAACAAGGTCAGGGACTGCCGCAAAGAGAATTTGGTCTCACTTTTCTGCAAAAACTGCACGGACAAAGGACTCCTCAATGTTATAAGCCGCCGCGACATAGTATGCTTCACGGACTTGTCAACCATAGTACGGAAGTACTGTGCGATGGAGAGCGCTTGGAAGACCCAAACAGAATTTTGGGATAGTACTGGTCTCGCCAAAACCTTTGTCCGAACTAAATGGATTTAACCTCGTAAGTCGTCGACCCAACCCCAAGAAACCAAAGCCCACCTGTATGGAGATCCAGATGGAAGAATGGCTCGACGGGCCATGTAAGCTCCACAAGATTCGGATACAACACCTACTCATAGCCTTAAGGCATGTTGGATACTCCGCAGGTGGCAAAAGCGGCGAGGATCTTCTTGTGGGCCATAAAGTGGAACAACATCCCGCCAAATAACACAATACGGTATTAACGGTCTTCGAGGCTTTTGCCTCGAACAATTGGCATAAGCGAAGCTCGTCGAAGTTCGCTGAAATTTACCATGTGGCAAAACAAACCCTTGGAACGACATCGCTATAACTTTTAATGCCGGATTTAACCTCGATCCCGGACTGTCAAGGGCACCACCCTTCTGGTTCTTAGCCCAATCATGGACGGATTTTGGCTCACCAAAGTGCTCATGGACGGTGGAAGCAGATTAAATCTGATCTATGAAGAGACACTCAACAAGATGGAATTGACAAAGGCCGATTGAACAAAGCGGCACAACCTTCAGGGAATTATCCCTAGTCGGAAGCACGGTAAAAGGGAAAATCACACTTGACGTGGTATTCGGCACCCGGGAGAATTATAGGTCCGAAGAAATCACATTCCAAGTGGCCCCTTTCAGCAGCGGATACCACGCCCTTTTAGGGTGGGACGCGTTTGCAAGCTTTCAAGCTATACCCCTGTAACATCCCAAATTTTCAATTTGGAATGTTATACTTTAAGTCATCATGCATATCATATTTTCTTGCATTTTCCCGATCCTAGAAAATTTCACGCAACTCAAGGACCCTCGGAGAGAGTTGGAGATTTCATTATTTTCATATTTGGGTTTACTCAAATTTTGGAAATAGGGTCATTTGGATTTATTTAATTATCTTCAAATATTTTTCCAATAAAAAAAAGTAAGAGAGGGAATAATATGACTTTCCCAACATTTAGGAAAAATAAAGATTTAATAAATAAATCAATTTTGGTTTTTGAAAGTTTATTTGCTTTAGGAAAAAAATGAGTATTTTAAAAATATGCATTTTTGCCCCGTTTTAAAGTTCATTTTGTTCGACTCATTTTTAAGAGTCGGGGAAAATTAATTTTATTTAATTTGGAGTTCGTTTAGTCTTGTTTTAAATTCGTTTCGTTTTGTTTAAAAAAAATAAGCGCCGCGCCGCCTGGGCCAAGGGCCCACTGCCCAACCGCCTGCCCAAAGACTCCCCTCGCTCGCTCCCCGCTCGGGAGGAGTCCCGCCGCCGCCGACCGATTCCGGCTCGGCCACACGCCACACACACTGCTGTTGCCCCCTCCCAAGGCAGCACCCCTCTCTCCTATTTATACCCTCGCCCCCTCTCCTCCTCACCCTTGCCGCCGCCCTAACCGAGTCCGCCCGCCGCCGCTGAAGCTGCCGCCGCCCCGAGCCCGGAGCTGGCTTGGCGACTCACGGAGGTAGCCACCTCGCCGCACCCCCCGGTCCGGTTTTGTTTCCAAAACCGTTCCGGTTTTTCTCTCGTTGTTCGGTTTTAAAAAAAACGCTAGATTGGTTTATTTTTTTCGGTTTTGTTAATTAGTGAACGTTCACCGATCCGTTCGTTTTAACGAACGTGTTCGTCGGTTAGTTTCTGTTAACGAACGTCCGTTCGGTTAACCGCTCGTCGTTTCTCTTTTAATCGGATTTAATCCGTTATTTTCCGATTTCGATTTCCGATCCAATCTTCAAATCAGTTTATTTTCTCGCTCGTTTATCGGAATCAGGTGATTCAAGCGCCTAGAGTTTCGTTTCGAAACCGCCGTTCCGACTAACCTACTTAAACAAAGTTTTGCTACTGTAAATTTTGACCTAGTTTCAAATTGCTAAAACCAAGTTGTTTTCTTTCGTCATCCGACTTTCGTTGTTTTATCCGATTTGATTCGCTTTGCAACCAGGGTTCTTAAGTTGAACTTTCTGGTTAGATCTTTTATTCGAGATTTACCTGTGCATTAGATGAGTACTTATTGTATGCTTGTTGTTTGTCTGCGTTAGATCACCCGGAGTGCGCAGCTTGTTACTTCGAGTCTCTAGGTTTCGCGGATCATCAGCAAGGCAAGTAACACTTGATCATACCTTTTCTACTACCCAGTTTTATGCATTAGCTCTATTCCTCAAACACTTGCATGATTAGGATCAACTTAAATTGTGGGATGGGGAGTAGATTGAGGTAGTACCTATTGCCTGTTTTACTTATGAAACCTTGGGAGTTACTTCTACGTTTTCTTATTATGCCATGCTATGCCAGTAGACATGGATTGGGTGAGTGAATATCCATGACAGATGTGAGATTGTTAATTAAAGGTTTATCTAAGGTGGCAACTTAAACACACATCTGGGTGGATTGAGGCACCTGGTTTCTATCAGACTTGCTCAGATTTCTTCTGACCGCCACCTGTGCTCCAAGGGATCATAAGATTATTCATACTAGAAACTTCCGTGTGCAGCCACAAGCCAATATGGGCTCTTGCATAGTTGAGTAAGTTGTGCGAACTCTTACGGGTAGGCTAGCTGATGTAGGGGATGTAGGTTGGTACGGTCTACCCACATGTAAGGTGCTAGTGCTTCTGAAAGACTGTGTCTCGGCCATCCGTCTCTCAAACACCATGTAGTGCGAGAACCAAGCGGAGGCGATCGAGTCTTGTGGGGAAAAGTGCATAAACCTCTCGCAGAGTGTATAAACTAATCATGATTAGCCGTGTCCCGGTTATGGACGCCTTGAGTATCTAGTACTTGAATATCATGTGAATCTCAACATGTTACTTCTAATTAATGATATTGGGTTTTAATGAGTACCTTTTAATTGGGATTGAGGATGTCTGTCAACCATTCTCAATGTTTAACAACCACCATGATAGTTAAATAAAATTATTCCTTTGCAAGAGGGAAAAATTGGCTTTATGCAAAATCAGAATCAGAGAGCTTTTCCACCAGCCCGATATGCATGTAGTTTAGGCTTATTACTTCATTGTTCTCTATGTGTTACATTGCCAAGATATTCCATGTGTGACAATTTTGGCTGCAACTTTCATGTTGCGACTTTTCGCATAACGAGTAAGGTGTTAGGTCGTGGTTCTATACTCAGTGATGCCGATGGAGTTGATGGACTCACTTATCTTCCAAGACTTCCGTTGTTATTATTAGATGGCCTTAAGCCATATTATTGTAATAAGTTCCCTTGTGGACAACGCTGTAATGAGTGTGTGATTGCTATTCTGCTATAAATCCTTCAAGCATCTTGTGTGGTGTCAAGATTATCGATCCAGGATGACACCGAGCACGAGACTTGATCCATTCGGTCGGGTCGCCACAGAGATGGTATCGAGCACACGCCGATCGTAGGACACCACCACTAAGTTAAAGCCATAGATCACTACTCTCTTCTCATTTTCTAACTCCTCATCTTTTCTACTCTTTAGGATGAAGGACGCCAAGATCAAGTACACCCAACCGGATGAAGGCACACCTTTTGGATTTCACTTGAAGGAAGTCACCAAGTACCGAACATTGACTACCAAGTTTCACCGGACTTTCAACGCCACTCTGCTCAAGAGGAGCGCTGGAAGATTCAAGCTCATGTACCGGAAGGACTTTCGCCCCAATCACCAAGCCTATAGATAGTGTTTTCGATTGCACCAACTCGAGTCCAGGAAAGAGCATGGCAGCTCATATCACCATGGGACCTTGGAGAAGTTTATCAAGAAGACCTCAAGGACACTATCTACCAGATTTGCGGACGCCGAGATGAACAATGGGAGATAGTCAGCACCAAGAAGGATAGATCCATTGCAGCTTTCATCCAGAGTTAAACCAAAGACATTCGACGCCAGAGAACCAGATGTGCAATGATATGTTAGAGTTGCAGAATACAAAAGGGAGGATCATCGAACTTAAAGAAGAACTAAAAACTACACGCAAGGACTACATGGACGAGATCGTAGCTCTAGCAAGACACAATAACGATCTTAAGTACGAGATCAAGAACTCAAGAAGAAGTTGGCGCTCAAGAATGAAGACCAGTATGTCGGTTGTCCAAGCGACTACATCAACATCGACGACACCGATTCGGATCCAAGTGAACCCGACTTTGAAGAGAAGCTGGAGCAGACATCATGGAGTCTTCCACCGGTTCAAATTAGTAGAAGTCCCCCATATATTAGTAGTATTACCTCCATGTAAACATTATAGTACACGCACTTTTGCGATAGTTAGATCGTTGTAAGCCCTTTGTTTGAATTGAATGAAGTGATTTTGTGTGCATTTGCTCATGTGTATTTGGGTAGTGTTTCTCCTTAGATCTCATTCTATTCTTAATTACTCGTCTTTTCTAAACCCATCAGATGCCTCCGAGACGCGACCCCGGGTTTGTTTTCCCGCCAGAGATCACCCAATTGATTCAGCAGCAGAACACCCTGATTCAAACATTGGTGCGTAACCAAGGCAACAACAACAACAACCCACCACCACCACCACCACTGCGGATCACTTGACTCGCTTCTTAGACTGAATCCGCCGGTGTATTCCAAAGAGCACCGAGCCGATTGTAGCAGTATGATTGGCTCCGCAAGATAGGAAGGAGTTGACCACCGCAGGATGCAGATGGAGAAAAGGTGAAGTTTGCTGCACACCAGCTTGAAGGACCCGCAGCAGCTTGGTGGGAAAAATTTACAGCCACTTACCTCAGAGACACCGCCACATGGGATCGGGCCAAGACAAGCTTTCCAGACCGCCCATGTTTCAGCAGGAGCTATGGCCATGAAGAAGCGTGAGTTTCACAACTTACGCCAAGGAGGAAGGACTGTTGGCCAGTATGTGGATGATTTTAGTAAGTTAGCACGTTATGCCCAGATGACGTTGCTATAGATGCGGCTAAGCAGGAGAAGTTTCTGGAAGGACTGAATGATGAGTTCAGCATGCCGTTGATGGTAGCAAGTTTCAATAACTACCAGGAGTTGGTAGACCGAGCCCTCATGATTGAAGGAAAGCAGCAGCAAATAGAGAACCGGAAGAGGAAGTATGTATAGGGAAAGTATAACTCTGGAGCTCAGCAGAAGCCACGCTATACCCCTAAACCAGGAATTCAGTTTCAGCATACCCATGGAGGAGGTAATTCTCACAATCATAATGGCACCAAGAATGGGAACGGGAATGGAGGAAGCAATGGACAGAACCGCACCAACCCGTCAACACCATCCAAGGTAGACCTGAGTCACATTACTTGCTTTAAGTGCCGCAAGACTGGGCACTATGCAAATGATCGCCCGTAGGCCGAATGGAAATGGCAATGGAAGCTCGAAAGAAGCCAAACCCTTTCAACAGGGGATGTGAACCACATTGATGTGGAGGAGGTTGAAGATCAGCCCGATGCAGTAATCGGTAAGTTTTTGGTTAAGTCATTTCTTGCAGTTGTTCTTTTTGATACTGGTGCATCACATTCATATATATCAAGGGGATTTGTGGATAAGTACAAATTACCGACCCAAGCCCTTAGGTCACCCATGCTAGTAACCTCACCTGGAGCAGAATACATGGCTAGTAAATGGTGTGATCGACTGCCATTAAGGATTGGACACTATGTTTTCCCTCGCACCTAATAGTTCGGAATCCCAAGGATTGGATGTGATATTAGGAATGGATTGGTTATCAAGTATGGAGGAACATAGATTGCACCACTAAGTCAATTTTGCTCACCACCCGAAGGAAGAAGGATCAAAATGCATTATCACGACACGAGCCGAGGAGAGTGCAAGCAAATTGCCTATCGGGAGTTGTGCAGAAGAAGTACCATGGTGAAGGATTTTCCGATGTATTTCCTAAGAGTTGCTGTGAATGCCACCGGATAGAGACATTGAGTTTTTGATCGAACTTTTGCCAGGAACAGGCCCGATATCAAAGCGACCATACAGGATGCCTGCACAGGATTTGGCGGAAATCAAGAAACAGATTAAGGAACTATTGGATAAAGGTTTTATACGCCCAAGTTCTTCACCTTGGGGATCGCCCGTACTGTTAGTGGAGAAGAAGGATGGATCGTTAAGGATGGTTGTTGATTATCGTGGATTGAATGAAGTAACAATCAAAAACAAGTACCCACTACCAATGATAAATGATCTGTTTGATCGTTTGCAAGGAGCTAAAGTGTTTTCCAAGATCGATTTGTGATCAGGGTACCATCAGTTGAAGATTCGGGAACAGGACATACCTAAGACAGCATTTACCACGAGGTATGGACTGTATGAGTATACCGTTATGTCATTTGGACTGACTAACGCACCAGCCTATTTCATGAACCTGATGAACAAAGTGTTTATGGAGTTTTTGGATAAGTTCGTCGTGGTGTTCATAGATGATATTTTGACTTTCTCGAAGAATGAAGAGGAACACAAGGAACATTTGCGATTGGTTTTGGAGAAACTAAGGGAACAATTATTCAGCAAATGTGAGTTTTGGCTAAAGGAAGTTGGATTTCTTGGATATGTTATATCCGGAGAAGGAATAGCAGTTGACCCCACAAAGGTTGAGACCGTAACCAAATGGGAAGCACCAACGACAGTTGGAGAGATTCGGAGTTTCCTTGGACTCGCAGGATACTACCGAAGATTCATTGAGAATTTCTCAAGGATTGCAAAGCCTATGACCGAATTGTTGAAGAAGGATACCAAATTCGTATGGACTGAGGACTGCGAGGCAAGTTTTCAGGAGTTGAAGAAAAGATTAGTTACCTCACCAGTTTTAATATTGCCGGATCAGACCAAGGATTATGAGGTGTATTGCGACGCTTCACGCCGAGGACTTGGAGCAGTGCTTATGCAGAAGGAAGAGTTGTTTCAGATGCTTCACGACAACTTAAGCCTCACGAGTTAAATTATGCCACACATGATTTGGAGTTAGCAGCCACAGCATGCATTAAAGACATGGAGACATTTTCTCATTGGAAATCATTGTGAAGTATACACGGATCACAAGAGTTTGAAGTACATCTTCACACAAAAGGAATTAAATCTCGATGAGGAGATGGTTAGAGCTTATCAAGGATTATGATATGAGGTTGCATTATCACCCCGGAAAGGCTAACGTTGTAGCAGACGCATTGAGCCGTAAGAGTCACGTCAATACCCTAATGATGGGAGGAATACCAAATGAGTTAGCCGAGGACCTTCGAGAGCTATGTTTGGAAATAGTTCCGAGAGGCTATATAGCAGCATTGGAAATTCAGTCTACACTGATGGATAAAATCAGAGAAGCCCAAAAGGCAGATAAGGAAGTTGCCTCTAAAAGGAGAAAATGAGCAAACGAAAAGCTAAAGGATTTCGTGAGGATGAGCACGATACCCTATGGTTTGAGGACCGTGTTTATGTGCCGAATAACCCGGAGATCAGGAAGTTGATTTTGCAAGAAGCCCATGATTCACCTTATTCGATTCACCCAGGAAATACCAAGATGTATTTGGATTTGAAGAATACTTTCTGGTGGACCGGAATGAAGAAGGATATTGCGGACTATGTAGCAGTTTGCGATGTATGTCAGAGAGTAAAGGCAGAGCATCAGAAGCCAGCAGGATTGTTACAACCATTGCCGATACCCGAATGGAAGTGGGATAAACTAGGCATGGATTTCATCACAGGTTTGCCAAAGACCCGTTCAGGATATGACTCGATTTGGGTTATAGTCGATCGCTTGTGAAGGTAGCTCATTTCATTCCAAATCAAGACTACCTATAGCGGTGCGAAGTTGGCAAAGATATACATGACTAGAATTGTGTGTTTACACGGAGTTCGAGGAGTATCGATCGGATAGAGGAACCCAATTTACCTCAAAGTTTTGGAACCGGTTACACTAAACATTGGGAACCAGATCGAATTCAAGACAGCTTTCCAACCACAGACCGATGGATGACCGAGAGAGTCAATCAGATTTTGGAGGATATGCCGAGAGCTTGTGCACGGATTACGGATCTAGTTGGGATGATAATTTGTCAGATGCAGAATTTTCTTATAACAACAGCTACCAAACCAGCTTGAAGATGGCACCATTCGAGGCTCAGATGGAAGGAGATGCAGGACACCGTTGTCATGGGACTAAACTGGGATCGCCGCTTGTTTGGACCAGATTTGATTAAGGAGTGCGAGCAGAAGGTTAAATTGATTCGAGATAGGCTCAAGGTAGCCCACCAAGACAGTAAGAGCTATGCGGATTCAAAGCGCAAAGCGATTGAGTATGAAGTTGGAGACAGAGTATATCTTAGAGTATCCCCGCTTCGAGGAGTTAAGCGTTTTGGAGTTAAAGGAAAATTAGCACCACGTTTCGTTGGACCATATAAGATTTTGCAACGCATGGGAGAAGTTGCTTATAAGCTGGAATTGCCAGAGGGACTATCAGGAGTTCATGATGTATTCCATGTTTCTCAGCTGAAGAAATGTCACTCCGAGATAGCAAAGATACCGCTAAGAGACACAAAGTACACCGAAGCAATTCAGTTGAAGGATGATTTAACATATGAGGAAAACCGGTCAAGATTCTCGATTATGCCAGAGAGTTACTCGCAGCAAGTTATCAAGTTTTGCAAAGTTCATTGGAGCCACCACATCAAGATGAAGCCACCGGGAAAGAGAGGAAGATTTGCTCAAGGACCACGCCACCTATTTTCTAGTTAACCCGAATCTCGAGGGCTAGATTCATCTTAAGGGGTAGGTTTGTAACATCCCAAATTTTCAATTTGGAATGTTATACTTAAGTCATCATGCATATCATATTTTCTTGCATTTTCCGATCCTAGAAAATTTCACGCAACTCAAGGACCCTGAGAGAGTTGGAGATTTCATTATTTTCATATTTGGGTTTACTCAAATTTTGGAAATAGGGTCATTTGGATTTATTTAATTATCTTCAAATATTTTTCCAATAAAAAAAGTAAGAGAGGGAATAATATGACTTTCCCAACATTTAGGAAAAATAAAGATTTAATAAGTAAATCAATTTTGGTTTTTGAAAGTTTATTTGCTTTAGGAAAAAATGAGTATTTTAAAATATGCATTTTGCCCTTTTAAAGTTCATTTTGTTCGACTCATTTTTAAGAGTCGGGAAAATTAATTTTATTTAATTTGGAGTTCGTTTAGTCTTGTTTTAAATTGCTTCGTTTTGTTTAAAAAATAAGCGCGCGCCGCTCGGGCCAAGGGCCCACTGCCCAACCGCCTGCCCAAGACTCCTCCCCTCAAGACGCTCCCGCTCGGGAGGAGTCCCGCCGCCGCCGACCGAGTCCGCTCGGCCACGCCCGCCGCCGCCGCTGCCCCCTCCCAAGGCAGCACCCCCCTCTCCTATTTATACCTCCCCTCTCCTCCTCACCCAGCGCCGCCGCCCGCGCCTAACCGAGCCGCCGCCGCGCCGCCAAGCCGCCGCCCGCCGGAGCCCCGAGCCCGCCGGCGACCTCACGGAGGTAGCCACCTCGCCGCACCCCGGTCCGGTTTTGTTTCCAAAACCGCTCCGGTTTTCTCTCATTGTTCGTTTTTTTAAACCCTAGATTGGTTTATTTTTTCGGTTTTGTTAATTAGTGAACGCTCACCGATCCGTTCGCTTTAACGAACGTGTTAAATCGGTTAGTTTCGTTAACGAACGTCCGCTCGTTAACCGCTCGTCGCTTCTCTTTTAATCGGATTTAATCCGTTATTTTCCGATTTCGATTTCCGATCCAATCTTCAAATCAGTTTATTTTCTCGCTCGTTTATCGGAATCAGGTGATTCAAGCGCCTGGAGTTTCGTTTCGAAACCGCTGTTCCGACTAACCTACTTAAACAAAGTTTTGCTACTGTAAATTTTGACCTAGTTTCAAATTGCTAAAACCAAGTTGTTTTCTTTCGTCATCCGACTTTCGTTGTTTTATCCGATTTGATTCGCTTTGCAACCAGGGTTCTTAAGTTGAACTTTCTGGTTAGATCTTTTATTCGAGATTTACCTGTGCATTAGATGAGTACTTATTGTATGCTTGTTGTTTGTCTGCGTTAGATCACCTGGAGTGCGCATCTTGTTACTTCGAGTCTCTAGGTTTCATGGATCATCGCAAGGCAAGTAACACTTGATCATACCTTTTCTACTACCCAGTTTTATGCATTAGCTCTATTCCTCAAACACTTGCATGATTAGGATCAACTTAAATTGTGGGATGGGGAGTAGATTGAGGTAGTACCTATTGCCTGTTTTACTTATGAAACCTTGGGAGTTACTTCTACGTTTGCTTATTATGCCATGCTATGCCAGTAGACGTGGATTGGGTGAGTGAATATCCATGACAGATGTGAGATTGTTAATTAAAGGTTTATCTATGGTGGCAACTTAAACACACATCTGGGTGGATTGAGGCACCTGGTTTCTATCAGACTTGCTCAGATTTCTTTGGACCGCCACCTGTGCTCCAAGGGATCATAAGATTATTCATACTAGAAACTTCCGTGTGCAGCCACAAGCCAATATGGGCTCTTGCATAGTTGAGTAAGTTGTGCGAACTCTTACGGGTAGGCTAGCTGATGTAGGGGATGTAGGTTGGTACAGTCTACCCACATGTAAGGTGCTAGTGCTTCGAAGATCGTGTCTCGCCATCCGCTCTCAAACACCATGTAGTGCGAGAACCAAGCGGAGGCGATCGAGTCTTGTGGGGAAAAGTGCATAAACCTCTGCAGAATGTATAAACTAATCATGATTAGCCGTGTCCCCGGTTATGGACGTCTTGAGTATCTAGTACTTGAATATCATGTGAATCTCAACATGTTACTTCTAATTAATGATATTGGGTTTTAATGAGTACCTTTTAATTGGGATTGAGGATCTGTCAACCATTCTCAATGTTTAACAACCACCATGATAGTTAAATAAAATTATTCCTTTGCAAGAGGGAAAATTGGCTTTATGCAAAAGCAGAATCAGAGAGCTTTTCCACCAGCCCGATATGCATGTAGTTTAGGCTTATTACTTCATTGTTCTCTATGTGTTACATTGCCAAGATATTCCATGTGTGACCGTTGCTGGCTGCAACTTTCATGTTGCGACTTTTCGCATAACGAGTAAGGTGTTAGGTCGTGGTTCTATACTCGGTGATGCCGATGGAGTTGATGGACTCACTTATCTTCCAAGACTTCGCTGTTATTATTAGATGGCCTTAAGCCATATTATTGTAATAAGTTCCCTTGTGGACAACGCTGTAATGAGTGTGTGATTGCTACTCTGCTATAAATCCTTCGAAGTACTGTGTGGTGTCAGCATTACTGATCCAGGGATGACACTGAGCACAGAGACTTGATCCATTCGGGTCGGGTCGCTACAACCCCATTACGGGTACATGAAGCTTAAAATGCCCGGGCCCAATGGAATCATCACTCTAGCCAGTGATCCGGATGTCGCACTTCATGCCGAAAACAAAACCGCATCACTAGCCCTGGAGGCATTATCCGAGGCCCTAGCAGCCGAAGAATTAACAACACTGCGGGCCACCGTGGACAGGGACGACGTAATACTTGACAAGCGACCCAAGTCCACCTCATTTAAACCCGCAGACGAGATAATCAAATTCCAAGTCCATCCAACAGACCCCACGAAGACAGCTTCCGTCGGGACACAGCTGAGCCCCGCTATGGACGCCGCACTGCAAGACTTCTTACGCGAGAATTGGGACATCTTCACCTGGCACCCATCGGACATGCCAGGCATCCCACGCAGATTGGCCGAACACAGCCTCAAGCAAACTCTAAGACGGTTTTCAGAGCCCAAACGGCAGGCCATGGGGGAAGAACTAGCCAAACTACTCGAGGCTGGATTCATCAGAGATATCAAGCATCCGGATTGGCTGGCAAACCTGGTAATGGTACCAAAGAAGGAAAAATCCTGGCGCCTATGTGTCGACTTTAAAGACCTCAACAAGGCTTGACCCAAGGATCCCTTTCCCCTCCCTCGCATCGATCAAATCATTGATGCCACAGCAGGACACGACTCGCTGTGTTTCCCTGGATACCATCAAATAAAGATGGCAGAGTCTGACCAAGCTGCAACAGCTTTCATAACGCCATATGGCCCTTTCTGCTTCAACACTATGCCTTTCGGGCTCAAGAACGCCGGTGCAACCTACCAACGCATGATTCAAACATGCCTGGAAAAGAAAATCGGCAAAACAGTGGAGGCATACGTGGATGACGTGGTCATAAAAACAAGACACGTCGAAACCCTAATAGATGACTTGAGGCTTACATTCGACAATCTCCGGACATACGACATCAAGCTGAATCCGGAAAAATGCGTTTTTGGCGTCCCCTCGGGGAAGCTACTCGGCTTCATTGTTTCCAACAGAGGAATTGAAGCGCATCCGGAAAAGATCTGAGCTCTCTCTCAGTTGGCTATACCAACAGACCTCAAGCACATCCAAAAACTAGCCGGATGCGTGGCTGCTCTCAGCCGCTTTATCTCCAGGTTAGGAGAAAAGGCATTACCGCTTTACCGCCTTCTTCGGCGCACCAAACACTTCGCATGGACGGATGCAGCCGCAGCCGGACTGGAAGAAATAAAGACCTTATTGGCCAGTAATCCAGTACTAACAGCGTCGAATATCGACGAACCTATGCTGTTGTACATAGCTGCAACGCATCAAGTCGTAAGCGCAGTGCTCGTCGTTGAACGAGAGGCCGACTGATACAAATACCCGCTCCAGAAGCCGGTCTACTACGTGTCCACGGTCCTAACCCCATGCAAATCCCGATACCCACACTATCAAAAAATAGCATACGCGGTGTTCATGGCATCCCGGAAGCTACGACACTACTTTCAAGACTGTTCGATTACGGTGGCCTCCGAAGTACCACTCAATGACATAATAAATAACCGCGATGCTATGGGCCGGATTGCCAAATGGGCCATTGATCTCCTTCCGTTCGACATAATGTACAAACCACGACGGGCCATCAAGTCGCAAGTATTGGCTGACTTCGTCGCCAAATGGACAAAAGCCGAACTCCCTAAAGAGTACGATGCATACTCAAACTGGATCATGCACTTCGACGGCTCTAAAATGCTGGCCGGATTGGGAGCAGGTTTAGTCCTGACGTCTCCCACAGGAGACACGGTCCAGTACGTCCTGAAAATATTATACACGGACTCCAACAATGCAGCCGAATACGAGGCTCTGTTGCACGGTCTTCGGATGGCAGTCTCTATGGGCATTCAATGCCTAGAAGTGCGCGGGGACTCAAACCTTGCAATATCACAAATAAATGGAGATTTTGATGCCAAGGACCCGAAAATGGGGGCCTACCGTAATGTCATCCTCAAAATGTCAGCTCGGTTCGAGGGGCTCGAATTCCACCATGTGGCTCGAGAAAACAATCAAGCGGCAGATGTCCTCGCTTGCATCGGCGCTAAACGCGACCCTGTCCCACCTAACATATTCTTGGAACGGCTGTTCAAGCCATCTGTAGTATGGGAAGGGGAGTCCGGCAATACTAGCACGGATCCGAATACACCCCTGATTCGAACCATCGACATAGTCGGAGGTTCTACCACCGAAATAACGTCCTCGGCCCACAAAATCATGGCTGTAATCGCCCCGTGGACCGAGCCCTTCTTGGCCTACCTAAATAGGCAGGAGCTCCCCGAAAGCCAAAATGAAGCACGCTGCATTGTCCGGTGCTCTAAAGCTTACAAAGTCTATGAAGGGGAACTCTACAAGAAAAGCGCTACCGGAGTACTCCAAAGATACATCTCCGAAGAGGAAGGGCGGAAGCTCTTGGCTGAAATCCATGCCGGCCTGGGCGGGCACCACGCCGCGGCTCGGGCATTAGTCAGCAAGGCCTTCCGTACAGGTTTCTATTGGCCGACGGCCTGAGTAGACGCACAAGACCTTGTCCAACTTTGTGTCGGTTGCCAGCTCTTTGCCAATCAGAGTCATATGCCCCCTACCGCTCTCCAAACAATCCCCATAACTTGGCCCTTTGCGCTCTGGGGGCTGGATATGGTCGGACCTCTTAAAGGGGGAAGCCATAAGAAAAAATACTTATTGGTCATGGTGGACAAATTCACCAAATGGATAGAAGCTAAACCAGTCAAAACGGCTGAATCCGGACCAGTAATAGACTTCATATCCGAGGTCGCACACCGATACGGTGTCCCCCACAGCATCATCACTGATAATGGCTCAAATTTCACAGCCGAGGAAGTGAAAACTTGGTGCGCAAAAATGGGCATTAAGCTCAATTACGCTTCCGTCTACCATCCCCAAAAAAACGGCCAAGTAGAACGGGAAAATGGTCTCATCATGAGCGGCATCAAACCCAGACTAGTGCGATCCTTGACAGAGTCGGATACGCACTGGGTGGAGGAGCTCGACTCCATACTCTGGGGGCTATGGACCACGCCAAATGGCACCACCGGATATACACCATTTTTTATGGTGTACGGCGCGGAAGCAGTATTACCTTGCGACATAATACATGATTCGCCACACGTACGCATGTACGAAGAGAAAGAAGCCGAGTTAGATCGGCAGGATAACTTAGATGCCCTGGAGGAGGAGCGTGACGTCGCAAAAGCCCACTCCGCATTCTATCAGCAACAGGCTCGACGATATCAAAGCAGAGAAGTGCGTGACAAAACTTACAATATTGGTGAGCTCGTTCTACGCCTACCGGAGAAGAAGAAGGACAAGCTTAAACCTAAGTGGGAGGGTCCCTTCGTCATTGACAAAGTTCTCACTGGAGGAGCGTACCGCTTACGTAATGCATCCGATAACAGACTCGAGCCGAACCCATGGAACGTGGCCAAACTACGGAGATTCTACGCCTAGCGCCGAACAAAGTGTTCGTCTCCTAACCCATCCTTTTTAATTATGCTCCATCCCTTTTTCCTTTCTCGACCTTTTTCTCTCTTCACAAAAGTATTCAATATAGTGCGGATTTCTGGATCACTCCGGCCGCACTAAGTGTGTAAGCAATACCTGGGGGCTTCCTATACGGAAGCTAAAAATGATTACTCACATGGCTTTCTGCCATCACATATGCATTCTTTTTCCATATGTGCCTTTTCTTCACCATTATATGCATCGATATGACTTAAGATGTCGCCAAGCTGGGTTGCCTAGCTCTTGTGTTTATGCCCTATATTCCCGTTAATTCGGCTAGGGCATAAGGGGAGCACCTCTGCGATTGTTACTCCCGGTTCAGCCGGATGTGTACCTCAGACTGGGTGAAGCTAAAAGCTAGCTTCCTTAAGAGAATATTCGGTCGGTGAACAAAAGATGTATTCGTTTATTATAACATAGATCCCCAGAAGTCTTGCATCCTGTGCCATCGTTCGCAGTCCGGACATGTGCATCGTCGCAAGCGTCCAGGGAAAGGAACCCCTAACGGAACTATTCTCCCTGGAAGATGTTTCTTACTATCCACGTAATATAACATAACTAGTTGGGTACTTGTCTGTTCAAGCACTTATGACCCCTACGCCTTGTTTCCACGCATACCCCGGTTTTGTATAACTGAGTGGGTATTCGGACACACCCCGGACTGTAGGATCCGGGGGCTGAAGCGAAAAGGTCCGCCATGACAAAATGATTTTAATCCGGCTAGGGGCTACTTAAGCCCATTAAATTACACAGTCACTTGAACTGACTACATTCCTCCTCTATACCATCCAACAGGCTATCTAGCTTACAATCCTGTTGAGAAGGCTAACGCTACCTGGTCATACACCAGACTTATGGGAATTTCTTGCCCATCGGGCCCCGCCGGTCCCACTTCGACCATATGGTTCGGGTCCAGCTTGGTGTAGCGCGTATTCACCATTGCCCAGGCTTCTCTTGCTCCATGCCGGCATGCTGATATCTTCCATAGACGGAAGCGCCGTCGGGCTCCTTGAAGCCGGTCCGCAAGTTCCCCCATGCCATTCGGCAGCAAGCTTGATGGCCACAAAGCCTGAGCAACACCCTGCATCACTTGCCGAGCTCGCTCGTGCAGTTGCGAAAGGTCTTGCAGTAAATCACTTGCAGATGAGGGCATTTCCTCCTCAGGGCGACCCGTTAACATTCCTGCAAGCAGAATTCTTTCAATACACTTCCTCGCCGAACTATACTACAGTTCGTCTAGGCACTTACCATAAATGCCGCATCGAAGCCTTTTGTTCTCCTTCACGGAGTCCGCCAGCTGAGCATGGAGATCTTTTAACTCCACGTCTAGCTGGACTTTGGCATCTTGAAGATCGTTCTTCTCCTGCCTAACTCGCGTAAGAATGCGCTTGCCAGCCTCCAGCTGCCTTTTGAGATGCGATGCGTCCTCTCTTACGCCCTCCGGATTCACCCCGGGATTGTCTGAAAAATTTTCGGTTAGACTTGTCATATTAGCCATTTACTAACTGGTGCATCTTCATACAATTGTGACAATTGTTACCAGATGAGGGCCTTTGGGGTTCCTCTAACTTGGCAACTGCGGCCCTCAGTTCGGCCTTGCATTCCTCCAGCTCCCGAGACAATTGCTCATTCTTATCTACAAGGACATGTGCATTAATTGATCCTTAAAACAGTTGTTTCAACCGTTTCAAGTCTCAGGGGCTACTGCTACACATGCTTATCAAATTTTCTTACCCATATATCTTTGGTATACTGGTCCGTCGCTCGGGCAAGCCCGCCTTGAGCAGCTCGGATGTATGCGTCTCCCAAATTGAAGGGATTAAATGCCTCTTCGGAAAAGATGTTGTTCCGAAGTATGGCCCGTCGGCGCCTGTGATTCATGGCGCTCTCTACTTCGGAATTCGTGGCTGAGAGCATATCCGCACTCTCTGTTGGAGAACTATGCGGTGCTGGGCCCGTCTCCGCCTCCGCCCCCGAAGCCGGTTCCGGAACCCGGCTGGTGGAGGCATGATTGGTAGGGTCTCCGGATATAGTCCGGTTATTCCTCTTCTTGCCAGACACAAAGGGCGCTGTCATATTTTAAATTCTATAATTACAGGACAGGTTATTGCTTTACCTCTGTAGCATTGTGTCAACCCTCACCACCTTCCTCTTGAGCCTGCCCGATCTGGACGCCCGTGGTTGACGAGTCCCTAGGGGCTCGGCCCCTCGCTCCGGCCGTCGTTTCTGCAAATAGAACGACGCCTCAAAGGTAAATTATAGTACCTAGGGGGAGTCCTCTTCGAAGGATAGGGTTTTTTAGTTCGGCTTACACGCGATGCAGGGAGCAGTCCAGGGTAGTCGGCCGTAATGGCCACTAGGGCGCCATCCCAGCTCGCTTGATAGAATACCCCGTTGACAAGCTCCACAGTGATATCCGGATCCACTTTAAGTCCCAGATCTAGGGCCCTTTCAGGGTCCTCTGGTTGCGGGGAGGGGCTGAAGATTCCTTCTACTGCCCTCCTTAGTTCCTGCTCAGAAGCATTGATGCAAGTAATCTTGGCAGAAGAACGCTAGAGTAAGTAAAGCAGGGAAAAAGAATGGCAACTTACCCACGCTGGGGGGTTGTACATGGAAAATCTGTCCCGCGTTTTAATGTGAAGGAATTCCTCCTCTTCCCCTTTGTACAAATCAGACAATATCCTTGCCAAAGCGGCAGCGGAGTCCGGACCCTTACGGCCGCAGCGGGTGGCGTCATCTTCCCCATTGAAATGCCACATGGGCTTCCCCCGATATTGGAGCGGCTGCACTCCCCGTCTTATGCATATCGCCATAACCTCAACTATCGTCAGTCCGGATTTGGCCAGTAACTTTATCGTGTTCATCGGGAGGAATATTTCCCTTGTGTCCACTTCTTGAGGGCCCCGGGGGCGCCAGCTTAGGCGTGTCGTCGGCAGGGCGTTGCTGAACTTGGGGAGACCTGTCCGGACTGGATCCGGAAGGGGGACGTTGTTTATACAGAACCACTCTGAAGGCCAGTTTTCTGGTGCCTTCTCAGGAGTGCCGGACAGTTATCTGGTCTCGGCAATGCGCCATACTTCGGCCCTGCCCACTTGACATAGGGACTCCCCGTGGGTGCGGGGGACGAGGCAGAACAGCTTCCTCCATAATCCGAAGTGTGGTTCGCAGCCTAAAAACAGCTCGCAAAGGGCAACATACCCCGCTATGTGCAGAATAGAGGCAGGGGTAAGATTGTGCAACTGGAGGCCGTAGAACTCCAGGAGCCCGTGAAGAAACGGATGGATAGGGAACTCGACGCCCCTCAGCAGATGTGGGATGAGGCATATACGCTCCTCCGGAGATGGGTTAGGAGATCCCTCAGCTTGTTCTCCTCCGTCATAAGTGGCTATTCCAGCTCGGACGGGGACCATGAACGCCGGTGGGAGAAACCCTTGGGTTTGTAACTCTATCAAACCGCTATGAGGAACTGAACACTCTCCCCAATCCCCCGACTTGGAACGAGAAGGGCAAGCAGAAGAGCTGCGAGGGCCGGCCATGTTGGGATTGCTTTTGCATGAGCGCCTGCTGATCTTGGCTCGGGAGGAGAGTGAGGTTTGGATCTGAGAATCCTCGTCCCTTCAAATAGACAGTTAGCCCGGAGGATCGAGGGTGGAAAATGCAAAAATGCCTCGACTCCTCGCATTCGCTCGACACGTGGAGATGGTCACACGAGGCACCAAGCCGAGGAGCACAACATTGATTGGAGGCGGACACTATTTGTCGTAATGTACTTTGGAGTATTCGAGAAGGAACCCGCCTTGCAATGCAAGACAAATCTGGCGTCGGACTCATCGTCATTGAAGCCAGGTTCAGGGGCTACTGAGGGAGTCCTGGATTAGGGGGTATCCGGACAGCCGGACTGTGTACAACGTCCGGACTATTGAAGCGTGAAGATACAAGACTCAAGACTTCGGCCCGTGTCCAGATGGGACTTTCCTTTGCGTGGAAGGCAAGCTTGGCGATCCGGATATTATATTTCCTTCCTTGTAACCGACTCCATGTAAACCCTAGCCCTCTCCGGTGTCTATATAAACCGAAGAGGTTGGTCCTTAGAAGCCCGGTCACAATTACAATCATACCATCATAGGCTAGCTCTTAGGGTTTAGCCTCTATGATCTCGTGGTAGATCTACTGTTGTAGTACCCATATCATCAATATTAATCAAGCAGGAAGTAGGGTTTTACCTCCATTGAGAGGGTCCGAACCTAGGTAAACATCGGTGTCCCTTGCTTCCTGTTACCATCAGCCTTGACGCACAGATCGGGACCCCCTACCCGAGATCCGCCGGTTTTGACACCGACAGTGATGACGGCCATTATCACGAGGGTTGAAGGTGTTATTTAGGTGGCAGAGCCTCCGATTGTGTCGGAGTGTTCGGTATCCGGTGTTGTGGCCGGGTCCGGACTATTGTTACCGGTGTCCCCTTCCCATACCACGGATGGCTTAAACAGCCTTTCCAAGAAGATGTTAGGTGGGACAGGGTCGCGCTTAGCACCGATACGGGCGAGGATATCCGCCGCCTGATTGTTTTCCCGAGCCACATGGTGGAATTCAAGCCCCTCGAACCGAGCTGACATTTTGAGGACGGCGTTGCGATATGCCGCCATTTTTGGATCCTTGGCGTCGAAGTCTCCATTTATTTGAGATATTGCGAGGTTCGAGTCCCCATGCACCTCCAGGCGTTGAATGCCTATAGATACTGCCATCCGGAGACCATGTAACAGGGCCTCGTATTTGGCTGCGTTGTTGAAGTCTGTGTATAGTATTTGGAGTACGTATTGGACTGTATCTCCGGTGGGGAACGTCAGGACGACACCAGCCCCCAGACCAGCCAGCATTATAGAGCCGTCGAAGTGCATGATCCAATTGGAGTACACGCCGTATTCTTTAGGGAGTTCGGCTTCTGTCCACTCGGCGACAAAATCGGCCAGTACTTGTGACTTAATGGCTCGATGTGGTCTATATGTTATGTCGAACGAGAGGAGCTCGATAGCCCATTTGGCAATCTGGCCCGTGGCATCGCGGTTGTTTATTATGTCGTTGAGTGGTACTTCCAAGGCCACCGTAATTGAACACTCTTGAAAGTAGTGTCATAATTTCCGGGATGCCATAAATACCGCGTATGCTATCTTTTGATAATGTGGGTACCATGATTTGCATGGAGTGAGGACAGTGGATACATAATATACCGGCTTTTGAAGTGGGAATTTATGTCCATCCGTCTCTCGTTCGACGATGAGCACTGCGCTTACAACTTGGTGAGTTGCCGCTATATATAACAGCATTGGTTCACCGACATTTGGTGCGCCAAGATTGGGTTGGTGGCTAGGATGGCTTTTATTTCTTCCAGTTCGGCCATGGCTGCGTCCGTCCACTCGAAGTGTTCGGTGCGCCGAAGGAGGCGATAAAGGGGTAGTGCCTTTTCTCCTAATCGAGAGATAAAGCGGCTTAAGGCCGCCACGCATCCAGTTAACTTTTGGATTTGCTTGAGGTCAGTTGGGATAGCCAACTGTGACAGAGCTCGGATTTTAGCCGGATTTGCTTCAATTCCTCTGCTGGAGACGATGAAGCCCAGGAGTTTTCCGGCGGGAACGCCGAAGACGCATTTTTCTGGATTGAGCTTGATGTCGTATGTTCGGAGATTGTCGAACGTGAGCCTCAAGTCTTCTATTAAGGATTCGACGTGTCTGGTTTTAATGACCACATCGTCTACGTATGCCTCCACTGTTTTGCCGATCTGTTTTTCCAGACATGTCTGAATCATGCGTTGATACGTCGCGCCGGCATTTTTGAGCCCGAAGGGCATTGTGTTGAAACAGAAGGGGCCGATGGAGTAATAAATGCCGTTGCGGCTTGATCGCATCGCCATCTTAATTTGGTGGTAGCCGGAGTATGCGTCGAGGAAGCACAATGAGTCGTGCCCCGCGGTAGCATCGATAATTTGATCGATGCGGGGGAGGGGGAAGGGATCCTTGGGGCAAGCCTTGTTAAGGTCCTTGAAATTTACACATAGGCGCCAGGATTTATCCTTCTTTGGTACCATCGCCAGGTTTGCTAGCCAGTCCGGATGTTTTATTTCTCTAATGAATCTGGCCTCCAGTAACTTGGCTAGCTCCTCTCCCATGGCTTGTCGCTTAGGTTCAGAGAAACGCCGAAGAGCCTTCTTGACCGTCTTGAATCCCTTTAGAATGTTAAGGCTATGCTCGGCCAGCCTGTGTGGGATTCCTGGCATGTCTGAAGGATGCCAGGCGAATATGTTCCAATTCTCGCGCAGGAACTCCCGTAGTGCGGCATCTACAACGGGGTTTAACTGTGCCCTGATGGATGCTGTTTTTGTAGGGTCCGTTGGGTGGACTTGGAATTTGACTATTTCATCCGCTGGTTTAAAAGAGGTGGACTTGGATCTTTTGTCTAGTATCACGTCGTCCCTGTCCATTGTGGAGCGCAGCATAGTTAATTCCTCTACCGCGACGGCTTCGGATAACGCCTCGAGGGCCAGTGCGGCTATTTTGTTTTCGGCACGGAGTGCTGTGTCCGGATAACTAGCTAGAGTGATGATTCCATTGGGCCCGGGCATTTTGAGCTTCATGTACCCGTAATGGGGTATGGCTTGGAAGATTGTGAATGCCTCCCGCCCTAGAAGGGCGTGGTATCCGCTACTGAACGGGGCCACTTGGAATGTAATTTCTTTCAACCTATAATTCTCCGGAGTGCCGAATACCACATCTAGTGTGATTTTCCCGGCGCAATGTGCCTCCCGACTGGGGATGATTCCTCTGAAGGTCGTGCTACTTTGCTCAATGTTGTTTCTGTCTATTTCCATTTTTTGAAGAGTCTCCTCATAAATGAGGTTTAATCCGTTGTCGCCGTCCATGAGCACTTTAGTAAGCCGAAAGCCGTCCACAATTGGACTGAGGACCAAGGTGGCTGGTGCTCGGGCTGTTCGGAATTTAGGTTCGTCACTGGCATTGAAGGTGATAGCCGTGTCGCTCCATGGATTTATTGCTCCCACGTGGCAGACTTCGGCAAGGCTGCGGAGTGCTCGCTTACGCCTATTATTTGCGGCGAAGGTCTCGAAGACTGTCAATACTGTATTGTTATCCATGGGATGGTGCTCTGCGGTGTTTTGAATGAGGAGATCCTCAGCGCTCTTGGCCACCTGCCGGAGTACCCAACATGCTCTAAGGCTGTGTGTTGGTATGGTATCCGCTGTACTGTGAATTTTGCAGGGCCCGTTAAGCCATCCCTCCAATACGGTTCCACGCCCTGTAGTGGGCTTTTGCTTCTTTGTAATTGAGTCGGGCGACTTATGAGAGTGCACCCTCTTAATTCGAACTGGGGGCTTTGTCAGAGCCGGATTATCCCAAAATTTTGTTTGGGTTTTCCAGGCGCTTTCCATCACACAGTACTTCCATACTATAGCCACCAAACCTGTGAAGCGTGTTATGTCACGGTGACTTATGGCGTTGAGGATTCCCTGGTCCGTGCAATTATTGCAAAAGAATGAAATTGCGTCTTCCTCGCGACAGTCCTTGACCTTGTTCATTACAAGGAGGAATATGGCCCAATAGTGATGTACTGTCTCCTGGGGCTCTTGCCTAATGTGGGAAAGATCGTTTATATCTGGGTGGGTGGGTGGATTTAAGTCCAGACCTTGACCCGGTTTGAGACCCAGGGGAGGAGGATTTTCCGATCTTGGAAGTTCGGGCTCCGGTTTGTTGCCCAGTAGGTCTGGCCTGTTGCCTAATTCTAGGATCAGGGTTTGGGCGATGTCCTCCCGTAGACAGGTATCCGGCTCGGAGAGCTCGGGAATTCGGACATAGCTTGTCCTCAAGATATAGGAAGAATCGCCGCATTGCTCCTCCACCACCGCTATCTGATGGGTGACCGGTGGAGAATTAATCTCCCTTTGGTCGGCTTTAAGCCCAATCCGATCATAGTCCGTAGCGACTCCCAAAGCAGCGATGCGATCAAAGAGCTCGTTCAAAGAGGAGAGCTCCATTGGATTCATCCGCTCGGTAAGCTCCGAGCCGATGTGGAGGCTGTTTTCGATGACCCGAGAAGTCATCGTCGGTGCAGCGGCCGAACGGGCGGTCATGACAAAGCCGCCTAGTTGGAGAGTTTGGCCTACAGCCAGGGCTCCCCCAGAGGTGATGTTGTC
The DNA here is from genome assembly GCA_021605205.1 of Aegilops longissima. Taxonomy (NCBI): domain Eukaryota; kingdom Viridiplantae; phylum Streptophyta; class Magnoliopsida; order Poales; family Poaceae; genus Aegilops; species Aegilops longissima. The sequence goes on along the minus strand of CM038682.1, from coordinate 618,785,475 downwards.
CCTAAAAACGAGACGATCCATCCTTCCTTACGATGACGGCACAGTGGAACTCTCAATAAAAGCACCAATGTCGGTGTCAAAACCGGCGGATCTCGGGTAGGGGGTCCCGAACTATGCGTCTAAGGCGGATGGTGATACGTCTCCGTCGTATCTACTTTTCAAAACACTTTTGCCCTTGTTTTGGACTCTAACTTGCAAGATTTGAATGGAACTAACCCGGACTGACGCTGTTTTCAGCAGAATTGCCATGATGTTATTTATGTGCAAAAACAAAAGTTCTCGGAATGACCTGAAACTCCAAGGAACGTCTTTTTAGAAATAATAAAAAATCCTTGCCAAAGATGAAGACCAGGGGGCCCACACCCTATCCACGAGGGTGGGGACGCGCCTGCCCCCCTAGGGCACGCCCCCTACCTCGTGGGCCCCCTGGAGCTCCTCTGACGCCAACTCCAACTCTATATATTTTCTTTCGGGGAGAAAAAAATCAAGGAGAAGAAATCATCGCGTTTTACGATATGGAGCCGCCGCCAAGCCCTAAAACATCTTGGGAGGGCTGATCTGGAGTCCGTTGGGGCTCCGGAGAGGGGGATTCGTCGCCGTCGTCATCATCAACCATCCTCCATCACCAATTTCATGATGCTCACTGCCGTGCGTGAGTAATTCCATCGTAGGCTTGCTAAACGGTGATGGGTTGGATGAGATCTACCATGTAATGAGTTAGTTTTGTTAGGGTTTGATCCCTAGTATCCACTATGTTATGAGATTGATGTTGCTATGACTTTGCTATGCTTAATGCTTGTCACTAGGGCCCGAGTGCCATGATTTCAGATCTGAACCTATTATGTTTTCATGAATATATGTGAGTTCTTATGATCCGGCAACCCCGAAGTGACAATAATCGGGACCACTCTCGGTGATGATCATAGTTTGAGGAGTTCATGTATTGACTAAGTGCTAATGCTTTGTTCCGGTTCTCTATTAAAAGGAGGCCTTAATATCCCTTAGTTTCTGTTAGGACCCCGCTGCCACGGGAGGGTAGGACAAAAGATGTCATGCAAGTTCTTTTCCATAAGCATGTATGGCTATATTCGGAATACATGCCTACATTACATTGATGAATTGGAGCTAGTTCTGTGTCACCCTATGTTATGACTGTTACATGATGAACCGCATCTGGCATAATTATCCATCGCCGATCCAATGCCTATGAGCTTTCCATATACTGGTCTTCGCTTATTTACTTTCCCGTTGCTATTGTTACAATCACTACAAAACACCAAAAATATTACTTTTGCTTTCATTACTCTTTTGTTACCGTTACCACTACTATCATATTACTTTGCTACTAAATACTTTGCTGCAAATATTAAGTTATCCAGGTGTGGTTGAATTGACAACTCAATGGCTAATACTTGAGAATATTCTTTGGCTCCCCTTGTGTCAAATCAATAAATTTGGGTTGAATACTCTACCCTCGAAAGCTGTTGAGATCCCCTACACTTGTGGGTTATCAAGACTAATTTCTGGCACCGTTGCCGGGGAGCATAGCTCTATTCTTTGAGTCACTTGGGATTTATATCTGCTGGTCACTATGAAGAACTTGAAAGACGCTAAGACAACAATTTATCCCTCAACTACGAGGGGAGGTAAGGAACTGCCATCTAGCTCTACACTTGATTCACCTTCTGTTTTGAGTAAGCTTGCGACACCTAAGCCTCGCTTCATTATTCGATTACGATATGTCGCATGTTATTGATGGTACCACTTCTGCTATGCATGATAATTATGATGAAACTACTTCTATGCTTGATACTATTGTGCCCCTTAGTGAATTTCTTGATGAACAAATTGCTAGGGCTAGAGAGAAAGAAATTTGAAACTGATCATGTTGATGAAATTGATGATGAAAACATGCATGTTATTCCTAAAGGTTATATTTTTGATAAAGAAGCTTCCGCTGCTATTTTAGCTTGCAAAGATAACGATGAGCTTAGAAGGTTATTAGCTAAATGGAATAAGCAATCTCTTAATGATAGAATGAGGCCCGACCCTGCTTTTGCTACCTCACCTATTTGTGTTGTCGATAAGGATTATGAATTCTCTATTGATCCTGATATAATTACTTTGGTTGAATCTGATCCTTTTCATGGCTATGAATCTGAAACTGTTGTGGCACATCTTACTAAATTAAATGATATAGCCACCCTGTTCACTAATGATGAGAGATCTCGCTACTTTTATATCCTTAAAATATTTCCGTTCTCATTAAAGGGTGATGCTAAGATATGGTTTAATTCTCTTGATCCTGGTTGTGTGCGTAGTCCCCAGGATATGATTTATTACTTCTCTGCTAAATATTTCCCTGCTCATAAGAAACAAGATGCTTTGAGGGAAATATACAACTTTGTGCAAATTGAAGAAGAGAGTCTCTGATACGTCTCCAACGTATCTATAATTTTTGATTGCTCCATGCTACTTTATCTACTGTTTTGGACTATGTTGGGCTTTATTTTCCACTTTTATATTATTTTGGGACTAACCTATTAACGGAGGACCAGCCCGAATTGCTGTTTTTGCCTATTTGAGTGTTTCAAGAAACAGGATATCAAACGAGTCCAAACGGAATGAAACCTTGAACGTGATTTTCTCACCGAACGTGATCCAGAGACTTGGACCCTACTCCAAGAAATGTGAGGCGGTCACGAGGGTGGGGCGCCCTTCCCCTGTATGCGCTTCTACCTTGTGGGCCCCCTGTTGCTCCAACGACGTACTCCTTCCTCCTATATATACCTACGTACCCCCAAACGATCATAACAGGAGCCAAAAACCTAATTCCACCGCCGCAACTTCTTGTATCCACGAGATCCCATCTTGGGGACTGTTCCGGAGCTCCGCCGGAGGGGGCATCCACCACGGAGGGCTTCTACATCAACACCATAGCTTCTCCGATGAAGTGTGAGTAGTTTACTTCAAACCTTCGGGTCCATAGCTAGTAGCTAGATGGCTTCTTCTCTCTTTTTGGATCTCAATACAATGTTCTCCCCCTCTCTCGTGGAGATCTATTTGATGTAATCTTCTTTTTGTGGTGTGTTTGTTGAGACCGATGAATTGTGGGTTTGTGATCCAGCTTATCTATGAATAATATTTGAATCTTCTCTGAATTCTTTTATGTATGATTGAGTTATCTTTGCAAGTCTCTTTGAATTATCCGTTTGGTTTGGCCAACTAGATTGGTAGTTCTTGCAATGGGAGAAGTGCATGGCTTTGGGTTCAATCTTGCGGTGTCCTTACCAAAGTGTGTAAAGGGTTGCAAGGCACGATTGTATTGTTGCCATCGAGGATAACAAGATGGGGTATTTATCATATTGCATGAATTTATTCCTCTACATCATGTCATCTTGCTTAAGGCGTTACTCTGTTTTTAACTTAATACTCTAGATGCATCTTTGGATAGCGGTCAATGAGTGGAGTAATAGTAGTAGATCTTGAATCGTTTGGTCTACTTGTCTCGGACGTGATGCCTATATACATGATCATACCTAGATAACCTCATAACTATGCTCAATTCTATCAATTGCTCAACAGTAATTTGTTCACCCACCGTAGAATACTTATGCTCTTGAGAGAAGCCACTAGTGAAACCTATGGCCCCCGGGTCTATTTTCATCATATTAATCTTCCTACGCTTTATTATTGCTTTCCTCTTTACTTTGCCTTTTATTTTACTTTGCATCTTTATACCAAAAATACCAAAAATATTATCTATCATCTCTATCAGATCTCACTCTCGTAAGTGACCGTGAAGGGATTGACAACCCCTAATCGCGTTGGTTGCGAGTAGCTATCGTTTTGTGCAGGTACGAGGGACTTGTGCGTGGCCTCCTACTGGATTGATACCTTGGTTCTCAAAAACTAAGGTAAATACTTACGCTACTTTGCTGCATCACCCTTTCCTCTTCAAGGGAAAACCAACGCAGTGCTCAAGAGGTAGCAGTCTCCAACAAGCTTGGGGGAGGCTTCTCAAGTTACTTAATGCTTTGCCTGATCATCCTCTTAAGAAAAATGAAACACTTGATATCTTTTATAATGGACTAACCGATGCTTCCAGAGATTACCTGGATAGTTGTGTTGGTTCTGTTTTCAGGGAAAGAACACCGGATGAAGCTGAAATTTTATTGAATAATATGTCGACAAATGAAAATAATTGGACACTTACTGAGCCAGCTCTAGAGCCAATTACTGAGCCTATTCCTAAACCAACTCCGAAGAAGAGAGGTGTTCTATTTCTCAGTCCTGAGGATATGCAAGAGGCAAAGAAATATATGAAAGAAAAAGAAAATGATGAAGAGACTTTTGAGGGGCTCATCGAGCCGAAGCTCGAAGGAAAAGCAAAATGAAGAAGCACAAAGGCCCAAATATAATTTGCCTCGTACCGCGGAGGTCCGGCCGTGTGAATGGCCTTCCGATGATTTGTTGAGAGCAGCCGGGATTTATGATGATTTCTATTCATTGGCTGAGAATGTTGGCCTCACCGACTTCCTCCGCGACCAACGTCATCAGTATATCTTACTCACTAATACTTTTGTGCAAAAGTTCTACTATTTTCCTAAGGAATCACCTCCTTCAGTAGAGTTTCATTTATATGATGTTGTTGAGAAGATGCCATTAGCTGAATTTTGCAAGGTTTGCAAAATACCCTTTGAGGGTACCTTAGATGAACCACACCGTAAAGACGTGGAAGAATTTATTGACACCATCACTGTGGGAGAAACCAGGAAGGTTTCTGATGCAAGAATCACTAGCATACGTTTTCCTGTTTTACGCTACTTTGCCATATTTGCTAGTCGTTGCTTGATTGGTCGTGGAAACTGTGGAAACCTTAGTGTTCCTGATATTATCATTTTGTTCCATGGTTTATTCTTCGATAACACTGTTAGTATGGGCGGAATTATTGCTAAACGGTTAAGTTTGAACCGTACTAAGGGCCCCATCTTTGGAGGTATTTATGCTTCACGCCTAGCAGCACATTTTAACATACCCATTAGGCTTTATGAGAAAGAAGAAAAATTGTTGCCTAGTGCTTATTTAGATTATAAGAGTATGCTAGCGCATGATTTTATTGTTAAGAGTCGGGAAGGGGAGCTTAAGTACAAATTATACTTTAATAAACATCACCCTGAGACTATTACCTTGCCTACTCCTTCCTTGTTTAATTTTGAAGGACCGTATCTTGTTCTGTGGGCGGCCGTTCAAGCCTACCGGAATCCTGCACCAGCCCCAGAACCGGAACCACAATATGAGCCTCCACGACAGTCTGTTTATTCTTGGGATCCGGAGATGGATGCCAGCCAATGGCAGTCAGAGTCTTCATCATCGCAGTACGACCCCAGCTACACCTACGGGTATCCGCCAGGCCATCCCTGGCAATGAACCAACTTAGGCCAAAAGCCTAAGCTTGGGGGAGTACGTATTTCCCACCGACATTACATTTATGTTTACACACACTCATTGCTAGATGTCGGTGCTCATACTCTTTCATTGTAATATCCATGCTAGTTTATTTTCTTTTTCCTGCTTTATTCTTGTGTGTTTGTTAAACCTTAAGAAAAACAAAAAAAATTAGTAGTAACTTTTAGTTAGTTTACTTTTATTTATGTAGTAGTAATAATTAAAAAGAAAACCCAAAAATATCCCCCGTTCTTCTTTTGCTTGTTGGGAGCTTTGTGTAAATAGTTTTATTTCTTTTCTTTTCTTTGGGGGTCGATAGGAGAAGACCATGATTAAATTGTTGAAGTGGCTCTTATATGCATTGTTGTTGTTTTAACCAAGAGCCCATATTGCCTTGTCTTCTCCTGCTTATTGAATGCTCGCAGATTCCAGCTTAGTCCAATGCACGTGCACTCTTATTATTATTCACATCGTTCGGACGTGCAAGTGAAAGGCAATTATGATGATATATGATAGACTAACTGAGATGAGAAAAGCTGGTATGAACTCGACCTCTCTTGTTTTTGTAAATATGATGAGTTCATTGTTCCTGATTCAGCTTATTATGGATAAACATGTTTGCAATGACAATTAGAGATCATAGTTGCTTGTGACATGCTTGATTAGCTGTGAGTTATAATGGTTTACCTTACGTGCCAACATGCTATTAAAATGGTTGTGATGTGGTATGATGGGGTGGTATCCTCCTTTGAATGATTTAAGTGACTCGACTTGGCACATGTTCACGCATGTAGTTGAAACAAATCAACATAGCCTTCACGATATTTATGTTATTGGTGGATTATATCCTACTCATGCTTGCATCCAATGTTTATTAATTTTAATGCATGTTTATGACTGTTGTCACTCTCTAGTTGGTCGCTTCCCAGTCTTTTGCTAGCCTTCACTTGTACTAAGCGGGAATACTGCTTGTGCATCCAATCCCTTAAACCCCAAAGTTATTCCATATGAGTCCACCATACCTTCCTATATGCGGTATCTACCTGCCGTTCCAAGTAAATTTGTATGTGCCAAACTCTAAACCTTCAAATAAACATTCTGTTTTGTATGCTCGAATAGCTCATGTATCAACTAGGGCTGCCCTTATCTTCCATGTTAGGCGGGTTATTCTCAAGAGGAATGGACTCCGCTCATCACTCACGAGAAAATGGCTGGTCTCCGGGATGCCCAATCCCATGATTTATGCAAACTAAATCAAAATAATTGCAAACAAAACTCCCCCTGGGACTGCTGCTAGTTGGAGACACTCGTTGTTTCGAGCAAGTCATGGATTGATGCTTGTTGGTGGAGGGGAGTATAAACTTTACCATTCTGTTTGGGAACCTTCTATAATGTGTGTAGCATGGAAGATATCGCCATCTATTAAAAGGAGGCCTTAATATCCCTTAGTTTCCGTTAGGACCCCGCTGCCACGGGAGGGTAGGACAAAAGATGTCATGCAAGGTTTTTTCCATAAGCACGTATGACTATATTCGGAATACATGCTTACATTACATTGATGAATTGGAGCTAGTTCTGTGTCACCCTATGTTATGACTGTTACATGATGAACCGCATCCGGCATAATTATCCATCACCGATCCAATGCCTACGAGCTTTCCATATACTGGTCTTCACTTATTTACTTTCCCTTTGTTATTGTTACAATCACTACAAAAAACCAAAAATATTACTTTTGCTTTCATTACTCTTTTGTTACCGTTACCACTACTATCATATTACTTTTCTACTAAATACTTTGCTGCAGATATTAAGTTATCCAGGTGTGGTTGAATTGACAACTCAACTGCTAATACTTGAGAATATTCTTTGGCTCCCCTTGTGTCAAATCAATAAATTTGGGTTGAATACTCTACCCTCGAAAGCTCTTGCGATCCCCTACACTTGTGGGTTATCAGATGGTAACAGCAGGCGGGGGACACGATGTTTACCCAGGTTCGGGCCCTCTCGATGGAGGTAATACCCTACTTCATGCTTGATTGATCTTGATGATATGAGTATTACAAGAGTTGATCTACCATGAGATCGTAGAGGCTAAACCCTAGAAGCTAGCCTATGGTATGATTGTTGTTGTCCTCGGACTAAACCCTCCGGTTTATATAGATACCGGAGGGGCTAGGGTTACAGTCGGTTACAAGGTAGGAGATCTACATATCCGTATTGCCAAGCTTGCCTTCCACGCCAAGGAGAGTCCCATCCGGACACGGGACGAAGTCTTCAATCTTGTATCTTCATAGTCCAACAGTCCGGCCAAAGGATATAGTCCGGCTGTCCGGAGACCCCCTAATCCAGGACTCCCTCACTGTTGGCCGACATCCACCGCAGAGATTGCGGACACCACTCCTTGTCGCGCACCCTCATGGGCAAGGTGTTCCGCAGCAGGTTCCACTAGCTTACGACGCTCAACAACGCCACCGAGCTGGTGCGATCCTGCGAGGCCTGTAGTTCCACACCAAGTAGATTCACCATCCCATGCAAGGTCTCCAGACCATCTCGCTCTCATGGCCCTTCACGGTCTGGGGGCTGGATATCCTGGGTCCGTTTCCTCGGGCAGCCGGCGGATACCGCTACCTCTACATCGCCATCGACAAGTTCACCAAGTGGGCGGAGGTGGAGCCCATGCGCACCATCCCTGCTGGCTCAGCCGTCAAGTTCATCAAAGGCCTCATGAGCCGTTTCGGGGTCCCCAACTGTATCATTACTGACAATGGCTCCCAATTCACAAGCAACCTCTTCAGGACATATTGTGTTAACCTTGGAACGCAGATATGATACGCTTCGATGGCACACCCACGGAGCAACTGCCAGGAGCGCGCCAACGTGGAGGTCCTTAGGGGCATCAAGGCAAGGAGCTTCAAGAATAAGATTGAGGCCTGCATCAGGGGTTGGCTCGGTGAGGTTCAGTCTGTGTTGTGGTCCATCCACACCACCGCGACTAAGCCCACCGGCGAGACCCCGTTCTTCCTCGTCTACGGGGCTGAGGCGGTCCTCCCATATGAGGTCAAGCATCACTCCCCACGGGTCCTCGCATTCGACAAGGCGCGTCAGGATGCCTCGTGGGGAACGGATCTCGTGCTCGGGAAGGAGGCCCATTGCCATGCCTCACTTCGCGCAGCAAGGTACCAGCAGGCGCTGCAGCGTTACCATGGCCGCAACATCCGCTCCCGAACCCTCGAGGTGGGAGACCTCGTCCTGAGGTGGGTCCTCTCCAAGGAGGGCCTTCACAAGCTCTCGCCCATGTGGGAGGGCCCATTCAGGATCGCCCGCGTCTCCAGGCCCGGCGCCGTACGCTAGGAGACGCATGACGTGGTCCCCATCCAGAATGCTTGGAACATCCAGCATCTCCACAAGTTCTACCTATGACACTCTCATGTAATAATGAGTGGGATTGTACACGCCCCGAAGTCTCCCGGTGCGCCACCCCTCGGCCCCACGGGGGCTCCCACCCATGCCCAAGTGGAAGCCCCATGCTCCGTGTTGGCGGACGACACGGTTGAACAATGACTATGCCCATGCCAAGTGGAGGCCCCATGCTCTGTGCTGGTGGGAATAATAGCTTAGGTGCCGGACGCGGCTGTTCTTTGCTTTCTCTTGTAACCAAATTTGCCACTTTTTGGAATGAAGTTCGAAGTTTCCGCATCTTTTATTCGAATGGGGGGTTAGGATTTTTCTTCTTGCAGTGTTTTTCCTCATGAACCTCGTTTTTTAATGAAGTAACAGTGGCCCATTGCTCCCTCCCGTGCGTCCCGCGAGCGGGGGCTGGGCACGGTGTTACGCTCGGGCCAGACCCGACAACGTTGGAATCCCAGGCCACAACGGCCGCCGGTCTGCCCGCACGTACACCTCACCAAGGCCTTGGTGTCCGGATCCTCGCGCGACGCTCCTGAGCGAGCCAATAGGCAAGTGTGGTTCTCGGCCCCAGGCCTCAGGAGCACCCAACTCCTTGCCTCGTCGGGCATTGCGACCCGGCACACCAGCGATGATTGACCCTCGCTCAGGAGCTCTAGACGCAGGATGGGTGCCAACAAAGAGTGGCTGGAGAAAGGGCACGACTTCTCTCATTTTTTAGGAACCTCACATCAAGTGTTGCCTACACCTACAAGAGATCCAACACCTGGGGAGGCGTCTTCGGAGGCCACGAAACCTCATGAGCCCCCCAGGGACCTCGCGTGTTGTGGGCCTCTTGAGGCCCCGGAGCGATCCAGCCCGCAGGAGGGGTGCGGCCCCATGATGCAGGGACCCACCAAGGGATACAAGTGCACAAAGCTAAGTTATCCTAATCACGTCGAGCAGGAAATTTTCGATTATTAACTACATAAATGCTAAACTACGAGCGAGAAACACTGATATAAAGGCGCAAGCGCCGCAGTTCATTACACACCCCGTGGGGCTCTTCATAACTCTTGATGTAGGAAACAAAAGAAACACAAGCAAAAGGATCGGCCTCCTGAGGGCCGTTGTTCCTGATGCCCAGCTTCGGCGTGGCTCGCAATCAGTTGGAGTCCTCCTCCTCCTTGACGGAGGCTCGGCGGCGTGGCGCCTCACCCTCCTCCCTGGTCCGGGCACGGTGGCGTGGCGGCTCATCGTAGTCGTCGTTACTCGTGCTTTCCCTAGGGGAGGCGCCGCCGTTGCTGGAGGTGGCGCAGCCGTCGCCAAGGGCAAGTTCACCATGGAGGGAGCCGCCACCGTGATGGTCATCGTCATCAGAGAGGTGGTCGCTGTCGCTGTTGTCGCCCTCCGGGCAGCACCCCATGCGCATGTCGTCTTCCCCGAAGACCTTGACAAAGAGTGTCGCCGCCTTGTCATGCTTAAATTGAAGAGTACGCCTCCCCTGCAGGCCGCGAGCGTGGGCAAATGCCTGCCACCCGCGGTTCAGGAACACGTTGCCTGCGGGGGTGACCTCGACCTCCACTCACGAGGCCCTGCTGCTGCTGCCGTCGGCCAACAGCCACAAGCCGCCGGGCCCTCCGACCGGTAGCTCCTCCACGAAGAAGCGCGAGAGGTGGATCCAGGTGCCTTTTGGCCTCTCCACCCACACCACAAACTCTCAGGCCACGTTAGTCGTGTGGGATCGCGGGCGCGGCGGCCAGGTGGCCACCGTGAGCCCACCACCTCGACCGTGGCCGCCGCGGCTTCCGCTGCCGCTCCCGTGGGAGGGGCCCTTCCCACGGCCGCGGGAGGCAATGCGGACGCCCGTAGGGGTGTGCTCGCGCCCCTAAGGGATAGCCGCCAATGTCGCGGCGGACTTGTGGGGGCGGCCACGCCCCCTCTAGGGCGGTGGCAAGCCTGGCCCCTCCTAGGGAGCCTTCCCTTTCTCGGCGGCTGAGAACCTTCTCATCGGCGCCATGGGTGCTGCAGCAAGGGTGCGGAATGGAGGAGCAAGAAGATGAAGATGGGCTAGGAGGCTCCGCTCCCCTCGCACTCTTATAGGTGAGAGGAGGCCAACCGCCGCCCCTTCGCATTCGGTCAATGGTGGCCCCGTAGGCGTGCGCCAATCCCTTGTCAGCCTGGGCAGTTGCCGAGGCGACGTGGGGAAGTGGAGGTGTCCACGCCCCATCGTGCGCCACGCGTCGGCTCTGGCCCGCAGGCGATTAGGGCCCGTGGCGCTTTGGCCTTCTCATTGGCTTTGCCTGGAAGCCAGCTCGAGCGCGCCTTGGGCCCGGAGGCTACTATCGGCGTTCTGGGATCGGGTGTACCCAGACCTGCCTGCCTGCGGCCTAGCGTGTGGGCCCATCGACGGCCTGGTACGGCCCAGCTACAAGGCCCCCAAGACAAGACACTTGCGAGGGCCCTGGCCCCGTGAGGAGAACGACAACAAGACCCCCTGAGGGGCAGCTCTCCGAGCCTGCCTCCCAAGGAGCGGAGATTTCTATACAGGTACCCAGCCTCACGAGGCCACGATGACATGAGACATGACGACCAAGGCCAGGCGGGCGCCAGCGGGCGCAGAGGAGGAGATTTCCTCTTTGGTGCTAAGGAGGCAAGGACAGACGCGGGTTCCCAAGGAATCCCCCAAAGGTTTCCATTCCAGTGCAACGGGACCAAGACCACGAGCTCGGCAGGACGGATGTCATCGCCGAGCCCACCCCCGTGTCACGACCAGAAACATTGCAGGCGAAGACCACCTTTCGTCAGGATTAGATGTACTTCTTGTCCCCTTTCAAATCGGCCATTGTGGGATCACGCCTAAGTTTTGAGGGAAGAGGACCCAGGCCACTATAAATATAGGCTAGCCACAATCATAGGAGGGATCCCGATCTGATGGGACCCCAGACCAATTCATCCTCACCACCAGAGCCCTCGCCAGGCCGCTCATCCATTGTACTAGTTCATCCTCAGCGTCCTCGTGAGGCCAATCCACCACAAAGCAGGATGATACGTCTCCAACGTATCTATAATTTTTTATTGTTCCATGCTATTATATTATCCATCTAGGATGTTTTATATGCATTTATATGCTATTTTATATGATTTTTGGGACTAACCTATTAACCCGAGCCAGTGCAGTTTTGCTTTTTCCTTGTTTTTGAGTATCGCAGAAAAGGAAAACCAAACGGAGTCCAATTGACTTGAAATTTCACGGAGATTGTTTTTGGACCAGAAGAAGCCCACGGAGTACCAGAGATGGGCCAGAAGAGTCCCGAGGCACCCACGAGGGTGGGGGCGTGCCCCCCTACCTCGTGGCCGCCTCGGAGACCCCCTGACTTGTTGCTGATGCCAAAACCTCTTATATATACAGAAACCCCCAGAACATAACCTAGATCGGGAGTTCCACCGCCGCAAGCCTCTATAGCCACCAAAAACCAATCGAGACCCTGTCCCAAGACCACGTCAAGGGGGATCCATCACCAGTGGCCATCTTCATCATCCCGGCGCTCTCCATGACGAGGAGGAGTAGTTCACCCTCGGGGCTGAGGGTATGTACCGATAGCTATGTCTTTGATCTCTCTCTCTCTCTCTCTCGTGTTCGGATTCGCACGATCTTGATGTATCGCGAGCTTTGCTATTATAGTTGGATCTTATGATGTTTCTCCCCCTCTACTCTCTTGTAATGGATTGAGTTTTCCCTTTGAAGTTATCTTAACGGATTGAGTCTTTAAGGATTTGAGAACACTTGATGTATGTCTTGCGTGGGATACTCGTGGTGACAATGGGGTCTTCTATTGATTCACTTGATGTATGTTTTGGTGATCAACTTGCGGGTTCCGTGACCTTGGGAATCTATGCATAGGGGTTGGCACACGTTTTCGTCTTGACTCTCCGGTAGAAACTTTGGGGCACTCTTTGAAGTACTTTGTGTTGGTTTGAATAGATGAATCTGAGATTGTGTGATGCATATCGTATAATCATACCCACGGATACTTGAGGTGACATTGGAGTATCTAGGTGACATTAGGGTTTTGGTTGATTTGTGCCTTAAGGTGTTATTCTAGTACGAACTCTAGGATAGATCGAACGGAAAGAATAGCTTTGTGTTATTTTAGTACGGACTCTTGAATAGATCAATCAGAAAGGATAACTTTGAGGTGGTTTCATACCCTACAATAATCTCTTCGTTTGTTCTCCGCTATTAGTGACTTTGGAGTGACTCTTTGTTGCATGTTGAGGGATAGTTATATGATCCAGTTATGTTATTATTGTTGAGAGAACTTGTACTAGTGAAAGTATGAACCCTAGGCCTTGTTTCGAAGAATTGCAATACCGTTTACGCTCACTTTTATCTTAGTTACCTTTCTGTTTTTATATTTTCATATTACAAAAACCTATATCTACCATCCATATTGCACTTGTATCACCATCTCTTCACCGAACTAGTGCACCTATACAATTTACCATTGTATTTGGTGTGTTGGGGACACAAGAGACTCTTTGCTATTTGGTTGCAGGGTTGTTTGAGAGAGACCATCTTCATCCTACACCTCCCACTGGTTGATAAACCTTAGGTCAACCAGTTGAGGGAAATTTGCTACTGTCCTACAAACCTCTACACTTGGAGGCCCAACAACGTCTACAAGAAGAAGGTTGTTTAGTAGACAACAAGCTCTTCTCTGGTGCCGTTGCCGGGGAGGTTAGTGCTTGAAGGTATATCTTTAGATCTTGCAACCAAATCTTTTAGTTTCTTGTTTTATCACTAGTTCAGTCTATAAAAGAAAACTACAAAAAAAATGGAATTAAGGGTGCCTCATATGTTTCATCTTTTTAATGTCTTTCGTGAAAATGATGGGAAGGAAAATTGTGCTCAAGTACTAGAAGAAGAATTACATAGAATGCTCGGCATAAAATATGTGAATGTTGAGCATGATTGCAATGTTGTTAGTATGAATTCTTTGAATACCCATGATGCTAATGATATGCAAAGGCACAAGCTTTGGGATGCTATGTTTGATGAAGATGATATGTTTAGTCCCCCAAGTTTTGATGAGCAAATTTATTATGATGAAAGCATGCCTCCTATTTATGATGATTATTGTGATGACACGTATGCTATAAAGAATAAAGATAACCATGAAACTTGTCATCATGATTTTTGTTTTCAATTGGATTATGCTTCACACGATAGTTATTTTGTTGAGTTTGCTCCCACTATTATTCATGAGAATAAATTTGCTTATGTGGAGAGTAATAAAACTTCTATGCAAGTAGATCATGAAAAGAAGGCTTTATGTTCTGGTTATATGGTTGAATTCATTCATGATGCTACTGAAAATTATTATGAGGGAGGAACATATGCTTGTAGGAATTGCAATAATATCAAGTTTCCTCTCTATGTGCTTAAACTTTTAAAGTTATGCTTGTCTTGCCTTCCTATGCTAGTTGATTATTGTTCCCATAAGTTGTTTGCTCACAAAATCCCTATGCATAGGGAGTGGGTTAGAATTAAATGTGCTAGTCATATTCTTCATGATGCTCTCTTTATGTTTCAATTCTTATCTTTTATGTGAGCATCATTGAAATCATCATGCCTAGCTAGGGGCGTTAAACGTTAGTGCTTGTTGGGAGGCAACCCAATTTTATTTTTGTTCCTTGATTTTTTTTCTGCTTAGTAATAAATAATTCATCTAGCCTCTGTTTATATGTGGTTTTATGTTTTAATTAGTGTTTGTGCCAAGTAGAACCTTTGGGAAGACTTGGGTGAAGTCTTTATGATCTTGCTGTAAAAAACAGAAACTTTAGCGATCACGAGATTAGTTCCATATTTTACTGGAGAGTGATTTTAGGTTGATTATTTTTGCAGATGATTAATAGACAAATTCCTCAGGTCCACCAATTTATTTCAGAATTTTTGGAGTTCCAGAAGTATACGTTTGATACAGATTACTACAGACTGTTCTGTTTTTGACAGATTCTGTTTTCATTGTGTTGTTTGCTTATTTTGATGAATCTATGAGTAGTATCAGAGGGAATGAACCATAGAGAAGTTGGAATACAGTAGATATTACACCAATATGGATAACAAGTCCCGTAGCATGCACGTATGGTAACCGTTGTGTAACAGATTTGAAGCATGAAGTGTTCTTTGATTGCCTTCCTTATGAGTGGCGGTCGGGGAGGAGCGATGGTCTTTTCCTACAAATATATCCCCCTAGGAGCATGCGCGTAGTGCTTGGTTTCGATGACTTGTAGATTTTTGCAATAAGTATGTGAGTTCTTTATGACTAATGTTGAGTTCATGGATTATACGCACTCTCACCCTTCCATCATTGCTAGCCTCTTTGGTACCGTGCATTGCCCTTTCTCACCTTGAGAGTTGGTGCAAACTTCGCCAGTGCATCCAAACCCCATGATATGATACGCTCTATCACACATAAACCTCCTTATATCTTCCTCAAAACAGCCACCATACCTACCTATCATGGCATTTCCATAGCCATTCCAAGATATATTGCCATGCAACTTTCCACCGTTTCATTTATTATGAAACGCTTCATCATTGTCATATTGCTTTGCAAGATCATGTAGTTGACATCGTATTTGTGGCAAAGCCACCATGCATAATTTATCACACATGTCACTCTTGATTCATTGCCCATCCCGGTATACCGGCGGAGGCATTCACATAGAGTCATATTTTGTTCTAAGTATCGAGTTGTAATCTTTGAGTTGTAAATAAATAGAAGTGTGATGATCATCATTAATAGAGCATTGTCTCAAAAATAAAGAAAAAAAGAAAGGCAAAAAAGGCCAAATAAAAAAAGGCTAATAAAAAAGGGCCAAATAAAAAATAAAAAAAGAGAAATAAAAGGGACAATGCTACTATCCTTTTTCCACACTTGTGATTCAAAGTAGCACCATGATCTTCATGATAGAGAGTCTCTTATATTGTCACTTACATATACTAGTGGGAATTTTTCATTATAGAACTTGGCTTGTATATTCCAACGATGGGCTTCCTCAAAATGCCCTAGGTCTTCGTGAGCAAGCAAGTTGGATGCACACCCACTTAGTTTCTTTTGTTGAGCTTTCATACATTTATAGCTCTAGTGCATCCGTTGCATGGCAATCCCTACTCCTCGCGTTGACATCAATTGATGGGCATCTCCATAACCCGTTGATTAGCCGCATCGATGTGAGACTTTCTCCCTTTTTTGTCTTCTCCACACAACTCCCATCATTATATTCTATTCCACCCATAGTGCTATATCCATGGCTCACGCTCATGTATTGCGTGAAAGTTGAAGAAGTTTGAGAATACTAAAGTATGAAACAATTGCTTGGCTTGTCATCGGGGTTGTGCAAGATGAGAGCATTTTGTGTGACGAAAATAGCCAAACTATATGATTTTGTAGGGATGAGCTTTCTTTGGCTATGTTATTTTGAGAAGACATAATTGCTTGGTTAGTATGCTTGAAGTATTATTATTTTTATGTCAATATTAAAATTTTGTCTTGAATCTTATGGATCTGAATATTCTTGCCACAATAAACAAGATTACATTGATAATTATGTTAGGTAGAATTCCACATCAAAAATTATGTCTTTATATTTTACCTACTCGAGGATGAGCAGGAATTAAACTTGGGGATGCTTGATACGTCTCCAACGTATCTATAATTTTTTATTGTTCCATGCTATTATATTATCCATCTCAAATGTTTTATATGCATTTATATGCTATTTTATATGATTTTGGGACTAACCTATTAACCCGAGCCAGTGCAGGTTTACTTTTTTCCTTGTTTTTGAGTATCGCAGAAAAGGAAAACCAAACGGAGTCCAATTGACCTGAAATTTCACGGAGATTGTTTTCAGACCAGAAGAAGCCCACGGAGTATCAGAGATGGGACAAAAGAGTCCCGAGGCACCCACGAGGGTGGGGGCACGCCCCCCAACCTCATGGCCGCCTCGAAGACCCCCCTGACTTGATCCCGACACAAAAACCTCTCATATATACAGAAACCCCCATCACATAACCTAGATTGGGAGTTCCGCCGCCGCAAGCCTCTGTAGCCATCAAAAACCAATCGGGACCCTGTTCCGGCACCCTGCCGGAGGGGGGATTGATGACCCACAAGTATAGGGGATCTATCATAGTCCTTTCGATAAGTAAGAGTGTCAAACCCAACGAGGAGCAGAAGGAAATGATAGCAAGGTATTCTTTGCAAGCACTGAAATTATAGGTAACAGATAGTTTTGTGATAAGATAATTTGTAACGAGCAACAAGTCTGAGCAAAAGTAAATAAAGTGCAGCAAGGTGTCCCAATCCTTTTTGTAGCAAAGGACAAGCCTGGACAAACTCTTATATGAAGGAAAACGCTCCCGAGGACACATGGGAATTATCGTCAAGCTAGTTTTCATCACGTTCATATGATTCGCGTTCGGTACTTTGATAATTTGATATGTGGGTGGACTGGTGCTTGGGTGCTGTCCTTACTTGGACAAGCATCCCACTTATGATTAACTCCTATTGCAAGCATCCGCAACTACAAAAGAAATATTAAGGTAAACCTAACCATAGCATGAAACATATGGATCCAAATCAGCCCCTTACGAAGCAACGCATAAACTAGGGTTTAAGCTTCTGTCACTCTAGCAACCCATCATCTACTTATTACTTCCCAGTGCCTTCCTCTAGGCCCAAATAATGGTGAAGTGTCATGTAGTCGACGTTCACATAACACCACCAGAGGAGAGACAACATACATATCATCAAAATATCGAACGAATACCAAATTCACATGACTACTAATAGCAAGACTTATCCCATGTCCTTAGGAACAAACGTAACTACTCACAAATCATATTCATGTTCATAATCAGAGGGGTATTAATGTGCAAAATGGATCTGAACATATGATCTTCCACCAAATAAACCAACTAGCATCAACTACAAGGAGTAATCAACACTACAAGCAACCTACAAGTACCAATCTCAGACTTAGAGACAAGAATTGGATACAAGAGATGAACTAGGGTTTGAGAGGAGATGGTGCTGGTGAAGATGTTGATGGATATTGGCCCCCTCCCAATGAGAGGAGCGTTGGTGATGACGATGGCGATGATTTCCCCCTCCCGGAGGGAAGTGTCCCCGGCAGAACAGCTCTGCCGGAGCCCTAGATTGGTTCCGCCTCGTGGCTGCGGAGTCTCGTCCCGAAAGCTTGCTTATGATTTTTCCTCGGACGAAAGACTTCATATAGCAGAAGATGGGCATCGGAGGGCCACCAGGGGGCCCATGAGGCAGGGGGCGCGCCCAGGGGGGTACGGCGCGCCCCCCACCCTCGTGCCCAGGGTGTGGGTCCCCTCTGGTATTTTCTTCGCTCAGTATTTTTTATTATTTCCAAAAATAACTTCCGTGGAGTTTAGGGACTTTTGGAGTTGTGCAGAATAGGTCTCTAATATTTGCTCCTTTTCCAGCCCAGAATTCCAGTTGTCGGCATTCTCCCTCTTTATGTAAACCTTGTAAAATAGGAGAGAATAGGCATAAGTATTGTGACATAATGTGTAATAACAGCCCATAATGCAATAAATGTCGATATAAAAGCATGATGCAAAATGGACGTATCAACTCCCCCAAGCTTAGACCTCACTTGTCCTCAAGCGGAAGCCGATAACGATAAATATGTCCACATGTTTAGAGGTAGAGGTGTCGATAAAATAAAATACGGACATGAGGGCATCATGATCATTCGTATAACAGCAACATATATGGATATTGTCATACAATTTTTTATGCTCAAGTAATAATCTATTCACAATATCAAGTATGAATCAGAAACTTTATTGAGAACCAACAAACTAAAATCTCAGCCACTGAAGCAATTGCAATTTATCATAACATCAGAAAGAGTCTATGTGAGAGCTTTTCAGCAAGTCCACATACTCAACTATCATTTACTCTTTCACAATTGCTAACACTCACGCAATACTTGTGGTTACGGAGTTTCAATGGACACAGAGGAAGATAGGGGCTTATAGTTTTGCCTCCCAACCTTTTACCTCAAGGGTAATGTCAACAATAATAGTTCATGCTAACTTACATCCAATTAGATATATATATATATATATATATATATATATATATATATATATATATATATATATATATATATATATCAGGATCTTTCCAACACATTGTGCTTGCCAAAGGATAAAATGTAAAAAAGGAAAGGTGAAAATCACCATGACTCTTGCATAAGGTAGAAGATAAAAGTAAAATATAGGCCCTTCGCAGAGGGAAACAGAGGTTGCCATGCGCTTTCAGGGTTGGATGCACAAAATCTTAATGCGAAAGAATGTCACTTTATATTGCCACTTGTGATATGGACCTTTATTATGCAGTCTGTCGCTTTTATTTCTTCCACATCACAAGATCGTATAAAGCTTATTTCCTCCACACTAATCAATCATACATATTTAGAGAGCAATTTTTATTGCTTGCACCGATGACAACTTACTTGAAGGATCTTACTCAATCCATAGGTAGATATGGTGGACTCTTATGGCAAAACTGGGTTTAAGGGTATTTGGAAGCACAAGTAGTATCTCTACTTGGTGCAGAGAATTTGGCTAGCGTGAGGGGGAAAGGCAAGCTCAACATGTTGGATGATCCATGACAATATACTTTGTTTCAGATATAAGAAAACATAACCCATTATGTTGTCTTCCTTGTCCAACATCAACTCTTTAGCATGTCATATTTTAATGAGTGCTCACAATCATAAAAGATGTCCAAGATAGTATATTTATATGTGAAAGCTCTCTTTCTTTATTACTTCCTATTAATTGCAACGATGACCAAACCTATGTTTGTCAACTCTCAACAACTTTTAATCATCATACTCTTTCTATGTGAAGTCATTACTCTCCATAAGATTAATATGATCTCTTTATTTCTTTTTATTCCTACTTTTTCTTTTATTCACTCAAGATCATAGCAAGATAATCAAGCCCTTGACTCAACACTAATATTTATTATATAGCTCATGGACTCGATTACATAGAGGGATCATAAAGCAAAACTCAAAACTCAAACCTAAATCATACTAAATTTTTTATTCTACTAGATCAAGGAATTACCAAAAGGATCGAACTAAGAAAAACGGTAAAGAGAGAGATGTGATGGTGATACGATACGGGGGCACCTCCCCCAAGCTTGGCAGTTGCCAAGGGGAGTGCCCATACCCATATGATTATATCTCCTTTGCTGGTGAAGAAGATGGAGGTGATGATGGATAGTCGCATATCGAGCGTAAGAGGTCCTCCAACTTGCGAATAATGCCTTTGAGTGCGGTGATATGCTCCTCCAACAAAATATTTTCACATGTGAGATACTTGCTTTGTATACGAGCTAACTCAATCATCTTGAAAGCTTCGATCTCAGTTGGGGTAAGAAGATTGTGATCAAGTTCAAGGATGTCTTCTGCTGCTGGAGCTTGATCCTCTGTGGCCTTCTTGATCCCTTCATCCTTGTTGATCTCCATGGGTTCTTCCCTCTTCAACTCTGTCTTCATTAGCCAAGCACCGTTGTCACCTTTGTTGAAGGAGGGGGATGACATGATGCCTGGCCTTGACAACCCTGACAGAAAACAGCTAGAAACAAGAACAGATGATAATTGCGTGATACGGTGGTTAAAACCTTCGGGAGAATATATAATGAATTTTTACCGACCAAAATACGTAACGAGCAAGAAAACGGAGTCCGTACAGCGCACAAGGTGCCCACGAGGCAGGGGGCGCGCCCTCCACCCTCGTGGAGGCCTCGTGTCCTTCCCGTACTACTTCTTATTTTTCTATTTTTCTAAATATTCCAAAACAAAGAAAAATTGCCATTAGAACTGTTTTGGAGTCGGTTTACTTACCGTACCACATACCTATTCCTTTTCGGAGTCTGAAATGTTCTGGAAAGTGTCTCTTATGTATTCCTCCGGGATTACGGTTTCAATAACATTGGTTTCAACATTTATAGGATTACCTGAGATATAATGTTTGATTCTTTGACCGTTCACCACCTTCGGATTTGTGCCTTCGAAGTTGTTGATTTTTATGGCACCCGAACGATAGACCTCCTCAATAACGTAAGGACCTTCCCATTTAGAGAGAAGTTTTCCTGCAAAAAATCTTAAATTAGAGTTGTATAATAATACATAATCACCTACATTAAACTCACGCTTTTGTATCCTTTTGTCATGCCATCTTTTAACTTTTTCTTTAAACAACTTAGCATTCTCATAGGCTTGGGTTCTCCATTCATCAAGTGAGCTAATGTCAAATAACCTCTTCTCACCAGCAAGTTTGAAATCATAATTGAGCTCTTTAATGGCCCAATATTCCTTATGTTCTAGTTCGAGAGGTAAGTGACATGCTTTTCCACAAACCATTTTATACGGAGACATACCCATAGGATTTTTATATGCAGTTCTATAGGCCCATAATGCATCATCAAGTTTCTTGGACCAATTCTTTCTAGACCTATTAACAGTCTTTTGCAAAATTAATTTGAGTTCTCTGTTACTCAATTCTACTTGACCACTAGACTGTGGGTGATATGGAGATGCAATTCTATGATTAACGTCATACTTAGCTAGCATTTTACGAAAAGCACCATGAATAAAATGTGAACCACCATCAGTCATTAAATATCTAGGGACTCCAAACCTCGGAAAAATAACTTCTTTAAGCATCTTAATAGAAGTGTTATGATCAGCACTAGTAGTTGGAATAGCTTCTACCCACTTAGTAACATAATCAACAACAACTAAAATATGTGTATATCCATTAGAGGCAGGAAACGGTCCCATATAATCAAAGCCCCAAACATCGAATGGTTCAATAACAAGTGAATAATTCATAGGCATTTCTTGATGTCTACTAATATTACCTATTCTTTGACATTCATCACAAGATAAGACAAACTTACAGGCATCCTTGAAGAGAGTAGGCCAATAAAAACCGGATTGCAATACCTTATGTGCAGTTCTATCTCCAGTGTGGTGTCCTCCATAAGCCTCGGAGTGACATTTGCGTAGGATCTGTTCATGTTCATGCTCAGGTACACAACGCCTAATAACACCATCTACTCCTTCTTTATAAAGATGCGGATCATCCCAAAAGTAATGTCTCAAATCATAGAAAAACTTTTTCTTTTGTTGGTATGTGAAACTAGGTGGTATAAATTTAGCAACAATGTAATTATCATAATCAGCATACCATGGAGCAGTACGAGAAGCATTTATGACATTTAATTGTTCATCAGGAAAGCTATCATCAATAGGTAGTGGGCCATCAAGAATATTTTCTAACATAGACAAGTTGTCTGCAACGGGGTTCTCAGCTCCCTTTCTATCAATAATATGCAAATCAAATTCTTGTAGCAAGAGAACCCATCTAATAAGTCTAGGTTTAGCATCTTTATTTTCCATAAGATATTTAATAGCAGCATGATCAGTGTGAATAGTTACTTTAGAATCAACAATATAAGGTCTGAACTTATCACAAGCAAATACAACTGCTAAAATTTCTTTTTCAGTAGTGGCATAATTTCTCTGGGCATTGTCTAGAGTTTTACTAGCATATTGAATAACATTTAATTTCTTATCAACTCTTTGCCCTAGAACAGCACCTATAGCATAATCGCTAGCATCACACATAATTTCAACGGGTAAATTCCAATCAGGTGGCTGAACAATAGGTGCAGAGATTAATGCTTTCTTAAGTATTTCAAATGCTTCTACACAATCATCATCGAAAACAAATGGTATATCTTTTTGCAATAGATTAGTCAGAGGCCGAGAAATTTTTTAGAAGTCCTTAATGAACCTCCTATAAAATCCAGCGTGACCAAGGAAACTTCTTATACCTTTGATGTCCTTGGGACATGGCATCTTTTCAATAGCATCAACTTTAGCTTTATCAACTTCAATGCCTCTTTCAGAAAATTTATGCCCCAAGACAACACCTTCATTAACCATAAAGTGGCACTTCTCCCAACTCAAGACAAGATTAGTTTCTTCACATCTCTGCAAAACTCGATCAAGGTTGCTCAAGCAATCATCGAACGAGGATCCATAGACAGAGAAATCGTCCATGAAAACCTCACAAACCTTTTCAAAAAAATCAGAGAATATAGCCATCATGCATCTTTGAAAGGTAGCAGGTGCATTACATAAACCAAAAGGCATACGTCTATAAGCAAAAGTACCGAAAGGACAAGTAAATGTGGTCTTAGCTTGATCATCAGCTGACACAAGTATTTGAGAGAAACCAGAATAATCATCGAGAAAGCAAAAATGTGTATGTTTGGATAATCTTTCTAGCATTTGATCAATGAAAGGTAAGGGGTAATGATCTTTTTTAGTAGATTTATTTAATTTGCGGAAATCAATTACCATCCTATAACCTGTAATAATTCTTTGCGGAATCAATTCATCTTTATCATTAGGAACGACAGTAATACCTCCCTTCTTAGGGACACAATGGACAGGACTTACCCACTGACTATCAGCAACGGGATAGATTATACGTGCCTCAAGGAGCTTTAGTATTTCCTTTCTTACCACTTCTTTCATCTTAGGATTCAGACGTCGTTGGTGATCAATAACTAGTTTGGCATCTTTCTCCAAATTTATTTTATGTTGACATAGAGTGGGACTAATGCCCTTAAGATCATCAAGAGTATATCCAATAGCAGCACGGTGCTTCTTCAGAGTTTTCAATATTTTTTCTTCCTCCTTCTCTGAAAGGTTAGCACTAATAATAACAGGATGTATCTTCTTTTCATCAAGATAAGCATATTTAAGAGTATCAGGTAATGGTTTAAGCTCAAACACGGGATCACCCTTGGGTGGAGGAGGATCCCCTAGGATTTCGACAGGCAAGTTGTGTTTCAGAATAGGTCCCTGTTTAAAGAACACTTCATCTATTTCCCTTCTTTCGTTCATAAACATATCATTTTCATGGTCTAGCAAATATTGTTCTAAAGGATCACTAGGAGGTACGGCAATAGAAGCAAGACCAATAATTTCATCTTTACTAGGCAATTCCTCTTCACGGTGTTGTCTATGAAATTTAGAAAAGTTAAACTCATGAGACATATCACCTAGACCAATGGTAACAACATCCTTTTCGCAGTCTATCTTAGCCTTAACATTGTTTAAGAAGGGTCTACCACATATAATGGGACCAAAGCTATCTTGTGGGGAACCAAGAACAAGAAAATCAGCAGGATATTTAGTTTTCCCACACAAGACTTCAACATCTCTAACAATCCCAATTGGTGAAATAGTATCTCTATTGGCAAGCTTAATGGTAACATCAATTTCTTCTAACTCAGTAGGTGCAATATCATGCATAATTTCTGTGTATAAGTCAATAGGTATTGCACTAGCACTAGCACCCATATCACACAAGCCATGATAACAATGATCTCCTATTTTAACAGAAATAACAGGCATGCCTACCACAGGTCTATGTTTATCTTTAGCACTAGGTTTAGTAATTCTAGCAGTCTCATCACAGAAATAAATAACATGCCCATCAATATTATCAGCCAAGAGATCTTTAATAATACCAACATTAGGTTCAACTTTAACTTGCTCATGAGGTGTATAAGTTCTAATATTGCTTTTACGAACCACAGTTGAAGCTTTAGCATGATCCTTTATCCTAACAGGGAAAGGTGGTTTCTCAACATAAGCAGTAGGAACAATAGGATCATTATAAGTGATAGTATTTTCTTCAACTTTAATAGGTTCAAATACTTTTACTTCTATGGGAGGATGATATTTAAACCACTTCTCCTTAGGGAGATCAATGTGAGTAGCAAAAGATTCACAAAAAGAAGCTACTATCTCAGAGTCAAGTCCATATTTAGTGCTGAATTTACGGAAAACATCGGTCTCCATAAAGATTTAACACAATCAAACTTAGGTGTTATACCTGACTCCTTACCTTCGTCGAGGTCCCAATCTTCAGAGTTATGTTTAATTCTTTCCAATAAATCCCATTTGAATTCAATAGTCTTCATCATAAAAGAACCCGTACAAGAAGTATCGAGCACGGTGCGATTGTTGTCAGAAAGCCGAGCATAAAAGTTTTGAATAATCATTTCTCTTGAGAGCTCATGATTGGGGCATGAATATAACATTGACTTAAGCCTCCCCCAAGCTTGAGCGATGCTTTCTCCTTCGCGAGGCCAAAAATTATATATATAATTACGATCACGATGAACAAGATGCATAGGATAAAACTTCTGATGAAATTCCAATTTCAATCGTTTGTAGTTCCATGATCCCATATCATCACATAGCCTATACCATGTCAATGCATATCCCTTCAAAGATAAAGGGAAGACCTTCTTCTTGATAACATCATCGGGCATACCTGCAAGCTTAAATAGTCCACAAACTTCATCCATATATATTAGGTGCTCATCAGGATGTAATGTTCCATCTCCTGCAAAAGGATTAGCTAGCAGTTTTTCTATCATACCCGAAGGAATTTCAAAGTAGACATTTTCATTTTCAGTAGGTTTAGTAGGTTGAGGAGCAACTCTATGCTCTACTGGTCGGGGCAAAGATACCCCGAACAAGCCCCTCAGAGGATTACTTTCCATAGTAACAAGTGACAGAAAATTTCAGCACACTATATAAATTTTTCCTTACCAAATTCCACCTACCAAAAGCGCTTCACTCCCCGGCAACGGCGCCAGAAAAGACTCTTGATGACCCACAAGTATAGGGGATCTATCGTAGTCCTTTCGATAAGTAAGAGTGTCAAACCCAACGAGGAGCAGAAGGAAATGATAAGCGGTTTTCAGCAAGGTATTCTCTGCAAGCACTGAAATTATAGGTAACAGATAGTTTTGTGATAAGATAATTTGTAACGAGCAACAAGTAACAAAAGTAAATAAAGTGCAGAAAGGTGGCCCAATCCTTTTTGTAGCAAAGGACAAGCCTGGACAAACTCTTATATGAAGGAAAACGCTCCTGAGGACACATGGGAATTATCGTCAAGCTAGTTTTCATCACGTTCATATGATTCGCGTTCGGTACTTTGATAATTTGATATGTGGGAGGACCGGTGCTTGGGTGCTGTCCTTACTTTGACAAGCATCCCACTTATGATTAACTCCTATTGCAAGCATCCGCAACTACAAAAGAAGTATTAAGGTAAACCTAACCATAGCATGAAAAGTATGGATCCAAATCAGCCCCTTACGAAGCAACGCATAAACTAGGGTTTAAGCTTCTGTCACTCTAGCAACCCATCATCTACTTATTACTTCCCAATGCCTTCCTCTAGGCCCAAATAATGGTGAAGTGTCATGTAGTCGACATTCACATAACACCACTAGAGGAGAGACAACATACATCTCATCAAAATATCGAACGAATACCAAATTCACATGACTAATAATAGCAAGACTTCTCCCATGTCCTCAGGAACAAACGTAACTACTCACAAATCATATTCATGTTCATAATTAGAGGGGTATTAATGTGCATAATGGATCTGAACATATGATCTTCCACCAAATAAACCAACTAGCATCAACTACAAGGAGTAATCAACACTACTAGCAACCTACAAGTACCAATCTCAGACTTAGAGACAAGAATTGGGTACAAGAGATGAACTAGGGTTTGAGAGGAGATGGTGCTGGTGAAGATGTTGATAGACATTGGACCCCTCCCGATGAGAGGAGCATTGGTGATGACGATGGCGATGATTTCCCCCTCCCGGAGGGAAGTGTCCCCGGCAGAACAGCTCTGCCGGAGCCCTAGATTGGTTCCGCCAAGGTTCCGCCTCGTGGCGGTGGAGTCTCGTCCCGAAAGCTTGCTTATGATTTTTCCTCGGACGAAAGACTTCATATAGCAGAAGATGGGCACCTGAGGGCCACCAGGGGGCCCACAAGGCAGGGGGCGCGCCCAGGGGGTGGGGCGCGCCCCCCACCCTCGTGCCCAGGCTGTGGGTCCCCTCTGGTATTTTCTTCGCTCAGTATTTTTTATTATTTCCAAAAATAACTTCCATGGAGTTTCAGGACTTTTGGAGTTGTGCATAATAGGTCTCTAATATTTGCTCCTTTTCCAGCCCAGAATTCCAGCTGCCGACATTCTCCCTCTTTATGTAAACCTTGTAAAATAAGAGAGAATAGGCATAAGTATTGTGACATAATGTGTAATAACAGCCCATAATGCAATAAATATCGATATAAAAGCATGATGCAAAATGGACGTATCAGGGATCCATCACCGGTGGCCATCTTCATCATCCCGGCGCTCTCCATGATGAGGAGGGAGTAGTTCACCCTCGGGGCTGAGGGTATGTACCAGTAGCTATGTATTTGATCTCTCTCTCTCTCTCTCTCTCTCTCTCTCTCTCTCTCTCTCTCTCTCTCTCTCTCTCTCTCTCTCTCTCGTGTTCTTGATTTGGCACGATCTTGATGTATCGCGAGCTTTGCTATTATAGTTGGATCTTATGATGTTTCTCCCCCTCTACTCTCTTGTAATGGATTGAGTTTTCCCTTCGAAGTTATCTTATCGGATTGAGTCTTTAAGGATTTGAGAACACTTGATGTATGTCTTGCATGGGATACTCGTGGTGACAATGGGGTATTCTATTGATTCACTTGATGTATGTTTTGGTGATCAACTTGCGGGTTCCGTGACCTTGGGAATCCATGCATAGGGGTTGGCACACGTTTTCGTCTTGACTCTCCGGTAGAAACTTTGGGGCACTCTTTGAAGTACTTTGTGTTGGTTTGAATAGATGAATCTGAGATTGTGTGATGCATATCGTATAATCATACCCACGGATACTTGAGGTGACATTGGAGTATCTAGGTGACATTAGGGTTTTGGTTGATTTGTGTCTTAAGGTGTTATTCTTGTATGAACTCTAGGATAGATCGAACGGAAAGAATAGCTTTGTGTTATTTTACTACGGACTCTTGAATAGATCGATCAGAAAGGATAACTTTGAGGTGGTTTCGTACCCTACAATAATCTCTTCGTTTGTTCTCCGCTGTTAGTGACTTTGGAGTGACTCTTTGTTGCATGTTGAGGGATAGTTATATGATCCAGTTATGTTATTATTGTTGAGAGAACTTGCACTAGTGAAAGTATGAACCCTAGGCCTTGTTTCGAAGCATTGCAATACCGTTTACGCTCACTTTTATCATTAGTTACCTTGCTGTTTTATATTTTCAGATTACAAAACCTATATCTACCATCCATATTGCACTTGTATCACCATCTCTTCGAACTAGTGCACCTATATAATTTATCATTGTATTTGGTGTGTTGGGGACACAAGAGACTCTTTGTTATTTGGTTGCAGGGTTGTTTGAGAGAGACCATCTTCATCCTACACCTCCCACGGATTGATAAACCTTAGGTCATCCACTTGAGGGAAATTTGCTACTGTCCTACAAACCTCTGCACTTGGAGGCCCAACAATGTTTACAAGAAGAAGGTTGTGTAGTAGACATCACAGGAGTAGGGTTTTACACCGCAAGGTGGCCCGAACCTGGGTAAACTGCCGTGTTCATCTTCTTCCCCGCGTACGCGAACTCGACGAGGCTAGTCCGTGGGGTGGTGAGCTTGGGACGTGAGCTGGTTGTGATCTTCTCACACGCCCAGAGTTCGAACCTTATTGGGTATGCGGAGCCCTGAATCCGACAGTTCCTTTGCATTAAGAGCTTGCACATCCAAAAATAAAAAAGCGCATGACAACCTCTGCTTCCCTCTATGAAGGGCATCTCTTTGACTTTTATGTATTCACTTTTCATGCAAGAGTCAATAGTATTCTCCTCTATTCCTTTTTATTTTTCTCTTTTGCAAGCATCATGTGGTGGAGAAAGATCTAGGCACATATATCCAGTTGGATATGAGTGATCATGAGTTATTATTCTTAACATCACCCCTGAGGTGAATAAGTTGGGAGGCGGAATTATAAGCCCCTATCTTTCTATGTGTCCAGCTGAAAAATTTTGCTCCATATATATGTTGCGAGTGTTAGTAATCATAGAAGACTAAATGATGGTTGGGTATATGTGGACTTGCTAAAAAGCTCCGACATGAGACCCTTCCTGAAAATATGATGAATTGCAATTGCATTGTTGTCTGAGAACATAGTTTGTTAGTTTTCAAGGAAGTTTATGCTTTATACTCCGATGTTGTGATGAGTTATTACTTGCTCATGAGAAGTTATATGATAATGAATATTGTTGTCGTAATAATGACCATGATGCAACTATGTCTGTATTTTGTTTTTATCGACACCTCTCTCTCTCTCTAAACATGTGGACATGATTATCGATATCGGTTTTCGCTTGAGGACAAGCGAGGTCTAAGCTTGGGGGAGTTGATACGTCCATTTTGCATCATGTTTTCATGTTGTTCTTTATAGTGTTTTCAATCAATATAACACTTTGTGGAGTAATTCTAATGCCTTTTCTCTCATAAGAAACCCCACCAAATTCTATGATGGGACCGTCTGCAAACTCGGTCTGGTGGTTGATATAGAAAAAACTCCCTGAAGAGAGGGACAGTCGCCTTTGTCTGAAGATAAACCTCGCAGAAGACTTGGAATTGACACAGATTGGTCATAGAGTTGGGACCAATATCTTGAGGGTGGAGTTGAAGAAATTAAGGAAATCCCGGAAGAATTTTGACCCGGGCGATGAGAAGCCCCTTTGAAGATGATCGTGAACACAATAACTTCTCCTTCGTCAAGTTGGGGGTGCTCTCTTCATCAGGCGCCCGCCAGCCGACTATTGTTTCAGTCGGAAGAAGACCTTTCCCCACGAGATCATCAAGTACCAGGGTGGAAACTTGAGGTCGGATCGAGTTGCAGGCCTTATCGGTCTTATTCTTGTCAGTCTTGGCCATGATGAGATTCTAAAAAAGACTAAAGCTGCGGGCAAGACATGAATGGCGGGTCATTTTTATAAGCGATAAGTTGCCAGCTGGTTCAAATGATGGGTTGCCAAATAATAAGGTTACTATGATTGTGGGGTGAGTCAACATGTTTGTTCCATTATTAATGAGTCGCCAAGGTACTCAAAATATTAAGCCGGCCAAATAAGGGACAACTATGACTATCAAAATTTTGTGAGTTACAAGATGTAATAACGAGCTGGCAAATCATAGGGCGACCCATTCTACTTAAAGACCTTTTTTGGCTTTCAGCTAAGTGCTGGACAGAAACAAGTTTCTGTTGAAATGATGGCCACCACGGATCTACAAATTGGTTCAAAAATAAAAATATTCACTAAACCTAAGGTGGACAGTGGAAGCATTGGCTAGCCTATTCATAGGTTCTAACAAGGATATGAAGCTTCCAGATGCAAAAATGGTGTTGCTATCACTAATGGAGTATTTCTACGGAAGTTTCATTTGAATCTAGATCTAGATAGCAGGCAAGGTGGTATGAACCGAAGAACATTGATGAACTACGACAAACACTAGGGTATTGCTACGGATCTAAAGGGGGAAATGAGTCATACCTGGATGCGGCGAACTACTCCGGGATGATCTTGAGCAGCCTCGACGGTGGCGCGCGTGAAGAATAGGATGCGATTTACATCACCAGAGGACTCGCAGTCGCACGACAGCAGGGCTCGGGTTGCGGGTGACCGAGGTGCGAGAAAGAAGAAGAAGAAGTAGGGAGCGAAGTGGTAAAAGTGAAAAAAGAACCCATATGTGTGTATTTATAAGGTGAAGAGAAGGAGAAAGGGCAAGCGCGAGAATAGAGGAGGCACAATAACTTTTGGAGTAAAGGACGCCTCGATTTTCAGGCCTTGCGGATATACACAAAGATTCGCCGTGATGTCACACTTGAGCCCCTAAAATTCTGGAAGATGACTTCATATTTCAAAGAGATATAAAATGACAAGTGTGGAAGTATCATAAGCCGAAACTTATGACCCAGTTATGATGCCAATTCAAAAGGGAAGATGACCCGGAATTATTATCAGTCTGAAGATTGACATGAATGAATCCAAGTTAATCTGGGGGCTAATGTTGGGGATATAGCCCCACGGTATGACCCGCCCATTTAGGG
Organism: Aegilops longissima; assembly: GCA_021605205.1. NCBI lineage: Eukaryota > Viridiplantae > Streptophyta > Magnoliopsida > Poales > Poaceae > Aegilops > Aegilops longissima. Next base: position 618,754,466 of record CM038682.1, on the reverse strand, counting down.
CAGCGTTATCCAATGGCAGCCTGAAGAGCAAGACTTGAGATGGGTTGTGGCAATCAAGACCTCAAGGCCTACAGGGCGACTCATAGAGTGGGCCGGCTCACAACGCAGAACCTGAGGCAGCGGCTCACCGAAGGACGCCATAGTTCCCTTACTTAGGAAACAAGAAATAGGAAACTGATCAGGGCACGAGTCGTACTATAACTCAGACTCTGTTGTAAGCCCAGGGCCTTGACCTGTGTATAAAAGGGAGCCACTGAGGCAGAAAGACTAAGTTACAAGCTCTTAAGTACTAGGATATGCAAGTCGCACCCTTGTAATCAAGATCATCATCATCAATATCAATCAAGCAGGAGTAGGCTTTTACCTCCACTGTGAGGGGCCGAACCTGGGTAAACCCTTGTCTTCCGATTCTGATCAACCTCGTTCAAGCTACTACCTCGCGGCGATGGTCTCGTGACTAAGTCCTTTCACGAGGACATCTGTCGTGACAAAACCACGACATTTCCCAACACGCTTTACACCAATATGACCTAAGCAGCAGTGCCACAAGTATGTGGTACTATCATTATTCACTTTGCATCTTTTGGCATCAATATTATGAACATGTGTATCACTACTATCGAGATTCAACAACAATAAACCATTCAGATTTGGTGCATGACTATATAAATAGAACAACCATTATTCTCCTATTTAAATGAATAACCATCTCAAAATAAACAAGATCCAGATATAATATGCATGCTTAACGCAGGCACCAAATAACAATTATTTAGGTTTAAATCTAATCTTGAAGGTAGACGTAGAGGGAGTGTGTCGACGGTGATCACATCAACCTTGGAGCCATTTCCAACGCGCATCATCACCTTGTCCTTAGCTAGTCTTTGTTTATTCTGTAGCTTTTGTTTCGAGTTACAAATATTAGCAACTGAACCAGTATCAAATACTCAGGCACTACTATGAGCACTAGTAAGGTACACATCAATAACATGTATATCAAATATACCTTTGTTGACGTTGTCAGCCTTCTTATCTACCAAATACTTGGGCAGTTACGCTTCCAGTGGCCATTCCCCTTGCAATAGAAACACTCAGTGTCAGGTTTGGGTCCAGCTTTGGGCTTCTTCACTGGAGCAACAACTTGCTTGCCACTCTTCTTGAAGTTCCCCTTCTTTCCCTTAGCCTTCTTGAAACTGGTGGTCTTCTTAACCATCAACACTTAATGCTCTTTTTTTATTTCTACTTCCGCAGTTTTAAGCATCACGAAATGCTCAAGGAGTGTCTTCTCCATCCCCTGCATGTTATAGTTCATAACGAAGCCCTTGCAGCTTGGTGGCAATGACTGGAGAACCCTGTCAATCGCTAGTTCATCAGGAATATTAACTCCCAACTGATTCGGGCGAATGGCATACCCAGACATTTTGAGTACGTGCTCGCTAACGGAGATGTTCTCTTCCATCTTACAACTAAAGAACTTGTTTGAGGCATCATACCTATCCACACGGGCATGAGTCTGAAACACCATTTTCATTTCCTCAATCATCTCATATGCCCTGTGGTGCTCAATACGCTTTTGGAGCCTTGGTTCTAAGTCGTACAGTATGGCGCACTAAACTATCGATTAGTCATCAACACGTGTCTGCTAGACGTTCACAACATCTATAGACGTCCTAGGAAGGGGTGGCATACTGAGCAGTGCATCAAGGACATAAGCCTTCTGTGCAGCAGTGAGGATAATCCTCAGATTATGAAGCCATTCCGCAAAGTTTCTTCCATCATCTTTCAATTTTTCTTTCTCTAGGAACGCATTGAAATTGAGCGGAACTACAATGCGAGCCATTTAACTACAACATATTTGCAAAGACACTTAGACTAAGTTCATGATAATTAGTTCAAATTAATCAAATTACTAATGAACTCTCACTTAAATCAACATCCCTCAAGTTGTTTAGTGATACATGATCCAAATTCACTAACCCATGTCCGATCACCACGTGAAATGGAGTAGTTTCAATGGTGAACATCAACATGTTGATCATATCATCCATATGACTCATGTTTAACCTTTCAGTTCGATGTGTTCCGAAATCATATCTGTACATACTAGGTTCGTCAAGTTAACCAGAGTATTTCTACATGTGTAAAACTAGCTTACACCTGTTGAATGTGAATGTAGAATTTATCACACCCGATCATCACGAGGTGCTTCAAAACGACGAACTTTCGCAACCGTACATGTTATGGGAGAACACTTATATCTTTATATTAAGTGTGGGGGACCATCTTATAATGCTACCGCCATGGTCTAAGCAAAATAAGATGCATAAAAAGGCAAACATCACATGCAAGCAATATGTGACATGATATGACCTTCTTCTTCTTGTGCCTTTGATCACCATCTCGAAAGCACCGGCATGATCTCCATCACCACCAGCATGGCACCTAGGCCCTCGGTGCCATCATATGGTTGTCTCCACCAACTATTACTTCTACAAGTATTGCTAACTCATGATAAAGTATTTCGCAAAAAAAACTCATGATAAAGTAAAGCAATTACATGGCATTTAATTATTGATAGGCATGTCATACAATAATATTACGACAACCATATGCATGACTCCTATCGGTTGCCGTACTCATCGACATGCAAATCGTGAAAGATTAAAAAACATGATCATCTCATACATCACATTATTTCTTGGCCATACCACATCACATGTCCCGCAAAAACAAGTTAGGCGTCCTCTACTTTGTTCTTGCAAATTCTGCGTGGCTTCTATGAGGAACGTATAAGAACCTCTCTTACCTACGAAAAGCCACAATGGTGATTTAAATTTTGCCTTTTAACCTTTTCAGGACCGCCATTGTCAAATCAGATTTTAACTGTAGTGGGAGAGACATAGGACCGCCAGCCACTTTATGTAATACAAGTTACATGTCAGTTGCATAACGGTCTCTTATGCATGGACAAGAAAAGTTGGTGCAGACCGCTTCATCGCACTATGCCGCCAAATCCAAAATAATAAAGGAGGGTAGCAACATGAACATCAACACCCACAATAAAATTGTGTTCTACTCCTGCAAAACATCTATGCATAGATGGTGCGCTGATACCACTATCGTGAATTGTTGCATGGTGGAGCTCCGGTAGGGCTTCACGAAGCATCTGCGGAGGAGGAGGGAGGAGTAGCAGGGAGGGAGGTGCCAAGGGATGGATGGGCTACTGGCCCCTGTGCCTCCCCTCTTTATATAGGCATGGGGGAGGGGGCTTAGCCCCTCCTCCAAGCCCCTAGGCTCGGCGGCCAAGGCGGGGAGGGGGAAGGAAATCCCCGACTTTCCTTTCCCACCGATCGTGATCCCCCCTTTTTAGGGATCTTGATATTATCCCTTCGGGATATGATCCTATTCCGTTTAGGGGGGATCTTGGTGCGTCTGGACCAGGGTGTGGGCCATGACCCACTACCCACGTCCATGTGGGTTCCTCCATGCAGATGGGCCCCATTCTGAAACCTTCTAGAACCTTCCCGATACAATACCGAAAAATCCCGAACATTTTCCAGAACCCTGAAAACCACATTCCTTATATGAAATTTCATCTCCGGACCATTCTAAAGCTCCTCGTGATACACCAGATCCTATCTGAGACTCAGAACTATCTCCAGTCTCACCATTACTAATACGCCATTCCTACCCAAGCATCATTGAACGTGAAGTGTGTGACCCTACGGTTTTCTAACACCCACGATGCAGCTATATCTCACGTGTCGAGGCACGACTTAGAGACATAACCGCATTGTAGGTTTTGTCGCAAGAAGGGTCATCTTCACACAATCCCATGTAATGAGCAAGAATAGGATAAAGAGGGTTGGCTTACAATCGCCACTTCACACAATACTTAAATAAATCATACATCATCCATAATACAACCCAGGTCCAACTACGGAACCAAAATAAAAGAAGACAACCCCAAATGCTAGATCCCCGATCGTCCCAACTGGGCTCCACTACTGATCATCAGGAAACGAAACATAGTAATGACCAAGGTGTTGGGGAACGTTGCAGAAAATTAAAATTTTTCCTACGGTTTCACCAAGATCCATCTATGAGTTCATCTAAGCAGCGAGTCATGGGAGAGTGATTGCATCTACATACCACTTGTAGATCGCGTGCAAAGCGTTCAATGGGCACGGGATGATGGAGTCGTACTCGCCGTGATTCAGATCATCGATGACCTAGTGCTGAGCGGACAGCACCTCGCGTTCAACACACGCGTGCGGAGCGGATGGCGTCTCCTCCTTCTTGATCCAGCAAGGGGAAGGAGAGGTTGATGATGATCCAGCAGCACGACGGCGTGGTGGTGGATGCAGCGAGAACTCCGGCGAGGCTTCGCTAAGCAACTACGGGAGGAGGAGGAGGTGTTGCAGGAGGAGGAGGCGCCAGGCTTATGGGTGCGGCCACCCTCCCTCCCTCCCTTTATATAGGTGCAAGAGAGGGGAAGGGCAGCCTTGCCCCTTCCTCCAAGGAAGGGGTGCGGCCAAGGGGGGGAGGAGTCCATCCTCCCCAAGGCACCTCGGAGGTTCCTTCCCCCTTTAGGACTCTCCCCTCCCCAAGTCTCCTTGGCGCATGGGCCTCTTGGGGCTGGTGCCCTTGGCCCATATAGGCCAAGGCGCACCTCCTACAGCCCATGTGGCCCCCCGGGGCAGGTGGACCCCCCCGGTGGACCCCCGGACCCCTTTCGGCACTCCCGGTACAATACCGATAAAGTGCGAAACCTTTCCGGCGACCAAAATAAGACTTCACATATATATATCTTTACCTCCGGACCATTCCGAAACTCCTCGTGACTTCCGGGATCTCATCCGGGACACCGAACAACATTCGGTTTGCTGCATACTCATATTCATACAACCCTAGCGTCACCGAACCTTAAGTGTGTAGACCCTACGGGTTCGGAGACATGCGACATGACCGAGGCGGCTCTCGGGCAATAACCAACAGCGGGATCTGGATACCCATGTTGGCTCCACATGCTCCTCGATGATATCATCGGATGAACCACGATGTCGAGGATTCAATCAACCCATATACTATTCCCTTTGTCAATCGGTATTTTACTTGTCCGAGATTCGATCGTCGGTATCCCAATACCTCGTTCAATCTCGTTACCGGCAAGTCACTTTACTGCATCCGTAATGCATGATCCCGTGACCGGACACTTGGTCACTTTGAGCTCATTATGATGATGCATTACCGAGTGGGCCCAGAGATACCTCTCCGTCATACGGAGTGACAAATCAGATCTCGATCCGTGTCAACCAAGCAGATACTTTCGGAGATACCGTAGTGCACCTTTATAGTCACCCGATTACGTTGTGACGTTTGGTACACCCAAAGCACTCTTACGGTATCCGGAGTTACGATCTCATGGTCAAAGGAAAAGATACTTGACATTGGAAAAGCTCTAGCAAAACGAACTACACGATCTTGTGCTATGCTTAGGATTGGGTCTTGTCCATCACATCATTCTCCTAATGATGTGATCCGTTATCAACGACATCCAATGTCCATAGTCGAAACCATGACTATCGGTTGATCAACGAGCTAGTCAACTAGAGGCTCACTAGGGACATATTGTGGTCTATGTATTCACACGTGTATTACGATTTCCGGATAATACAATTATAGCATGAATAAAAGACAATTATCATGAACAAGGAAATATAATAATAATACTTTTATTATTGCCTCTAGGGCATATTTCCAACAGTCTCCCACTTGCACTAGAGTCAATAATCTAGTTACATTGTGATGAATCGAACACCCATAGAGTTACGGTGTTGATCATGTTTTGCCCATGAAGAGGTTTAGTCAGCGGATCTGCGACATTCAGATCCGTATGCACTTTGCAAATTTCTATGTCCCCATCTTGAACATTTTCACGAATGGAGTTGAGCGGCGCTTGATGTGCTGGTCTTCTTGTGAAACCTGGGCTCCTTGGCAAGTGCAATAGCTCCGGTGTTGTCCTGAGAAGAGTTTGATCGGCTCCGAAGCATTGGGTATGACTCCTAGGTCGGTGATGAACTCCTTCACCCAAATTGCTTCATGTGCTGCCTCCGAGGCTGCCATGTACTCCGCTTCACATGTAGATCCCGCCACGGCGCTCGCTTGCAGCTCCACCAGCTTCATTGCTCCACCATTCAACATATACACGTATCCGGTTTGTGACTTTGAGTCATCAGATCTGTGTCGAAGCTAGCGTCGGCGTAACCCTTCTGACGAGCTCTTCGTCACCTCCATAAACGAAACATGTCATTTGTCCTTTTCGGTACTTCAGGATATTCTTGACCGCTGTCTAGTGTTCCTTGCGGGATTACTTTGGTACCTTCCTACCAAACTTACGGCAAGGTTTACATCAGTTCGGTACACAGCATGGCATACATAATAGATCCTATGGCTGAGGCATAGGGATGACACTCATCTCTTCTTTATCTTTTGCCGTGGTCGGGCATTGAGCCGAGCTCAATTTCACACCTTGCAAAACAGGCAAGAACCCTTTCTTGGACTGATCCATTTTGAACTTCTTCAAAATCTTATCAAGGTATGTGCTTTGTGAAAGACCTATGAGGCGTCTCGATCTATCCCTATAGATTTTGATGCCTAATATGTAAGCAGCTTCTCCAAGGTCCTTCATTGAAAAACTCTTAATCAAGTAGGCCTTAATGCAAGAGTTCTATATCATTTCCCATCAGAAGTATGTCATCTACATATAATATGAGAAATGCTACAGAGCTCCCACTCACTTTCTTGTAAACGCAGGCTTCTCCATAAGTGCATAAACCAAACACTTTGATCATCTCATCAAAGCGAATGTTCCAACTCGAGATGCTTGCACCAGCCCATAAATGGATCGCTGGAGCTTGCATACCTTGTTAGCATTCTTAGGATCGACAAAACCTTCCGGCTGCATCATATACAGCTCTTCCTTAAGGTAACCGTTAAGGAATGCCGTTTTGACGTCCATCCGCCATATCTCATAATCATAGTATGCGGCAATTGCTAACATGATTTGGACGGACTTAAGCTTCGCCACGGAGAGAAAGTCTCATCGTAGTCAATCCCTTGAACTTGTCGATAACCCTTAGCGACAAGTCGAGCTTTATAGATGGTAACATTACCATCGCGTCCGTCTTCTTCTTAAAGATCCATTTGTTTTCTATCGCTCGCCGATCATCGGGCAAGTCTGTCAAAGTCCATACTTTGTTTTCATACATGGATCCTATCTCGGATTGCATGGCTTCAAGCCATTTGTTGGAATCTGGGCCCGCCACCGCTTCTTCATAGTCCGAAGGTTCACCATTGTCTAACAACATGATTTCCAGGACAGGGTTGCCGTACCACTGCAGTGCGGGCGTGTCCTAGTGGACCTCTGAAGTTCAGTAGCAACTTGATCCGAAGTACCTTAATCATCATCATTTATTTCCTCTCCAGTCGGTGTAGGCACCACAGGAACATTTTCCTGAGCTGCACTACTTTCCGGTTCAAGAGGTAGTATTTCATCGAGTTCTACTTTCCTCCCACTTACTCCTTTCGAGAGAAACTCTTTTTCCAAAAGGGATCCGTTCTTGGCAACAAAGATCTTGCCTTCGGATCTAAGGTAGAAGGTATACCCAATGGTTTCCTTAGGGTATCCTATGAAGACGCATTTTTCCGAATTGGGTTCGAGCTTTTTAGGTTGAAGTTTCTTGACATAAGCATCGCATCCCCAAACTTTTAGAAACGACAGCTTAGGTTTCTTCCCAAACCATAATTCATACGGTGTCGTCTCAACGGATTTAGACGGGCCCTATTTAAAGTGAATGTAGCTGTCTCTAGAGCGTATCCCCAAAATGATAGCGGTAAATCAGTAAGAGACATCATAGATCGCACCATATCCAATAGAGTGCGATTACGACGTTCGGACACACCGTTATGCTGAGGTGTTCCAGGCGGCGTGAGTTGTGAAACGATTCCACATTTCCTTAAGTGTGTACCAAATTCGTGACTTAAATATTCTCCTCCACGATCTGATCGCAAGAATTTTATCTTTCGGTCACGTTGATTCTCTACTTCATTCTGAAATTCCTTGAACTTTTCAAAGGTCTCAGACTTGTGTTTCATCAAGTAGACATACCCATATCTACTCAAGTCATCAGTGAGAGTGAGAACATAACGATATCCTCCGCGAGCCTCACCACTCATTGGCGCACACATCGGTATGTATGATTTCCAATAAATTGGTTGCTCGCTCCATTGTTCCGGAGAACGGAGTCTTCGTCATCTTGCCCATGAGGCATGGTTCGCATGTGTCAAATGATTCATAATCGAGAGACTCTAAAAGTCCATCAGCACGGAGCTTCTTCATGCGCTTGACACCAATGTGACCAAGGCGGCAGTGCCAAAAGTATGTGGGACTATCGTTATCAGCTTTACATCTTTTGGTATTCACACTATGAACATGTGTAACATTACGTTTGAGATTCATTAAGAATAAACCATTGACCATCGGAGCATGACCATAAAACATTTCTCTCATATAAATAGAACAACCATTATTCTCGGATTTAAATGAGTAGCCATCTCGTATTAAACGAGATCCCGATACAATGTTCATGCTCAAACTTGGCACTAAATAACAATTATTGAGGTTTAAAACTAATCCCGTAGGTAAATGTAGAGGTAGCATGCCGACGGCGATCACATCGACCTTGGAACCATTCCCGACGCCGCATCGTCACCTCGCCCTTCGCCAGATCTCCGTTTATTCCGCAGCTCCTGCTTTGTGAGTTACATATATGAGCAACGGCACGGTATCAAATACCCGGGAGTTACTACGAGTCTCGGTAAGGTACACATCAATTACATGTATATCAAATATACCTTTAGTGTTGCGGCCTTCTTATGCGCTAAGTATTTGGGGCAGTTCCGCTTCAAATGACCCTTCCTTTGCAATAAAAGCACTCGATCTCGGGCTTGGGTCCATTCTTTGACTTCTTCCGGCAATCGGCTTGCAGGCGCCGCAACATCCTTGCCGTCCTTCTTGAAGTTCTTCTTTCCTTGCCCTTCTTGAACTTAGTGGTTTTATTGACCATCAACACTTGATGCTCCTTCTTGATTTCTACCTCTGCTGACTTGACATTGAAAATACTTCAGAATAGTTTTCACCATCCCCGCATATTGTAGTTCATCACAAAGCTCTTGTAGCTTGGTGGGAGCGATTGAAGGATTCTGTCAATGACCGCCTCGTCCGGAGGTTAATGTCCAGTTGGGACAGCGGTTGTGCAACCCAGACATTTTGAGTATGTGCTCACCGATGTAACTGTTTTCCTCCATCTTACAACTATAGAACTTGTCGGAGACTTCATATCTCTTGACCGGGCATGAGCTTGGAAAACCATTTTCAGCTCCTCGAACATCTCATATGCTCCGTGTTGCTCAAAACGCGTTTGGAGCCCGGTTCTAAGTTGTAAAGCATGCCGCACCGAACGAGGGAGTAATCATCGAGACGAGACTGCCAAGCATTCATAATGTCTTGGTTCTCAGGATGGGTGCATACCTAGCGGTGCTTCTAGGACATATTGTTTCTTGGCTGCTATGAGGATGATCCTCGGGTTCGGACCCGATCCGAATAGTTGCTGCCATCGTCTTTCAGCTTGGTTTTCTCTAGGGAGCGTTGAAGTTCATGGTGACATGGCGTTGGCCATTTGATCTACAAGACATTTTGCAAAGATTTTAGACTAATGTTCATGATAATTAAGTTCATCTAATCAAATTATTTAATGAACTCCCACTCAGATTTGACATCCCTCTAGTCATCTAAGTGTTACATGATCCAGTCGACTAGGCCGTGTCCGATCATCATGTGAGACGGACTAGTCATCGTCGGTGAACATCTCCATGTTGATCGTATCTTCCATCGACTCATGTTCGACCTTTCGGTCTCTTGTGTTCGAGGCCATGTCCGTACATGCTAGGCTCGTCAAGTTAACCTAAGTGTATTGCATGTGTAAAACTGTATTACACCCGTTGTATGTGAACTTAAGGATCTATCACACCCGATCATCACGTGGTGCTTCAAACCACGAACTTTAGCAACGGTGCACGTTAGGGAGAACACTTTCTTGAAATTGTTATGAGGATCATCTTATTTACTACCGTCGTTCTAAGTAAACAAGATGCATAAACATAATAAACATCACATGCAATTATATATAGTAGTGACATGATATGGCCAATATCACATAGCTCCTTTGATCTCCATCTTCGGGGCTCCATGATCATCCTGTCACCGGCATGACACCATGATCTCCATCATCATGATCTCCATCATCGTGTCTTCATGAAGTTGTCACGCCAACGACTACTTCTACTTCTATGGCTAACGCGTTTAGCAATAAAGTAAAGTAATTTACATGGCATTCTTCAATGACACGCAGGTCATACAAAAATAAAGACAACTCCTATGGCTCCGCCGGTTGTCATACTCATCGACATGCAAGTCGTGATTCCTATTACAAGAACATGATCTCATACATCACATATATCATTCATCATTCATCACAACTTTGGCCATATCATATCACAAAACACTTGCTGCAAAAACAAGTTAGGCGTCCTCTAATTGTTGTTGCAAGTTTTACGTGGCTGCAATAGGGTTCTAGCAAGAACGTTTTCTTACCTCACGTGAAACCACAACGTGATTTGTCAACTTCTATTTACCCTTCATAAGGACCCTTTTCATCGAATCCGCTCCAACTAAAGTGGGAGAGCAGACACCCCTAGCCACCTTATGCAACTAGTGCATGTCAGTCGGTGGAACCAGTCTCACGTAAGCGTACGTGTAAGGTCGGTCCGGGCCGCTTCATCCCACAATGCCGCTGAAGCAAGATAGGACTAGTAGCGGCAAGAAAGTTGACAACATCTACGCCCACAACAAATTGTGTTCTACTCGTGCAATAGATAACTACGCATAGACCTAGCTCATGATGCCTTTGTTGGGGAGCGTTGCAGAAAATTAAAAATTTCCTACGGTTTCACCAAGATCCATCTATGAGTTCATCTAAGCAACGAGTCATGGGAGAGTGATTGCATCTACATACCACTTGTAGATCGCGTGCGAAGCGTTCAATGGAGCGGGATGATGGAGTCGTACTCGCCGTGATTCAGATCACCGATGACCTAGTCTGAACGGACAGCACCTCCGCGTTCAACACACGTGCGGAGCGGATGGCGTCTCCTCCTTCTTGATCCAGCAAGGGGAATGAGAGGTTGATGATGATCCAGAGCACGACGGCGTGGTGGTGGATGCAGCGAGAACTCGGCAGGCTTCGCTAAGCAACTACGGGAGGTGGAGGAGGTGTTGCGGGGAGGAGGAGGCGCCAGGCTTATGGGTGCGGCCACCCTCCTCCCTCCCTTTATATAGGTGCAAGAGGGGAAGGCGCAGCCTTGCCCCTTCCTCCAAGGAAGGGTGCGGCCAAGGGGGAGGAGTCCATCCTCCCAAGGCACCCTGAGGTGCCTTCCCTTTAGGACTCTCCTCCCAAGTCTCCTTGGCGCATGGGCCTCTTGGGGCTGGTGCCCTTGGCCCATATAGGCCAAGGCGCACCCCCACAGCCCATGTGGCCCCCCGGGCAGGTGGACCCCGGTGGACCCCGGACCCCTTCGGCACTCCCGGTACAATACCGATAAAGTGCGAAACCTTTCCGGCGACCAAAATAAGACTTCCCATATATAAATCTTTACCTCCGGACCATTCCGAAACTCCTCGTGACGTCCAGGATCTTATCTGGGACTCCGAACAACATTCGGTTTGCTGCATACTCATATTCATACAACCCTAGCGTCACCGAACCTTAAGTGTGTAGACCCTATGGGTTCGGGAGACATCTGAACATGACCGAGGCGGCTCTCGGGCAATAACCAACAGCGGATCTGGATACCCATGTTGGCTCCACATGCTCTTCGATGATATCATCGGATGAACCACGATGTCGAGGATTCAATCAACCCCATATACTATTCCCTTTGTCAATCGGTATTTTACTTGCCCGAGATTCGATCGTCGGTATCCCAATACCTCGTTCAATCTCGTTACCGCAAGTCACTTTACTCGCATTAGTAATGCATGATCCGTGACCGGACACTTGGTCACTTTGAGCTCATTATGATGATGCATTACCGAGTGGGCCCAGAGATACCTCTCCGTCATACACGGAGTGACAAATCCATCTCGATCCGTGTCAACCCAATAGATACTTTCGGAGATACCGTAGTGCACCTTTATAGTCACCCGATTCGTTGTGACGTTTGGTACACCCAAAGCACTCTTACGGTATCCGGGAGTTACAGGATCTCATGGTCAAAGGAAAAGATACTTGACATTGGAAAAGCTCTAGCAAAACGAACTACACGATCTTGTGCTATGCTTAGGATTGGGTCTTGTCCATCACATCATTCTCCTAATGATGTGATCCCGTTATCAACGACATCCAATGTCCATAGTCAGGAAACCATGACTATCAGTTGATCAACGAGCTAGTCAACTAGAGGCTCACTAGGGACATATTGTGGTCTATGTATTCACACTTGTATTACGATTTCCGGATAATACAATTATAGCATGAATAAAAGACAATTATCATGAACAAGGAAATATAATAATAATACTTTTATTATTGCCTCTAGGGCATATTTCCAACACAAGGTTCTCATCAAACTCCCACTTGAGCTTGGTTGCGTCACCTGCACTGGCATCGTCAGCACTTGCAACTGTTTTGGTAGAATTTGTGAGTCACGAGGACTCAGCAATCTCACACCTGCGAGATCAAGACTATTTAAGCTTATGGGTAGGAAAGGGGTAATGAGGTGGAGCTGCAGCAAGCACTAAGCAAATATGGTGGCTAACATACGCAAATAAGAGCGAGAAGAGAAGCAACGCAACGGTCGAGAAGCTAGAAGTGATCCTGAAACTACTTACGTTCAAACATAACCCAAACAGTGTTCACTTCCCGGACTCCGCCGAAAAGGGACCATCACGGCTACACACGCGGTTGACGTATGTTAAATAAGTCAAGTGTCAAGTTCTCTACAACCGGACATTAACAAATTCCCATCTGCCACATAACCGCGGGCACGACTTTCGAAAGTTTATACCCTGCAGGGGTGTCCCAACTTAGCCCATGATAAGCTCACGATCCGCGGAGACAATCCTCCATCGCGGGACACCCGATCAGACTCGGAATCCCGGTGCACAAGACATTTCGACAATGGTACCCGGTGTGCTGACACCCTGATAGTAGCCGCGCGTATCTCGTCTCAGGCCACGACCGGATGAACACTACGTACGGCAACCGAAGACCCCGGAAGAAGGGGTGGCACCGCAAGTGGCTCTAGGTTGGACCAACACTCCGAAGAGCACTGGCCCGAGGGGGCTAAATAAAGATGACCCTTGGGAGGGCGACTCCCTAGGGAAAAGAAATAGGTGATAGGCAAATGTAAAACCAATGTTGGGCCTTGCTGGAAGAGTTTTATTCAAAGCAAACTGTCAAGAGGGTCCCATACCCCTCACCATGTTGGGGACGCAAAATCAAGGAACATAACACCGGTATGACGGAAACTAGGGCGGCAAGAGTGGAACAAAACACCAGGCATAAGGCCGAGCCTTCCACCCTTTACCAAGTATATAGATGCATTAATTAAATAAGAGATATTGTGATTGTTGGGGAACGTTGCAGAAAATTAAAATTTTTCTACGGTTTCACCAAGATCTATCTATGAGTTCTTCTAAGCAACGAGTTACTAGAGAGAGTTTGCATCTACATACCACTTGTAGATTGAGTACGGAAGCGATCGAGGGAGTGGTGATGATGAAGACGTTCCCAACGTGATTCCGATCACCGATGACCAAGTGCTGAACGGACAGCACCTCCGCGTTCAACACACGTACGGGACGATGACGTCTCCTTCGTCTTGATCCAGCAAGGAGGAAGGAGAGGTTGAGGAAGATCACTCCAATGGCAGCACGACGGCGTGATGCAGATGGAGGGCTGTGATTCTCGGCAGGCTTCGCCAAGCGTATGCGGAGGAGGAGAGGGTTGGGAGGGAGGGCTGCGCCTTCAATGGTGTGTGCAGCCTCCCTCTACCCCTCTATTTATAGGGGAAAGGAGGAGGGGCGGCCCCTCTAGATCCATCTAGAGGGGGCGGCCAAGGGAGGGCTTGCCCCCAAGCAAGGCGCCCCCTTAGGGTTTCCCCTCAACCCTAGGCGCATGGGCCAAGGGAGGGTGCGCCCAGCCCATGAGGGGCTGGCTGCCCCACGCAGCCCAAGTGGCCCCCAAAGGGGTGGCCTCCCGTGGTCCTCCGGAACCCTTCGGTGGACCCTCCATAAAACCGATATGATCCAAACTTTTCCGGTGTCCGTTTGATGACTTCCCATATATAAATCTTTACCTCCGGACCATTAGGAACTCCTCGTGACGTTCGGGATCTCATCCGGACTCCTAACAACATTCGGTAATCACATACAAGTCTTCCTATTAACCCTAAGCGCCACCGAACCTTAAGTGTGTAGACCCTACGGGTTCGGAGACATGCGACATGACCGGGATGCTCTCGGTCAATAACCAACAGCGGGATCTGGATACCCATGTTGGCTCCCACATGCTCCTCGATGATGTCATCGAATGAACCACGATGTCTAGGGTTCGAGCAACCCGTATGCTATTCCTTTGTCGAGCGGTATGTTACTTGCCCGAGACTCGATCGTCGGTATCCCAATACCTCATTTAATCTCGTTACCGGCAAGTCACTTTACTCGCCGTAATGCATGATCCGTGACCGGACACTTGGTCACTTTGAGCTCATTATGATGATGCACTACCGAGTGGGCCCGGTGATACCTCTCCGTCATACGGAGTGACAAATCCTGTCTCGATCCGTGTCAACCCAACAGACACTTTCGGAGATACCTGTAATGCACCTTTATAGTCACCCGATTCGTTGTGACGTTTGGTACACCCAAAGCATTCCTACGGTATCCGGGAGTTACACGATCTCACGGTCTAAGGAAGAGATACTTGACATTGGAAAAGCTCTAGCAAAAGCGAACTACACGATCTTTGTGCTATGCTTAGGATTGGGTCTTGTCCATCACGTCATTCTCCTAATGGCGTGATCCCGTTATCAATGACATCGATGTCCATAGTCAGAAACCATGACTATCTGTTGACCAACGAGCTAGTCTACTAGAGGCTTACTAGGGACGTATTGTAGTCTATGTATTCACGTGTATCACGATTTCCGTGATGATACTGCTTATAGCATGAATAAAGACAATTATCATGAACAAGGAAATATAATAATAATACTTTTATTATTGCCTCTAGGGCATATTTCCAACAGTCTCCCACTTGCACTAGAGTCAATAATCTAGTTTACATTGTGATGAATCGAACACCCATAGAGTTACGGTGTTGATCATGTTTTGCCCATGGAAGAGGTTTAGTCAGCGGATCTGCGACATTCAGATCCGTATGCACTTTACAAATTTCTATGTCTCCATCACGAACATTTTCACGGATGGAGTTGAGCGACGCTTGATGTGCTGGTCTTCTTGTGAAACCTGGGCTCCTTGGCAAGTGCAATAGCTCCGGTGTTGTCACGAAGAGTTTGATCGGCCCCGACGCATTGGGTATGACTCCTAGGTCGGTGATGAACTCCTTCACCCAAATTGCTTCATGCGCTGCCTCCGAGGCTGCCATGTACTCCGCTTCACATGTAGATCCCGCCACGACGCTCGCTTGCGGCTGCACCAGCTTCATGCTCCACCATTCAACATATACACGTATCCGGTTTGTGACTTAGAGTCATCGGATCGTGTCGAAGCTAAGCGTCGGCGTAACCCTTTATGACGAGCTCTTCGTCACCTCCATAAACGAAACATGTCCTTTGTCCTTTTGGTACTTCAGGATATTCTTGACCGCTGTCCGGTGTTCCTTGCGGGATTACTTTGGTACCTTCCTACCAAACTTACGGCAAGGTTTACATCAGTCGGTACACAGCATGGCATACATAATAGATCCTATGGCTGAGGCATAGGGGATGACACTCATCTCTTCTTTATCTTTTGCCGTGGTCGGGCATTGAGCTGAGCTCAATCTCACACCTTGCAAAACAGGCAAGAACCCCTTCTTGGACTGATCCATTTTGAACTTCTTCAAAATCTTATCAAGGTATGTGCTTTGTGAAAGACCTATGAGGCGTCTCGATCTATCTCTATAGATCTTGATGCCTAATATATAAGCAGCTTCTCCAAGGTCCTTCATTGAAAAACACTTATTCAAGTAGGCCTTAATGCTGTCCAAGAATTCTATATCATTTCCCATCAAAAGTATGTCATCTACATATAATATGAGAAATGCTCTGAGCTCCCACTCACTTTCTTGTAAACGCAGGCTTCTCCATAAGTGCGCATAAACCCAAACGCTTTGATCATCTCATCAAAGCGAATGTTCCAACTCGAGATGCTTGCACCAGCCCATAAATGGATCATTGGAGCTTGCATACTTTGTCGACATTCTTAGGATCGACAAAACCTTACGGCTGTATCATATACAGCTCTTCCTTAAGATAACCGTTAAGGAACGCTGTTTTGGCGTCCATCTGCCATATCTCATAATCATAGTATCGGCAATTGCTAACATGATTCGGACGGACTTAAGCTTTGCTACGGGAGAAAAAGTCTCATCATAGTCAATCCCTTGAACTTGCCGATAACCCTTAGCGACAAGTCGAGCTTTATAAATGGTGACATTACCATCGCGTCCGTCTTCCTCTTAAAGATCCATTTGTTTTCTATCGCTCGCCGATCATCGGCAAGTCGGTCAAAGTCCACACTTTGTTTTCATACATGGATTCTATCTCGGACTTCATGGCTTCTAGCCATTTGTTGGAATCTGGGCCGCCATCGCTTCTTCATAGTTCGAAGGTCCATTGTTGTCTAACAACATGATTTCCGAGACAGGGTTGCCGTACCACTCACAGTGCGGGCGTGTCCTAGTGGACCTCTGAGTTCAGAGCAACTTGATCCAAGTACCTTGATCATCATCATGAATTTCCTCTTCGGTTGGTGTAGGCATCACAGAACATTTTCTGAGCTGCACTACTCTCTGTTCAAGAGGTAGTACTTCATCGAGTTCTACTTTCCTCCCACTTACTTCTTTCGAGAGAAACTCTTTTTCGAAAGGTTCCGTTCTTGGCAACAAAGATCTTGCCCTCGGATCTTAAGTAGAAGATATACCCAATGGTTTCTTTAGGGTATCCTATGAAGGCGCATTTTTCCGACTTGGGTTCGAGCTTTTCAGGTTGAAGTTTCTTGACATAAGCATCGCATCCCCAAACTTTTAGAAACGACACTTAGGTTTCTTCCCAAACCATAATTCATACGGTGTCGTCTCAACGGACTTAGGCGGTGCCCTATTTAAAGTGAATGTAGCTGTCTCTAGGCGTATCCCCAAAATGATAGCGGTAAATCAGTAAGAGACATCATAGACCGCACCATATCCAACAGAGTGCGATTCGACGTTCGGACACACCATTCTGTTGAGGTGTTCGGCGGCGTTAGTTGTGAAACGATTCCACATTTTCTTAAGTGTGTACCAAATTCGTGACTTAAATATTCTCCTCCACGATCGATCGCAAGAATTTTATCTTTCGGTCACGTTGATTCTCTACTTCATTCTGAAATTCCTGAACTTTTCAAAGGTCTCGGACTTGTGTTTCATCAAGTAGACATACCCATATCTACTCAAGTCATCTGTGAGAGTGAGAACATAACGATATCCTCCGCGAGCCTCCACGCTCATTGGACCGCACACATTGGTATGTATGATTTCCAACAAGTTGGTTGCTCGCTCCATTGCTCCGGAGAACGGAGTCTTGGTCATCTTGCCCATGAGGCATGGTTCGCATGTGTCAAATGATTCATAATCTAAAGACTCCAAAAGTCCATCAGCATGGAGCTTCTTCATGCGCTTGACACCAATGTGACCAAGGCGGCAGTGCCACAAGTATGTGGGACTATCGTTATCAACTTTACATCTTTTGGTATTCACGCTATAAACATGTGTAATACTACGCTCGAGATTCATTAAGAATAAACCATTGACCATCGGAGCATGACCATAATACATATCTCTCATATAAATAGAACAACCATTATTCTCGGATTTAAATGAGTAGCCATCTCGCATTAAACGAGATCCAGATACAATATTCATGCTCAAACTTGGCACCAAATAACAATTATTAAGGTTCATAACTAATCCCGTAGGTAAATGAAGAGGTAGCGTGCCGACGGCGATCACATCGACTCTGGAACCATTCCCGACGCGCATCGTCACCTCGTCCTTTGCCAGCTTCCGCTTATTCCGCAGCTCCTGCTTTGAGTTACAAATATGAGCAACGGCACCGGTATCAAATACCCAGGAGTTACTACGAGTACTGGCAAAGTACACATCAATTACATGTATATCAAATATACCTTTGGTGTTGCCGGCCTTCTTGTCCGCTAAGTATTTGGGGCAGTTCCGCTTCAAATGACCCTCCTTGCAATAAAAGCACTCGGTCTCGGGCTTGGGTCCATTCTTTGACTTCTTCCGGCAACTTGCTTACGGGCGCGGCAACCTCCTTGCCGTCCTTCTTGAAGTTCTTCTTGCCCTTGCCCTTCTTGAACTTAGTGGTCTTATTGACCATCAACACTTGATGTTCTTTCTTGATCTCAACCTCGGCTGACTTCAGCATAGAGAACACTTCAGAATGGTCTTTACCATCCCCGCATGTTGTAGTTCATCACAAAGCTCTTGTAGCTTGGTGGGAGCGATGGAGGATTCTATCAATGACCGCCTCATCGGGGAGGTTAATATTCAGTTGGGTCATACGGTTTGCAACCGGACATCTTCGAATGTGCTCACCGATAGAACTGTTTTCCTCCATCTTACAACTATAGAACTTGTCGGAGATGTCATATCTCTCGACCCGGCGTGAGCTTGGAAAACAAGTTTCAGCTCCTCGAACATCTCATATGCTCCGTGATGCTCAAAACGCTTTTGGAGCCCGGTTCTAAGCTGTAAAGCATGCCGCCTCGAACGAGGGAGTAATCATCAGCAGGAGACTGCCAAGCATTCATAATGTCTTGGTTCTCTCGACGGGGCGTCACCTAGCGGTCCTTCTAGGACATATTGTTTCTGGCAGCTATGAGGATGATCCTCAAGTTCGGACCCAGTCCGTATAGTTGCTGCCATCATCTTTCAGCTTGGTTTTCTCTAGGAATGCGTTGAAGTTCAAGTTGACATGAGCGTTGGCCATTTGATCTACAAGACATATCATTCAAAAGTTTTAGACTAAGTTCATGATAATTAAGTTCATCTAATCAAATTATTTAAATGAACTCCCACTCAGATTTGACATCCCTCTAGTCATCTAAGTGTTACACGATCCGAGTCGACTAGCCCGTGTCCGATCATCACGTGAGACGGACTAGTCTCGTCGGTGAACATTCTCATGTTGATCGTATCTTCCATACGACTCGTGTTCGACCTTTCGGTCTCCGTGTTCGAGGCCATGTCTGTACATGCTAGGCTCGTCAAGTAAACCCTAAGTGTTTTCGCGTGTGTAAATCTGTCTTACACCCGTTGTATGTGAACGTAAGAATCCATCACACCCGATCATCACGTGGTGCTTAGAAACGACGAACTTTGGCAGCGGTGCATAGTTAGGGAAACACTTCTTGAAATCGTTGTAAGGATCATCTTATTTACTACCGTCGTTCTAAGTAAACAAGATGTATAAACATAATAAACATCACATGCAATTATATAGTAGTGACATGATATGGCCAATATCATAAAGCTCCATTGATCTCCATCTTCGGGGCTCCATGATCATCTTGTCACCGGCATGACACCATGATCTCCATCATCATGATCTCCATCACTAGTCCGTCTAGAAGAGAAGCAACGCAACGGTCGAGAAGCTAGAAGTGATCCTGAAACTACTTACGTTCAAACATAACCCAAACAGTGTTCACTTCCCGGACTCCGCCGAAAAGGGACCATCACGGCTACACACGCGGTTGACGTATGTTAAATAAGTCAAGTGTCAAGTTCTCTACAACCGGACATTAACAAATTCCCATCTGCCACATAACCGCGGGCACGACTTTCGAAAGTTTATACCCTGCAGGGGTGTCCCAACTTAGCCCATGATAAGCTCACGATCCGCGGAGACAATCCTCCATCGCGGGACACCCGATCAGACTCGGAATCCCGGTGCACAAGACATTTCGACAATGGTACCCGGTGTGCTGACACCCTGATAGTAGCCGCGCGTATCTCGTCTCAGGCCACGACCGGATGAACACTACGTACGGCAACCGAAGACCCCGGAAGAAGGGGTGGCACCGCAAGTGGCTCTAGGTTGGACCAACACTCCGAAGAGCACTGGCCCGGGGGGGCTAAATAAAGATGACCCTTGGGAGGGCGACTCCCTAGGGAAAAGAAATAGGTGATAGGCAAATGTAAAACCAATGTTGGGCCTTGCTGGAAGAGTTTTATTCAAAGCAAACTGTCAAGAGGGTCCCATACCCCTCACCATGTTGGGGACGCAAAATCAAGGAACATAACACCGGTATGACGGAAACTAGGGCGGCAAGAGTGGAACAAAACACCAGGCATAAGGCCGAGCCTTCCACCCTTTACCAAGTATATAGATGCATTAATTAAATAAGAGATATTGTGATTGTTGGGGAACGTTGCAGAAAATTAAAATTTTTCTACGGTTTCACCAAGATCTATCTATGAGTTCTTCTAAGCAACGAGTTACTAGAGAGTTTGCATCTACATACCACTTGTAGATTGAGTACGAAGCGATCGAGGGAGTGGTGATGATGAAGACGTTCCCAACGTGATTCCGATCACCGATGACCAAGTGCTGAACGGACAGCACCTCCGCGTTCAACACACGTGCGGGGCGATGGACGTCTCCTTCGTCTTGATCCAGCAAGGAGGAAGGAGAGGTTGAGGAAGATCACTCCAATGGCAGCACGACGGCGTGATGCAGATGGAGGGATCAGTACTCGGCGAGGCTTCGCCAAGCGTGTGCGGAGGAGGAGAGGGTTGGGAGGGAGGGCTGCGCCTTCAATGGTGTGCAGCCCTCCCTCTACCCCTCTATTTATAGGGAAAGGAGGAGGGCGGCCCCTCTAGATCCATCTAGAGGGGGGCGGCCAAGGGAGGGCTTGCCCCCAAGGGGCGCCCCTTAGGGTTCCCCCTCAACCCTAGGCGCATGGGCCAAGGGAGGGTGCGCCCAGCCCATGAGGGGCTGGCTGCCCCACGCAGCCCAAGTGGCCCCCAAAGGGTGGCCCCTCCGGTGGTCCTCCGGAACCCTTAGGTGGACCCTCCATAAAACCGATATGATCCAAACTTTTCCGGTGTCCGCTTGATGACTTCCCATATATAAATCTTTACCTCCGGACCATTCCGAACTCCTCGTGACGTCCGGGATCTCATCCGGACTCAACAACATTCGTAATCACATACAAGTCTTCCTATTAACCCTAGCGCCACCGAACCTTAAGTGTGTAGACCCTACGGGTTCGGAGACATGCGAATATGATGGGACGCTCTGGTCAATAACCAACAGCGGGATCTGGATACCCATGTTGGCTCCCACATGCTCCTCGATGATGTCATCGAATGAACCACGATGTCTAGGGTTCGAGCAACCCGTATGCTATTCCCTTTGTCAGCGGTATGTTACTTGCCCGAGACTCGATCGTCGGTATCCCAATACCTCGTTTAATCTCGTTACGGCAAGTCACTTTACTCGCATCGTAATGCATGATCCCGTGACCGGACACTTGGTCACTTTGAGCTCATTATGATGATGCACTACCGAGTGGGCCCAGTGATACCTCTCCGTCATACGGAGTGACAAATCTGCCTCGATCCGTGTCAACCCAATGACACTTTCGGAGATACCGTAATGCACCTTTATAGTCACCCGATTCGTTGTGACGTTTGGTACACCCAAAGCATTCCTACGGTATCCGGAGTTACACGATCTCACGGTCTAAGGAAGAGATACTTGACATTGGAAAAGCTCTAGCAAAAACGAACTACACGATCTTTGTGCTATGCTTAGGATTGGGTCTTGTCCATCACGTCATTCTCCTAATGACGTGATCCCGTTGTCAATGACATCTGATGTCCATAGTCAGGAAACCATGACTATCTGTTGACCAACGAGCTAGTCTACTAGAGGCTTACTAGGACGATTGTAGTCTATGTATTCACACGTATCACGATTTCCGTATGATACAGCTTATAGCATGAATAAAAGACAATTATCATGAACAAGGAAATATAATAATAATACTTTTATTATTGCCTCTAGGGCATATTTCCAACAGTGATATCCCAACATATCCATGTTCCAACATGGAACAAACTCCATCTTCACCTGCAACTAGCAACGCTATAAGAGGGGCTGAGCAAAAGCGGTAACTTAGCCAAGCAACGGTTTGCTACGAAAGGATGGTTAGAGGCTTGACAAGGCAATATGGGAGGCATGATATAGCAAGTGGTAGGTAGCGCGGCATAGCAATAGAGCGAACAACTAGCAAGCAAAGATAGAAGTGATTTCGAGGGTATGGTCATCTTGCCTGAGATCCCGCAAGGAAGAAGAACGAGTCCAAGAAGAAGACAAACAGACGTAGTCGAACGGATCCTCACAATCGCAATGTAACCGAAACTATCAAGGAGAAGCGCAACCGGAAAGAAGCAAACATCATGGTAAACAACCATCACATAAACATGGCATGATGCACAATCAAGTATGATGCATGTCCGGTTTAAAAGCATGGCAAGTTAAGTGGAGCTCAATATGCAACAAGTTGCATATTGACGAAACACCACATTTAATTATTTAGTTCTCTCCCGTTTAATCTACTCAACAATATTAAATGGTATTAAACATGGCAAGGGGTGAAGCATAATTAAACTGACTATTTAGGCAAGGTTAAATGAGGCCGGAAATAACAAACAACAATTCCGGAAAATCCTCATATGCAAATTTAGCAATTTAATGGAAACAACAAATGTAAACATTTTAAATGTTGTTATCATGATGCAGATGACATATGCAAGTTTTAAGCACTTTTATGAAAATGTTGACATGAGCAAGACATGAGGCATTTGTCACCGTGGCGGAAAGAAAGGGTGTCACGGCGACGAATCCGAAAATGATGCCACGGCAACATATCGGTTCCGGTAGCTCATGAAGATACGGGTGCAAAAGGAAGCGTGCGGAAATGCGAAACATGCTAGAGATGGTGGGGTGCTCCCGACTACCGGGTTCCCACGGGTTAGTGGCACGGAAATGAGTGACAAATCGGACACGGTGCAAACGGTGCATCTCATACAACACATGCATTCGTTCTCGGCGGTTATACCTTCGAAGCGTGTATTTCGGGGCGGTTCAAAATCATCGAGGGAAGTAGTGGTACACACGAGGTAGTCGAACTTGACGGTTCCGTTACACGGGTCTTCGGCGACTGTAGAGATACACGGGTCGAAGAGGAACTTGGCGTATCCACGCGTAGGGGTACTTGGCGATCGACGGACGTCGTGGTACTTGTCGGTCCGGGTCTTGCAAATCCAAAGTGCTCATGTGCGGGGACGTCTCGGTCATCCAACGAAGAGGCCGTGTAGATGAACCGAAGTGGCAGTAGCCGAGATACACGGCCACGGCAGTCTTCAGACTTGGAGTTTCGTGTAGTCAAACTTGAGGTGGTCTTGGACCGGGTGGACTTGGCGCATCCGACAGCAAAAGGTACACAAATCGGGGTCGGTGGTGGCTGTGAGGAAGCCAACGACGAGGCACTCGACATCGAGGTCCCGCAGCGCATCAGCGGCAGGAGGCAGGCCCTAACAGAGACGGATCATGGCAGACGGAGGCGAAGGGGAACGCGATGAGGCGGACGCCAGCGGCTTGCTCGCTGGCAACGGCTGGAGGCGGGTCGTCGCCGGCAGCGCATGGAGGCGCGGCGGGTTGGTGGCTCGGGCCGAAGGCCATGGAGGGGCGCGGCTGGCTAGGAGGGTGCGAGCAGAAGGGAGGCTTGGCGGGGGAACGACGGCGAGGCATGGGTCTGTATCCGGCGAGGAAGGCCGGACTGGTCGAGGGGATCGAGGGGTAGGAGGAGAGCGGGGTCGAGCGTGGTGGAGGCGGAGCAGAGATGGAGTCCGGGAGGACCAAGGAGGCACGGCGAGGCTGGTGGTGCGGCGTGAGGAAGGAGAGGCCGGAGCGACGACGAGCCGAAGGACGACGAGGACGAAGGAGCTCCTCTCCCTAGCGCAGGAGGGAGACGAGTGGGGCAGAAAGGGGATCGAGCTGAGGCTCACCCTGGCGGCGCGAGCGAGGGGGAAACGGGAGAGATGGGGATCGGGACTGGTCGAGGCTAGGGTTAACAACGGGGCTGTTGGCCTAGGGGAGGTTGGGCTGGTCTAGGTGGAGGTCCAAGTGGCCAGCTGCGCTGCTGGGAGGTGCAGCTAGGCTAGGCTCTCTCCTCTCTCTCTCTTTAATTTTCTTTAATAGAAAACATTAGAGAGAAGGAAAAGTAAGAGGGAGGTTAGGGAAAAGAATTTGAGCACGAGGACAATTTTCCTGGACTCACAAAATACGGAGGAATTTGATAAAAAAAAGGCATGAGGTTTATAGAGGAAGTAAAATCCACGCCCGTTGGATTTAACTCAGACAAATTTGAATTTCGAAACCCACTCAAATAAGCTCCAAATGGGTTGAGATTATAAGAGCTGACCCTACACACCAGATGTGATTTATGGGCAGATTTGGAACATTTATGGAGAAGTAAAATTGCAACTCAATTTTACTAAAAGGTTGAAAAAAGGAAGGATAGGAAAGTAGAGTCGGATAAAAGAAGAGTTGAAGAATAATGCAAATGTGCTATGAGTGATTCCAAGTTAATGGAATATTTATTATAGCTCCCTAATATTGGGAGGATATGTTAAAAAGAGAATTCACCCTTCCCTCGATTTAAGCAGATCAACCATCTATGCAATTTATTAGTTGAGTTGAGATGCAAAGATTAATGACATGATGGCATGATGACATGATGCAATGCAAAAATAAAAGAGCAAGCACAAAAGAAACACACGATGATCACGAAAATATGGAAGTCTTCTGAAGCGTCGGTCTCGGGGCGTCACAGGTTTCGAG
Source organism: Aegilops longissima (assembly GCA_021605205.1). Classification (NCBI taxonomy): domain Eukaryota; kingdom Viridiplantae; phylum Streptophyta; class Magnoliopsida; order Poales; family Poaceae; genus Aegilops; species Aegilops longissima. The sequence continues at coordinate 618,729,149 of CM038682.1, read as the reverse complement.
AACATGCGGACATGATCGAGACAACTTCTCCGATCAATAATCAATAGCGGGACCTGGATGCCCATAAAGACTCCCACATATTCAATAAAGATCTTTATCAATTTGATCCACAATGTCGAGGATTGAAACAATCCCGTATTCCATCCCCTTTGTCTTGCGATATTTTAATTGCCACAGATTCGATCGTCGGTATCACCATGCCTAGTTCAATCTCGTTACCTGGCAAGTTCTTTTTACTCGTTCTGTAATACAATATCCCCGTGACTGAACGCGTTAGTCACATGGTTGCAAGCTACTTTGGATGTTGTATTACCGAGAGGGCCCAGAGATATCTCTCTGTCACATGGAGTGACAAATTCCAGTCTTGATCCATGCAACCCAACTAGTACCTTCCGAGATACCTAAAGAGCACCTTTATGATCAACCAGTTACGAAGTGATGGTTGATACCCACAAAGTACTCTTCCGATGTTAGGGAGTGGCATGATCGCATGGTCTAAGAAATAGATACTTGACATTAAGAAAGCTATGACAATTTAAACTTAGTGACACAATTAGATGCTAATCTTATGATTGGGTCTGTTCATCGCATCATTCTCCTAATGATGTGATCCCGTTATTAAATGGCAACTCATGTCTATGGTTAGGCTTAACCATCTTTAAACAATGAGCTAGTCTAGTAGACGCTCACTAGGGACACAGTATTTGTTTATGTATCCATACATATATTTGAGTTTTCGTTAATACAATTAAGCATGGAGAATAAACACTTATCAAGAACAAGGAAATATGATAATAACAACTTTACTATTGCCTTTAGGGAATTTTTCCAACATCCCTCTGTCCATAATATAGTGCATCTTGAATTTTTCTTAAAAGTCAAATTTCATAAACTTTGACAAAATTTATAGAGAAATTATTTATAACTGCAACTCAACTTATTCTACATGAAAATACATTTCATGATGAATCTAATTAATGATAATGATTTCATATACTTTAAAAAAAAGTGGATAATTCCCGGCCTTTGAACCGAGCGATGCACACAACCATTTATATTATTAATAATCCAAAATCCAACAGCCAAACAACATCGAGTTGAAAAAAAACAGGCCAAAATGAAACTCAAGGTTGCTTGCCTTGCGACAGTTATTCCAGTAGATAAACACTGACCCTATGATAAAAGACAAACTCAAAACGAAAAATGTACTTCTAGGCTACGCCTTCAAAAAGGAATCGCCGCACGTACATTGATGATGACGAGTCCAACCCAAGGTTCATCTCGGGATTTCCCAAAGGCAAGCTCCGATCCGCCACCTTCAGCAAGGACACGACTTAGGCGCGCGCCAACATAGCCGGATCAGAGATCCCGTGTTTCGTATTCTAAATGTTGATAGTTTCTTTTTTTGCGGGATAGATGTTGATAGTTTTTTCTATAATCCTATTAAGGTCAATTTTTTTTTAAAAAAAATCAACACACACAATATTCGAAAGATGGAGGTGGTACCTGCGTAATGAGTAGATTCCACGTCGAGCAAGAGAACGACGAGCACAAGGTTCGGAATCTCCGAGAGCCGCGGTGTCTTGAGGGCGATCTCTTGTGTAAAATCACACTGGTGCTTCCTGATTTGCACGTACATCGTTCTCTTTTATTTTCCGCGCCTTTTCTTTCCTCTAAGCCAATCACCATCCCTCCAATGGCGCAGGGCGCAGGCATTGTTCGATCCCCCTGAACTCAACTCGATCTTTTCACTACTAATTATATAATCTGTTTGCCTAGCTAGCTACCACGCAACTTCCGTGGCGACAAGGAAAAACAGTGCCACCACCTTTGTCCGCGACCCATCGATGGAACTGACGCCATGCGCATTTGCGCGGCACTATCGCAAATGTCCAAATCAAAGCCAACCAAATACCTGACGATCGACCGCAAGGGCCACCCCGCGGCTTCGAGCCCTGGATTAAAAACACTAACTTGGCGCCAAAGCTAGCTGGCCAGTCGTCCACGCCGCTAATTTATAATGGGTGCCCAACATGGTTTTGCCTAGGATACACAGTATAGAAAAGACGCCGAGAAGTTGAACAAGCAAGCAATCCAAGCCTACGAGGCTAGCTACAACGACCAAATATAAGATTCAGCTCGGTGCAAACTAAACATTATTATTTGCCGCAAAAAAGAAAAACTAAACATCTTTATTTGTAACACAAGTTGATGGGAAAACTAAGCAGCATTTTGGTTTGTTTGCTGTTGGATCTGGTCAATGATCGCGGTTAGGTTCATCGATCCTCGCAATTAGAAGGTGACGCCGCTTCGTTTCCACAGATGATGGAGAAAGTTTGTCACGGCTCAACCGGTCACCGTCTCCTTTTAGCAACAAGGAAACAACCGGCCAATGGAGCTGCTTTGCGATGCCCTACGTACGCAACACAAGAAAAACATAACTTTTTGAAGAAGAAAGAAGAAAACCCATATTGCAACACGTGCCCATTGATCTAGGACGAGAAAAACGATCACATGCTGACGTTCGCAGGTATTGTTGAAAGTAAAAGTTGGCGAATTTCCCACTGAAAATTCCTGCAAAATGAACCCACTCACGCGAAAAAAAAGACCTATAGAAACTATGGACCACTAAAATTCCCAAGGAATTTCTCGGAACCACATAGGACCTAAATTTTCCCCATCCAAGGGAAGCAACCATCACTCACCTTAATGCCTTTTGGCCCCTATCTTTCTCTTCTTCATTCGATCTGGTCCACAGTTCCCTCTTCCCCACCCGCCACACCCCCCCTCTGTATGACCAGATGCATCGTGTTTTAAATAATATATCTTTGATATATTATGGAAAATTCATACTGTGTGAATTTTCATTCCGATGTTATTCCTATACCTTATTTTTATTGTTACGGTCCAAAGATACCCAAATCTTGTTGTTTGGAGGAAAAACAACACTTTACCTTTTTTGAACATGGATAGGCGCCAAACTTCCATTCATTTCAAGAGCATATTACAATTTCAATTACATAGCCATCGATGTTGGCATTCTAGATAGTTTGGACAAGCTGACAATGGCTATCATTATGAATTGATTGTATAGCAAGAAACGGGCTAATTTGAAGAGTCGAGAGTCTGGTTTGTGGACATCCCCATTCAAATTCCTAGATATATGGTAAATCGAGGGGTCCGTCTGTGCAACCTAGATGAATTCTACCAGTAAAGCCCTGATCTCCCACCTCACATTTTTTGAAGTGATATTCATGCTAGCAGTCACCTTGGTTAGATTGAGGGAATCAGACTGGAAGGTGGCTTGTTGCAGGGAAAATGAGATTGCAATCTTGGCTCCAAAAGATAGAGTTGATGCTTCGGGCTAGAGGGGTGAAAGGGTGGCAGCAGAAGAAGCCTGAACCTTGATCTTGCAGGATCCCAAGCCACTGCTTGACATGATAAAATTGTGGATTCATGTACCTGTAACACCAGCAAACGTGGAATCCTGGTGTTATTGAATGCAACATTCGAGAATACTTTTGCCCCTCAATAAGATGATCGAAGGAAATTGCATGTCCCTGCAATGGAAGAGAGTGTTGCGCTTGAACTGACGCATCCCCATGATCATGAACATCTTTCGAGAGGGCTTGGCATGATGAAAGGGCCCTCTCAGCTTGGTGTGCCTAGTGAGGAAGACCCATTTTCCACAGGCGCCACAAAAGGTTTTTTTTATTTATTTCAGTGGTGGCATGTGGGTGATTCATGGATAGTAGACTCTAGACGATGATTTGTAAGGAGACGTGGTTTTTGCTAAGAAGATTAGATCTATATACCATGGGTGGTTGAGCCATGCAGCTCTAGCAAAGGACAACAGAAGAAAGAAAAAAAGCAATTCTCCTCCTACTGATTACACATGCAACATTGTTGTATGGACAGAGAATCTACAAGCTCTTATACTTGTGGATGGTGCTTTTAGAAGGAGCCTCATGGCAAAATTTTGAACTCTTGGTGACATCTACTTATGTTTCCAAACCTACTTGAGAAAATTTCTTATACCAAAGAAGATATATATGCCTATGGTGATTGGTGTGGTGTGGTTTGAATTTTCTGCAAGCAAAGCTTATAAGTGCTCTTAGAGTTAGATTTACCCGAGGAAATGAGATCCCAACAGAGAATGTTCCCAAAATGATCCTATATAATGTAATGACATAAGAAGTGGGCTCTTCAAAAGGGGAGGAAATATGATGATTGTTTCACTTTTTTTTACTACAAGCCCAAATATCTTTCCCTGCCCCTAGCATGATAAATAAAGTATAAACACTTTAGTTCTTTGACTCATAGGATCAACAGACATAAAAATAGGGGAAAGTAACAACAATTTTGTAGAAATGTACGTGAAAAATAGTGGACCACAAAACACAAGAAACAATTGCAAGAATGATTTTTTTAGGGGTGGGGGGGGGGGGGTGGCTTGCAAGAATAGTTGCCTGGATATAACACACATAGGAAAATGTCTTGATCCTAGAGTGTGGAGTTTTAGAGCTCGGGCTCATCTGCTCTTGCCCATGAACAAAAAATTAAAAAATCTAAATTCTTTTAGCATCGCAGATGCTTTAGGCGCTAGGTGCATGCAAATTTTGTTGGTGAAAGGACATTTGAGGAGCGCTCATAAAAATATGTAACAAACTTTGGAAAAAGGCACTATTGAGAGTTGATTTTTTTCCTGGGAGCTCCTCAAATGTCCATTCATGATGAAATTTTGCACACAGCTAGTTCACTTGAGCATCTTCTACAGCAAAAAAATCATTTGTTTTTATTTTCTTTACTATTTTTTAATTTAGTGTTCACCGGGTGTCAATGAGCCTAGTCTCAGATGTGGATTACCGCTTGATAATACTCTTACACAAACCAGTTTAACTAAAAGGAGGTTCAAGTGAGAATCCTATGGAATGGAGGTATAGAAATTTAGACATCACCATTCTTTAGGCATCCTTTGGTTTGTAGGGTTTTTCTTGGAATTGTATAGAATAGGATTTTTGAAGAAAAAATTCTTTTGGAGCCATTTGGTTTGTAGAAATGGATTCCTATTCCTATGTAGGATAGGGACCGGTTCTTTGCATTTTAAAGGTAAAAACATTAACCAACACAAAATGTAACAATTCCTATAATATACTTCAAATGACATCTCTTCCCTATAGGAATTGAGCGACATTCCTATCCTATGAATCAAATGGTAGTTATGTAAATGAATGGATTTGGAACGGATAATGCCTTCCTCATATCTTTACATATGTTTTGTCGGATTTGGAGTGGAGCGTATAATGACCGGATACGGATTTGAATGCAGATTCTATAGGACTACGAATTCAGAGCGGAAACAGACAAAATGTATTGGGTCATACGTGCAATGAGACATGATTTTATTTCTACTATGCAAACAATATGAACACAACTTTTTATCCAACCGCATAACACTGGAGAGTGACAAGGATTTATAGTCATAACTCACACCAATGCGACAACAATTTATATGTGGTGATTCTAATTAGTGAGCTAATTCGATATTTGGGCTTGTTGATTAGCCTAAATTTATTGAATAATCCTATTTGATAACCTCGGACAATCCGCAAAAAATATCAGGTAATCCACGTCTGCCGGATATTACCAATACCATATCCGCCGGATATCCGGTTGACCAAAATCTGTATCCGCGTCTATATTCAGCGGATTTGTGCAAGTGCATACCATATCTTTTGAAACGGATGCGGATACGGATCCGAAATGAAAATTATCCGTCCATTTACATCCCTACCAAAGGAGGCCTTAGATTCAAAGGACATGCAAAAAAATCTTTGAAATTCTGACAATCCAAAGATACCCTCGACAATTACAAGCAACCGCAGGGGCCTACATGACAAAGCTTAGAAAAGAATATTGAGCCACTCCCCATCCCCTCCCTCGCTCCTTCCCATCACACGCTCCATTTCCAAGGAAAACAGAGCACAGAAAAAGAAGGGATTTTGATTTGCTCTCGTGCGCCTGCGGCGTCGTCCACAACGCCAATCTGGGCAAGCACTGGATCCTCTACATAAGCGGCTCCCCTCCACCATCCCCTTCCTTTCCTCTTCCGCCTCCCTCTCCTGGCCGCCGCCTTTGCCCCCCTCCCGCTGCCGCGGCGCCGCCGCCGCCGGACGCGTCCGATTCCTCCCGTCACACGCCTCCCGCCGCCGCCGCCGCTCCCGTTCCTGGCCGCCGCCCCCTCGTCAGCAATCCCGGACATTCGTTTTCGAGGTATGAGCCTTTTCGCCATCCAGTGATGACCTCTGCGAATTTTCGGTACGCCGTGTGCGCACCACCTAGATCCGGCCCTGGGCTGGCGAGGGCCGTGAATTGATCCTTGCTGCTGGTTACATGGTTCGGTATGTCGTGTGGTTGTTCGGTCTGTTATTATTTTATAGCGAGATACTGTTCACAGATCACCTTTGTTGAGCTGCATAGGTTTTGCGTGGAAATGGAATTCGCGTTTTGGATTCTTAGTTTTTCATGTGTGTTGGGAATATCTTTGCAATGTTTTGCTGGTGACATACCATCCGCAGGGCAGAAAAACCATAGGTGTAAACGATATTCTTGGAATAAGAACATCTGTGTAAAGAGATTAAAATCAAGCTTTTGCATTTACAGTTATCCTGTTTGCACCGCCTTTTCTGTTTGTAGTTGGAAGTAGTAATTAACATCCCATTTGACCGTTCTTGTGAATCTTCGAATGATCCTCAACTTGAGCTTCCAAAGTGATTTGGTCATTAGGCATCTCTGTTTCATGTTTAAGTGTGCAGAATTCTTCAGTTTGACTATTAGCTGAAACCAGATTCCATTTTGCTTGTTGGGTGAGAAAAAAGTAGAATATTCCTGTCCTATGCGTTTTGCAGGTGCCTTAGGTGTAAAGTGTCCCTATATAGTACTACAACAGTGCAGTTGCATCAAGTCATCTCTTGCAGATATATGCTGTTTCTTTTCTTGCCTTTTTCCAGTCATGGAGACATGGTACTGATATTCTTCTTCTGTTGTTAAGTAACTGCCAGCAGTGACTACTCCCCACACTGAGCAGATTGATTTGTGCTTTTCTATTGTGCTATTAGATGACTAGATTCTTGCTGTTTCATTTAACTGTTTCATATATAGTACCATTCACTTTCATAGATGAAAATCATTTTGGAATTCTATTTTCTTTAATGACACAGTTGGAATTTTTCTTTATGTACTTAATATGCTTGCTAGTATTCAGTAAGAGGGGTCATACTTTCGATTCCTTAAGTTTAGAACAGATTTCAGAGACCTACAATTCAAGTTTTTTCTTTTCGAAATGACATGCAATTCAAATCGTTGTCTTGTCCCTATCCTTTTGAAAAGGTTGACATTATGTCTCAGGTAGTAGAGTTACATGATTGAACAGTACCCTACAATACTTCAACACTAATTTAATAAATTCCTTTCAGCTGTATATCAATTGAGTTTGTTCTATGTCGACTCATGATCATTGATTGACCATTGTCCTTTCCTTCTCTGCAGCCGTGGTTCAGTTGGTCAGATAAAACCCTGGTGTGATCCCTCTGAAGTTTAGCATTGTCGCTGCTTCAAGAAGAAATAACTTTATCTTTGCGTAGAGCACTGGAAAATGGATCGTAGAGATACTTCAGGGTTTGTCAGTGGTGGTTGCAAAGATAACTTGTACTGCTAAATGCCTTAGGTTTTCTAACTTGGTAGTTTCGTTGACCATTATTTAACCCGGAACTGAGGCAAGCTTGGGCACTGAGAACAATGGACCCCAGGCCCGGGCAGTCAGCATTTACTATAAGTTTCTCAAATCCAAAGGCCATTGTGAGCAAGTTCCCTGTCGTCCCCGTAGCCAGTCACCCAACAGACAGTAATAGTCAACTTGATGTGCAAGCTCACGGTTATTTGTACAACCAACCAAGAGGAACCAAGAGAAAGTTTGATGGTTTGTCGCTTGGTCTGGGCAACTCATCAAACTCAGATTCCAGCAAGCAAAGTATGCGTGCTGGCTGCACCATATCTTCTCCCAAGGGTAGTGATGAAGGTTCTTCTGTTGATTTGGGCTTAAATTATCTTACGCTGGGCAGTGAAGGTACTTCCAGGCTGGAGAAGCAGGCTAGTGATTTTAGGAGAACTTCGGCGAAGGCTGGGCTGGATCTTGAGTTATCTTTGTCTGTTGGACCATGTCAATCTGCTATTACTGGCCAAGACCTAACTTCAGCAACCAAACAGAACAACACATTTCTGCAGCCATACATTATGGACTTAGTCCCAAGAGTTGACGAAGGTTCTACATCTCTTCGTCGACCGTCTGGTGGTCAGTTCCTTTCTTTCCTCAATAAGACTGCAATGATGACTGGGTTTTCTCCGAGGCAAGTTTTATCAGGCAGCTCTAACCAGAGTCAGGGTCCAGCTTCAATGCCAACATTGCTCCAACTACAAGAAAGTCCAGCGACCTGTACTTCCGGGTCTGTTAGTCCACAACATCGCATCAGCAGCACAAAAGTTTGTTCATATCCAGGATGTAGAAAAGGGGCCAGAGGTTCGTCAGGGCGCTGCATTGCACATGGTGGGGGGAGAAGGTGCCGTAAAGAGGGATGCAACAAAGGCGCCGAGGGCAAGACCATCTTCTGTAAAGCTCATGGAGGGGGACGGCGCTGCGGGCACCTTGGGTGCACCAAGAGCGCTGAAGGCCGCACTGATTACTGCATAGGCCATGGCGGTGGTCGGCGTTGTATCCATGACGGCTGCAGAAGAGCGGCAAGAGGGAAATCTGGCCGCTGTATCAAACATGGTGGTGGGAAAAGGTGTCAACAGGAGAACTGCACAAAGAGCGCGGAAGGGCGTTCAGGCTTATGCATTGCCCATGGAGGCGGACCTCGCTGTCAGCATGCTGGTTGCACGAAGGGCGCCCAGGGAAGTACTGATTTCTGCAAATCGCATGGTGGTGGCAGAAGATGCACGCACCCTGACTGTACAAAGGGTGCTGAGGGAAGCACGCCATTCTGCAAAGGGCATGGAGGAGGCAAACGTTGTTCGGCTCAAGGCTGCACAAAATGTGTGCACGGAGGTACACAGTTCTGCGTTGCGCATGGAGGTGGCAAGAGGTGTGTGGTGGAAGGGTGCACCAAGAGCGCTCGAGGTCGTACGGATCGCTGCGTTGGTCATGGTGGGGGCAAGAGGTGCATAACTGCTGGGTGTGATAAGAGCGCTCAGGGAAGCACCGACTTCTGCAAGGCACACGGCGGGGGCAAACGCTGCACGTGGGGCCACCCAGGGTCCGACCTCGGAGCTGGCAGTCCTCCCTGTGACCGCCTTGCAAGAGGCAAGAAAGGCATGTGCGTCCATCACAACCCGCTGCTGGATGATGATCGTATCCACGGTGGCCGAACGCTGGCCGCTTTCAGCATTACAAGCAGCGCTGCTTCCCTTGATTGTCGGAGCCACCCTGCAAACTCAGAAACCAGCAGGCGCAGCATCTCCATGCTTCCAGTGGAGGCTCCTGGTCGTGCGCCTCTTCCTGAGGGCCGGGTGCACGGCGGTAACATCGTGTCAATGTTCGCCAATGGTCTGAGCTTCGGGGAGGACTCCAGCAACAACGCCGAGGCCAGTACCTCGGCGCCTCGCAGCTCCAAACCTGCCAAGGAATTCAGTGCCTCTGGTCGCAGCAGCTGGCTCTAGCGCCCAAGGCTTTCCTCCTGCCCAAGGCTTACCTCGGCGTTTCGACACGGTTCGTTTCGTCTGGCAAGTATCTCCTGCTCCTGCCCTATGGTGTGAAGAAGGCCGCGGTATGATTGTGTGAAGTGTTTGTTGTCTATGTATTTGTATGTATTAACTACCCCTCTGTAAGATAGATATATATAAATAAAAGGGGTTGGGTGTCGAAGTGTTAATTAATCTTAGGTCTTGTGTTGAAGAAGGTGTGTGTGTAGTACAGTGGTCTACAGTCATGCATGAAGAATTAGCCCTGTGTGAGGTTCCTCCCATGAGTGGTCTACAGTTATACAACATTTGGGTGTAGTAAATATTGATGTTGCTGCTGTTGTATACAAACATATATTGGGGGCGCTTGTGTGTGTGTTTGTGTGTGTGAAGTTCGTTCTGTCCATCTGAATAATAAGAAAGTTATGGTTGTGATGGTTGTATATCTCATCCTCTGTGTCAGGGCTAGTGATTTTATCCTGCATGCGTATATATGCTTCTCAGTTCTCTCAAGGCAGAGACCGAATGTTTGCTTGTCAGAAGATATTCCATTATTGTATAGAAAATACATTGACATCTGTAAGGCATACATGTTTTTTTACAACAACAACAACAACAGAGCCTTTAGTCCTAAATAAGTTGGGTAGGCTAGAAATGAAACCCATAATATCTCACAATCAATTCATGGTTCTCGCACATGGTGAGCAAGCTCTCACGCATCCCTATTCATGGTTAGTTGTTTGGTGACACCCAGATCTCTTTTTACGGACTTTTTTCATATCAAGTTTGGTTTACCTTAACCTCTCCTGACACTATCAGCACGCTTTAGCCGTCTGCTATGGACTGGAGTTTCTGAAGGCCGCATTGAATATATTCAAACCATCTAAGACAATGTTGGACAAGCTTTTTTTCAATCGGTGCTACCCCAACTCTATCTCGTGTATCATCATTTTGGATCCGGTCCTTTCTTGAGTGGCTACACATCCCTCTCAATATGCACATCTCCGTCACACATAATTATTGAACATGTTGTCTTTTAGTTGGTCAACACTCAGCACCCTACAACATTGCGGGTCGGATCGTTGTCCTATAAAACATGTCTTCTAGGTTTTGTGGCACTCTTGTCACAGTGAACACTAGAAGTTTGGCGCCACTTCATCCATCCAGTTTTGATTCGATGGTTCACATCTTCGTCGATATCATCATCCCTCTGCAACATTGACCCCTATCGAAAGATGTCCTTATGAGGCATCACGTGTCCATCAAGGCTAACCTCCTCGTGCCTAATAGTACTGAAATCGCACCTCATGTACTCGGTTTTAATTCTATGAAGTCTAAAATCTTTCGATTTCAAGATTTGTCTCTGTGGCTCTAACTTTCTATTAAACCATGTCATACACGTTTCTTTTTTCACGAGAGAAAGAAATATACGGCATTTATTAATAAACATGAAAACGAGCAAGGCGAGTTTTTGACTGAAGTTTAGCTTCGCACAAGAGGAGGGCAAGAAAGGCATGCATGATATTTTCCAGATTGCCAGCCTTTTCTCTTGTGGATGTATAACGTCTTATATTACGGGACGGAGGAAGTATATTGCTAGATTTTGGCTGAGTACGTATGGCCTATAGTTTTTTAGATTGTGATTTGGAATATTATGTTCTCTTTAGGGCCTCTTTGATTCGCAGGATTTTGAGAATATGGGAATAGAAAAAGTATAGGATTGGGGTGGCTTGTCCACTTGAATCCTATAGGATTAGCAATAAGCATTTGACGCCACAAGAAGAACAAAGGAATTGCAAAAGGAGATTTGAGTGAATGTTAGATTTTCTATGAAATATAGTACAAAAGATTCAATAGGAAAAATTCATATGGGATCTTATCCTATGAATCAAAGAACTAACATAGAAATTTTTTCTAAAGATTTCAATTCTATAGAATTCCTTTGAATCAAAGTTGTTGGATCGTCACTTGTTGGTTTAGGAATAGCTCCTCTGCTCACTCAGGCTTTCAATTATTTGCCATTAAGTTAAATATTACTCCCTCCGTAAAGAAATATAAGAGAGTGATCTAAACACTTTTATATTTTTTTTACAAAGGAGAGTAATCATACAGTACATTTTTTTAAAAGGACTGTGCTAACGACCAGTTGACTGGTTATTAGCAACAGATCCGCACGATTCCACCCACGTACGATCGCTCCGATTTTCATGGCGCTACATCGATCCACCGCGTCTTTTTTTTTTTTCTAGCGCAATAAAAACAATTGGCGAAAGTGGGATTCGAACCCGCTACATCTTGGTAGCCCACGGTAGCTTGCAACCACTTGGTCTAAATTGAGCTAGTGATTAGATTTAGACATTTGTTTCCTACGTATAGTACAGGAAACATGCTTTTTCAGTTTTTTTCCTTCGATTTATGTACTGCACAATTTTCACGGATGAATATATGGTGTCTCCATGCCCTTCATGTTATACTAGTTACCTAGAATTATCGGGGGATGTTTCTACACTTATTTTAACTGAAACAAAAGTTACCGGGGTGTTCATACGTAAGTTATCAAGTGTGTGACGTGTAAATTATCATGTTATCGGGGTATATTTTTAATAAAAAAATCTTTGAGTCAGAATTATCAGGAGGCTTGCGCACAAGTCAGAATTATCATCAACTCCCCCTCGTTGCCAAAGTTACCAGTATAGGGTGCATAAGTTATTAGGTCTGCGATGTGTGAGTTACCATGCTATTCATACAAAAAGTTATCGAAGGTATGCTTACACTAGTTTTTTTGGGTGAAAAAAGCTACCACATATTTGTATGTAAGCTACCAGGTCTACGATGTGTGAGTTACCATGCTATTGACACAAAAGCTATTGAGGGGATATTTCATCAACACCCCGACCCCTCGTTGGCAAAGTTACCAAGATATGATGCATAAGTTATCAGGTATGTGATGTGTGAGTTACCATGCTATTCACACAAAAGTTCGTCAACTCTCCCCTTCCCTTTGGTCGCCAAACTTATCCGGACAGGGGTACATAAGTTATCAGGTCTGCAATGTGTGAGTTATCATATTATTCACAAAAAAAATACCGGGAGATATTTAATCAACTCCTCAAAGAAAAAAGAAGAAGGAAGCAAACAAGGAATGTCAAATAGTATGATGTGCATTCTTTCACACAACAAATTGTCCAGCTGAGTTGGTTAGTGTGTGTTCCCGATTACTTGCTTGACGCGGGTTCAAATCCCATATTCAGCATCATTTTTATTTTTGACTAAAAATGTAACCAGGGTGTGCCAAATAGATCTAGCACCCAAAAAATGACAGGTTCAATTCAGGGAAAAAATCACGGCAGTCAATGCCATAGTCTTCGGATTCTTCCCACTAAATTCGCCATCAAGTTAGCAAATCGTTTTTAAATCTTGAACAAAGAGCCACTATGCAATACATTCATAGTCTGTGCGCTTTTAACAATAACAAAGACTGGGTTAGTTGGTTAATGTGGTGGTGCACTAACGAACAGTCGGCAGGTATTTAGCTTTGTCGTTTTTAAAAACACTGCACGTCCAACGCGTATCTATATCATGCCAAAAACCGAAAGGCCAGCCAGTACATAGTCCTGCAATAACAATAATATATACTGTAAACCTCACACATCATCATCATCACATGATACTGTAGTTGGATCCAATGCTCACCACTGCCTCACTCACTCACTGGCATCCTCTCCGAAGAAAAGAAAAAAAACATAATTCAAAAGTGTTGGCACATCCTGAAAGTCCTAGTACTTCTCCATTTTCTCCCTGATATTATACTCTTTGCAGAAAAGATAGATCAAAAGTTGCAAGGGGAGAAAGGACGGCGAGAGAATAAAGGACTGCCCACTACTGAAGCAGGCAGACTTTATTTTCTTTTATTTCTTACAGAGATGATGATGTGAAGAACGATTGTTTAAGAGGTAAAAGCACCCCAAGTACCCTAACTTGCATGAAATGTGATGATTTGTAAAATGCAACTCCACCATACCCAACTTGCACTAGATGGGATGATTTAATCCCCGGCCTATCACAGCTTGACAAGTGGCAGCCAGGTGGCTTGACCGGTCTTCGTCCGCACTTTTGCAGGAAACACCCTGCCGTCTTTCTAATTAGGCGAAGTATCCAGTGAAAATTGGTATTCAGTGCAAATCTGAAAATCATCATCGTGACCGTTGGATCAGTAGCTAATGGTACAGACTAGAGGTGGACTAATAACCAGCCACTTAAGATTATTTTGCATTGCACATAACCCCTTCTCTACGACCCCTGTCCTCGCTCTGTTCCGGCGGCGGCACGGCGCACTCCCCATGCGACGATGACTCAGTGCTGCAGCGGCGGTGCTCTCCCCTCGGTCGACGACTCGATGGAGTGGCGCTCTTGCACGTGACGGCGGTGCTAGGGCGCTGCCTCCAAGCACCGGCTACTCGGCGGCCGCAATGCTAGCCACCACGCGACCCAGCCACGGCGGCCGTGGGGCTGCCTTCACGCGACGACGACTTAGCGACCGCGACGCTGCACCCGAACGGGACGGCGGCCGTGGTGCTGCCCTCACGCTACAGCGATTCTGTGGCTAGGTCGTTGCCCAACGCCATGAAGTCTTGGCCCGCAATGTTGATCTCCACACGCCGGCGATTCGCTAGCCGCAGTGCTGCCCCCGTGAATCGTCTACGGCGATTCAGCGACCTCGGTGCTGGACCGAGGCGAGGGCGTGAGCGTGCAGGTGGAAGAAGCCGCTTCCTGGCGTGCAGATTTTCTGTATCCGAGTGTATCTGAAATTCTGAATACTGCGATTTTGCTACTGTGTAGATTTTGCTCCAAAACTTTATGAGAGCAAGAAGCTTTTTCGTCGTACAAACTTCGCCTTGCTCACTCTGTTCCAACGTTGGTGAGCAAACTGTACTGTCTATCGTTTTTTGTAGCAGATAAAAGCTCAACAATTTAGAATCATCGTTGAGCAAACTGTGCTACAATTTTGAGCCTTGCTCTGTAAATTTGAGCCAGAAGCACTGCACAGAATTATGTGTTCTACCTCTTCTCAAATTGTGCCTTGCTCGATGTACGGTTGCTCACATTGTTGAGAAAATTGTAGTGTATATTCAGAAGCATTGTTGATCATACAGTATTGCAGTTTTATCACTCTTCATAGAATAAAAAAGCTCATAATTTCAGAACCAAAGTACACACATTTTTAGCTTCATTCAGAATGTATCGGAACACTACATTCAGCTATATATTCAGACTTTTCTGAACGCAGCTGCTGATCATGGGCACCAGCTCGCGCATCTCTGTGTATGGTGCCGTCCGGGATGGGGCTTGCTAGCTGTGGCATGGAGAAGGCAGGCTCTGGTATGGCCGACGCGGGCCTCGTCGCCTGCGCAGCCCCGCTCCACCGCGACATGGCCGTCGTCGCCCGTGAGGCTGTCTAGGCCGATGCCGCAGGCACCGTCACTTTCCCCATGGGTGGCATGCCGGCATCCCTGGCCTCGGCTCCTCGGGAGCCCTCCCTGCCGAGGGGGCTCCGGCGCAGGGGTGCCGTCGTGGCCGCTGCAGGTGTCCGTGTCGGCGAGGGTTCCAGGAGATAAGTAATGGAGCAACAGAGAACGCATCCCCGAGTAATTTTACTAATTTATTGAGTAAATAGGGGGGCCGTGGTAGTGTCCGAGCGCTTCTTGAAGGGTGAACCGGCGTGAGAACCAGGTGGCGATGAGCTGCGGGAGCGTGCCGTTGGGGGTGAGCGCGTCGTCTCAAAGCTCCTGCATCGTGATCGGGCAGGTCCGGTGGCCCAGCACCAGCCACCGGGAGATATGCAGTTAACTGCACCTTAACATCCAGTGTGCGTGTTAATTAGAGAAGACGGCAGGGTGTTTCCTGCAAAAGTGCGGACGAAGACCGGTCAAGCCACCTGGCTGCCACTTGTCGAGTTGTGATAGGCCGGGGACTAAATCATCACATGAGGTGCAAGTTGAGGTATGATGAAGTCAAGTTTTGTAAGTTTGGGACTAAATCATCACATTATGTGCAAGTCAGGGTACCTGGGGTGCTATTACCTCATTGTTTAAGATTCGATTGCTTCAGCAACGACTAGACTCATCATGCTTTTTTTATAAAAAAATCACTACTCATCATGCTTACTACACGTGGATCCAAAAGGACATAAGTGCAACAATTATTGGAAGTAAAATCAACTGACCATGCTGGTCCAGTCATTACCTTTTGCAGTCCCCCTAGCTCAGCTAAGTGGTACAGGCCAGCTTAGCAGTGTGAAAGACATTGAAAGTCACAGTGTTACTCAGAGTATGGTTTTGTGGTTTCCATGATTTCAAGAACAGTATGATTTCATATGTATGCTTTCACAATTCAGAGTATGCAACAACTCTAGTGGTTCTAAAGTCTAGTTCCAAAAGCAGGTGCCTTGAGCGCAGAAGGTAAGGCCCTGTTTGGTTCCAAATAAGTCACCAACTTATAAGTCAAAAAGTGAAAAAAAGTGACTTATTTTGCCAAACAGACCCGACTTATAAGTCACCCCAGCTCCACCCCAACTTAAAACTTATAAGTCACCCCTTTTGCGTGGGTCCTACCATATGCATGATGTTGATTGGTGTAGGTAGGTGTGTCAAGTGACTTATAAGTCAGGTGACAACCAAACGGGCGTGACTTATAAGTCACTGGTTTTAAGTCACCTGACTTATAAGTCGGGTGACTTATTGGAACCAAACAGGCCCTAATTATGTCTGAGATACACTTAATTACGGGGGAAGAAACAACCAGCAATGGTTTCTTAATCCTGCCAGCCTGGCAGTTCCAATGAAAACCATCAGGTCGACTGAAAAAGGAAAAGTAAAGAAAAAATCTCATGTGTCCAAATCCATTTTTCCTTGGAACTTGGCATGGTAAAGAATTGATTGGTTGCAGAGGATTGTTAGCTTGATACCAGTAATTTTAATGCTAAAATAAATATATATACAGTAAGAATTCAGGGCCATGTTTGTTTTCATCATAGGTAAAAGGAGTGAAGGGAACACAAACTGGTGAGCAGGGAACCATTATTCAGATGTCCATTCCGAGTTTCCCAGTACAAGCAGGCATTCTAACTCCTGATCATGAATTGTACCCTTAACAGATGTGCTATTCTATAATCGAGTCTCTAAGGCTAAAAGAAGAAAATAGATAGGATAACCGCAGCCAAATAGTGTGCAATCCAACCCCAAGCTCGCATTTCCTGCAAACAGAAATCACAACGTCAAATCAGGTTACCTTCTATGATGATGATGTGGTATCGTCACACACCGAAAGGTAAGCAAGAAATCGGGGATCATTTTTTATGATACAATACCCGGAACCCAGGTGATTTTAATGAACATAAGTGGCAAATTATTCTAGTAGGGTAAAATACAGGAAACCTGTTATTCTAGGAAGTTTGGTCTAAAAATCCAATATATTATTTGCAGGGGAAGTGGTAGAGAATTTAGAAAATGAACTTGCAGATCAATACCTCGTTCAGTTATGCACTACACTGATAACAACAAACTACCTTCGAAGAAAGGGATTGACAGTCATCCAATTTTTTTGCCAGGCATTTATTAGTGCAATGAAATTGGCTTGGCCCAACTGGGTAAAGAGGTTCCATAAACGGAAGGGAAGCTTATTCGGACCTTATTGGCATTTAAATCGTTTAGAAGTGGGCAAGTTAATTTCTTGTCATTGTCTACTTTATGGAGGATCTCAGTATTTACTGCTCAGCCTGTGTTATTTCTATTTGGTACAATCGAAGTTCTTCTCTGGACAACATTGGTACTACCAATCCAGTTTGCCAAAGAACACGTTCATCCAACACTGACAGGCCTTGGTCGTTAATGAACATATATTCCAATGTTCACGACCTGGATAAGGACAGCCAACAATCGACCGCAACCTTCATCCCATGTGTGAATGACGGAACCCCAGCAGACCTCGCGGCGTCACGACCTTGAATCCTTCCGCCAAGACAGGGATGGTGTTTTTTTAATTAGTTTTCTTAGCTAAGTATCGAATTGTAATACTGATACTGTGATACAGATGCTGGACAGCTGAAAGTGCCATGATCCATAATGCATGGAAGAAATTAAATTGATAGGGCCCCTTTTTTTTGTTAAAGATGTCATGAGGTTTGGACTTGAAAGCTATGTCTGATTGACTACTGTACCCTTTTGAGTGGCAATTGATGACTTCGGAACTTTTTATATCCACCTCTAATCTGCTTTGAAGTTCATAAATGTTGAGAAAGTAGATTACTGGAGCAAAGACCTTACCATAATATAATCCAATAACCATCAAACGAGACAATGCAATGAAAACAAAGACTAGTGGGCAAACAAGTAGATGGGCGAGGAGTAAATGCTTACCTTAATTGACCGCAAGGATGCGGGTGCTGATGAAGGTAATAGCCCTGAGTAACCGATATCATATGAAATCCTTCCATCTGGATTGAAGAGCCCATAGTGCTTCTCAGTAGGATCTCCATTCTTCAAGTTCTCATTAAACAAGGCAAAGATGTATGCTTTGACCGGTATCTTTGGCTTGAGAGGAGTTCCCTTCCTCAAAAAGAGCCTCTTACGGAGGTTGTAATTGTAAGTCCTTGCATTCTCAACTGATGGTCCTGCTTGATTTTGATCTCCACTAGAAGCCCAGCCAGTCTCTGCCACCCGGACTTCCATGTCATTATAACCGGCAGCCCGCAGAGCAGCGTAAGCTGCATCTATCTGAGCATCAAACATGTTGTCGTAGTGCAGACTAGTATTCGGATCAACTACTCCAGGGTTGGGCTGAAAGAGAGCATAATTAATGTCGATCTGCCCCGGATCAGTTAAGTAAGCCAAAAAAGGATATGCATTGACATAGAAAGGTGAGCCGATCCGTGAAAACAAGTCCAGCAGCGGTTTCATATACACCATGACTTCTTCCTTGAAAACACATGCTGAGGGCGGATAGGAAGTAGCGAAAACAGCTTCAGAGTGAGGCGTGAAAAGCTCAATTTTGTCATCCAGATGCAGTTTCTTGAGACCATCGTACATATTCTTAACAGCTCCAACGAGCGGAGCGGCCAAGCTCGGGTCGCCCCCCAGCACCTCGTTCCCCACAGTGATTCCAACGATGCGTGTCTGAGAAATGTAAGGCTGCACGTTCTCATTCAGCCAGTCAATCGCGACGCTCTCATTTGCAGCAAAAGAATTCAGCAACCCATTGTGGACAGCAATGACCAGGTTGAGCCCTGTCCCTTTGAACGCATCCAGCACAGTGTGATCTTCATTATATATCTTGACATTCCTTATCTTGGACCTCCTGAGGAGCTCCACCACCTTGTCCGGGGACGGGAGGTTGTTCGCTATTCTCCCGTAGTTTATCCCGTATCCCCCGACAAACGCGTCAGCGGGTCGATTGTGACGATGACCTGGTAAACAACAAACACCAACAGTCAAATCTCAGTTTGTGACACCAAAGCCGGTTATTTCATTGCAAAAGCCTACTCGAGCAAGACAATAAACTTGATGTATGAATTCATGATCTAGACAAAACAACACTAAATTGAACTGGATTAAAAAAAGTGTACCATGTGAGGGGGACGTGAGGAGGAGGCAACAGAAGAGCAGCAGCATCCAGTGAGCGCACCGGCGCCGACCCATCACCGCCGTCATAGCAGGTCCTCCGCAATCGGCCGATCCGGAGCAAGAACCAGGCAGAAGACGGGCAACGGAGTGAGCAGCAGCGTCGGAAGGGCAGGCGAGCCGCGCCTTGTCCGGCAATTTGGTTCCAGGCCGTGGCGTGGAGCCGGGGCGGCAACTTCCATAGACGGGCTGGGGCGGCCGCTCCGAGGCCGGGCACCGGCGGCTGCTCCCCCCTGGCCCCTGCGCAATCTTTGCTGCCTTCTCCTCACCGCCGCCGTAGCACAGGAGCAGGACGGCGAGCTTGCCAAGAACGGAGAAGGAATCCGCAAGAAGAACACCAACCAATCCGCCTGAACCCAGTTGGGGACAAGAAGGAATCTCGGCTCCCGCTTGGCGCTCTACTCTACTCTAGTAGCACCGGGGAGCAGAGTGCCTAGCCCAGTACAAGTGCCGCCCTTTTCTCCAGGCTAACCTCTGCTTCGGCGGGGGGTTAATAAGGGTTTGTTTGCTTAGCGACGAGGAGATCGGGAAAAGTTGGGGGAGACGGGACGAGGCGAGGCGGGGTGGGGTGGGACGAAGACACGAAGTGGATTGGCGACCCGACGAAGGGGACGCGGCGGAGGAGGGGACGGACGGAGGGTCACGCCGCCGGCCCCGCGTCGCAGCCCGGATTCGCCACCGCAACGGCCGGGAGGGAGGGGGGGAGAGGAAAGAGGGTTTCCGTCCGGGGGGTTTGATTTTTGAAACGGAAGGGGGTGGAGGAGGAGGGGTTAACCGGGGCCGGCGGCGGTGGTGCTCTGCGTGCGCGTCTGTCGTGGACCGGTGGTGGACGGCGGACGCGTCTGCTAGTCCTTTTGCGGTCCTTTTGCAGATTGCCCCTTCGAGTGTGCCTCGTGTGGCATCTCTCTTTTGTGGTCGCCTCAAATTTCTAAAAAAAAAAATAACACAATACAGGCGCAAGCGCTCATATACACTCACCCATATGAATGCACACACCCCTATAAATGCACACACCCCTACGAGCATCTTTGATAGACTGAGCCGGCATATTATTTTGAAATTTACGAAGTCACCGTAGGCATCTCGTCATCGATGCTCCGCCCACTAAAAGCGCATCGCCGAAAATCCTAAAATAAATTCAGGAATAAATGCAAGCACCAGGACTTAACCCTGATGGGCTGGGGATACCATAGTCGCCTCAAATTTCTAAGAATCGGTCAGTTATGCGATTTTCCCATTTCTTTTCTTAGGGAATTATGCGTCTTTTATTTTTCTCTCTTTTAGAATCTGATTTTTCTGTACTTCTTTTAAACACAGTACGATCATAGACGCTCACATGCATGCACATATGCTCATAAGCCCGCTTCACCGGCATAATGTCGGCACTCTTTTTAGGTGAAATGTCTTATGAAATGCCCGCGTTTATACAAGGGTGTGGGTTCAAACTTTACCAAGAACCCGATGTATTTTTGCGAGGGGATGTTACCGAGATCGGCATTGCTCTGTGTACTTAAAGAAAGTTGTAAGATGCATATATAATCCCCGATGGGGTCCATCGCTGCGACATGCGGAGCTAGTTGATCATTTCATTATATTTTTTTATCTAACAACATTTTACATAAAAAATAAAGTTGCAGCGACGAAAAAGTTGCAACGCGGATGCAACTAGAGCTTACAATTCGAAGAGAAACAACGACTTTTTTGGCAATGTTTCTATCAAAAAAAAAGTACATAGGTAACCAACTCGCTGACGTGTTGATCAACTAATTAAAGGTTAGTGCTCGTGTGGCTGGTATCACCTTTTTTTTTTTGTTTCTTTGGTGTTTCTACTTTGTGCTATATGCTCACCTTTTTTTTGCAAGGCCTTCTTTTTAGATGCAAGTTGCCATCCCGTGGTGAGGTGCTGCTTTAAGCTGTGGGCTGTGGTCATCGCATTCAAACACCTAAAGTTGCTTCTCAACAAGTGGCTTTGCAACAAAAGACTTGCTGATTGGCTTAACATATGAAAAGGATACAAATGAGGAAAAACATCTGAATATTCTCGTCCTTTCCCATTCACCAATACAGGACACCATAAGCAATTGCTATTGTTACTTTCTCAAGTGTCTGTTGAACCCCAAGTGTTTGCCTTAAAATGTCTTTAATCTTTTAAGTTGGTTTTCTTGCAATTTGTGGTAAGAATTGTATTTTAAAAGACCGTGTCGTGTCCAATGGGATTTGTCTTTTTTAGTAGGATGGGACTTCACTTTATTTTATTTTTCAGGGAGTTCCATAAAAATGTCGATTTGAATATTACAGATGCGGTCATGGAGTATAGCGTTTTTTTTATTTGAGGCGAAAGCTTTATTGATTGAAGATATGTCTACAATCCAATTTGAGGAGCTCATCGATGCAAGTTAAACCGGGACGCAACTGTGGGGTGGACATTCATCTTGCCAATTGAGCTCGTTCATGAGCAACAAAAATTACAACCTCTCGAGGCGTCGGCGGCGAATGCCTTCTTCTCGTTTGTGTGTGTGGTGTCTACGTGGGCAGCCAGGTCAGCTGGGGCCCTGTGTACAATCGTGTTTGATGATCGTAGTCTTGTGGGTGGGTTTTTGCTAATTAACTGGTCAATTCTTCTCTTCGGTAATAAAAATGAGAGGTTTTATTTATTTATCAAAAACAAGCTCTCCCTGCCTTTGTGCGAAAACGTAAACAGAAAATCAGGAGAGCTAAGGGGGCGGGATAGAAAAGACGAGAAGCACCACGCGTTTGGTCCTCCGCTCATCCTGCGTTTCAGCTGCAGGCCGACCAGTGTGGTGTGGCTGCGTGCGTAAGCAGTCGTAGAAACCCTAGCTAGCTAGCTAGTCGACCGGCCGGCTGTTTGTTTGATGCCTTGACAGCGACCGTATTCCGCCTTTGCCTTTGCCTTTGCACCGTACCGCGACGCAAAGAAAGCTTTCGCCACGCCCACACGGTCACGAAGGGAGGGCCCAGACGTGACGTTGACACGATCACGTTGGAATCAGCAGTCGCATGGGGCGCGCACCCTTTGTGCCAGATAAAGGGATTCTGGGTCATCCTCCGCGGTCATGGAGGAAGGTACAGTAGCAGTAGGGAATCAATCATCACGGCGTGATCATCAACAGATGAGGGGGCTCTGCATCCTCTCCGTGGTGACACAGAAAATAAATTGTTGTAGGGATCGCTTCTGATCTGAAGAAGAAAAGGTTGGGTAGAGGAATCGACACGATTTTGTGATGGTGCCTCGAATTTCTTTTGGGATTCATGCGGTTAGTGGATTTCACTGTCAAGTAATAGCAGGAGTAGTTTTTATAGATACACATTCTGTAGAATCCTTTCTAGTCCTACTTTTCAGCTTCTTGAAGCTTCCAAGCTCCTCCTCCATCCGCGTTGGACGCCCCACTACACCAGCTTTCTTAGGGACACTACTACTGCACGCAGTGTGATGGGCCGTTGAGACTTAAACATCATCGACCCCATAATCGGACGATCTGCCACTCAAATCACACCCGCCGTGCCGGGCAGATATATAACTTCAAGTCTACAATAATGGCACGGACAAGATTCCCCTTTCTCCAGGCCACGAACGCTGTCACGAAGGCGACGCCGTCTCCCTGCCCTACCCCCCCAATCAGCTCGTCCCAACACGTCAAGGTTAACTTTTATTTAGCACCATGCATGCATGCATGAGATAGACTATCACTATTAATAATACTCCTGTAATGAGCGTGACGCCCTATATTTTGGCCATGCTTAGTTCAAAGGTACCATCACGCCAGCGCGAAAACACAATCAGTCAATGCCTTTCTGCATCAGCTGGTCGCCCTCATGACTCAGACTCGACTCCTGTCTTTGGGAACCAGATCATCCCCCTTGTTTGTTATGGTTTTTCCAAGTCGGATGATACGTCCGCGCTTCCACGGAGAAAAGAAGGCCCTTTCCAACAGATTAGACACACATAATCAGAGGCATACCTTGGACCAAAAAGGTATTGCGTTATGAAGTTTTATTCAGGCGTACGAAAGCCGTGTGGACACCAAATTGGCTGATGCCCAACTGACTCCAGCTCCGGGCCTGGTTGAGAGAACCACAGGAGGGAGATCCTGCAAATGGCACACAACTCAGGACAGGAGCATCCACAAAAATAATACGTAGAAAACACTGGGGTATGCGAGGCCCATGTTCTCTTGTACAAGTCACGTATTGTTTGTTATAAATGGTGCCGTCATCCCAGCAAATAACAAGTGCGAGCGGGTTCAGATAGCAGAGGATGCCCATCTCTAAGAGACAACTGCGTCTTTCCCAGCCACATCGAAGGAAAGCTCTCGCTTGTCCGACCCAAACTTGAAGGTTGGAACCACTTCATCTGCACCAGCAGAGCCACTCGCCGAATCGACGGAGAAAACAAGATTATCCGTAGGGCTTGCTGAGCCAAAGTTGAACTTGGGGATATCTTGGACGTCAGCTGGCAAGCTCCTTTTCGGCGGTGAGAAGAAAGTAGGCGTGGGTGGCGGTTCTGGAAGCGAAACTGAGGTTTTGGTGACAGGGAATGAGAACATGAAACCATTGGTTGTGCTTTTATCCGAGACAGTTGCAGCTGGTGCAGTTTCCACGTTGGGTTTTGAAGGATGCTGCGAGCTGGTCATTTCAGCGACTTCTGGGGTGGCCACAGGGCTCTGGACCTTTGGAGCCGGCTCCTCACAATTGGAGCTGCTTGGGGGTTCCTGAACCTGAACAGAAGTAAACACAGCTATCTGAGTAAATAAATGTTCATAGTATGGTTCTGCCAGGGCATATCGGCTATATAAACGGAATCAATCAATGCTAAATGACTAACAAACAGTACCAAAAACTACATAAAACTTAAACGAGTAGCCTGTAGTCAGAAGAAAACGTTGCAAGGAAACACTATTCAACTGCATTGCACTAACATAATTCTTCAAGTGTTTCAGCCTAGTTTAAATAGCCATTGACTATACAAACATTAGCCAATGGCTGGTGATATATGAATCCCGAATTGTAAACTTCACTAGATAAATTTCACAAATAGTAAGTAAGAAGATTATTGCGCTGGAAATACATTGAGATATATACCTTCTTCACATTTGAAATTGCCTGATAAGCACTGGCATGCTCATTGAGGCTGTTCTGTCTGGGAGCATTATTAGTGACGGAGTCAGGCATTTTATACGGGCTGCTGATGACAACAGGGGGGATAGTTCTCTTTGCAGTTCGCCTTAGCTCTGGCTTTACTGTAGGGGATGGAATTGTCCTCTCAAGATGCTGGAGTATTTTCTGAGCTGTCTGGCTTGACTTGGGGTGAACAGATACAGCAGCATGCTTGGAAATATTGTCTGCCACTGGTATACGTCCAGTAGTCGAGCCACTTTCTATGGTGCCTTTGCCGTGAGGTCTTTCTAGGGTGAATGTACGTGGAGTATCAGTGCCAACGGCATCTGCATGTACTCTTTCAGAAGAGGTTGATGGTTGCACTCCAAGAACATCATCAGTTGATGTCATTTTATCCTCTAGCATTGCCTATATTTTCGGAAAAGGGGTCAGAACAGATGAATTTTGTATGCAAATTATGAGTTGTAAGATAATCCAAACAGTTAATGCCTTCAGACGTCAGCAGTCAGCGCTGAAGTTTTAAAGATAGGAAGTCAGCAGTCAGCACTGAAGGTTTTAAAGATAGCAACAATGTTGTAACCCACTTTCAGTTGCGGATCGTAGTCCAAAACTTTTGAGGATATACTGAATGAACTACAGGAATGCAAATGTACTCAATGCAGTCATCTTAGCTTCAGTAGTTATCACAATAGTTCCAATCTTAAATGATCAACTGGGTCACAGTATTGCCAACAATGAATATTGCAATCTGGATTGGAGTGATTGGTTCGAAGAGTGGATTGTTCTAGGAGTGTATGATCCTAACTCCAACCTAGCCTTCTTGTTTGGTATGAGGTATCAGTTGGTCTGTCAATGCCTATTGTATGGCTAAAGTGACAACAGAAGATAAAGAAAATGTCAAGCCATGCCACAAAATGATGGATGATGATCCCATGATGGACATATCCATCCTAAATGAGCTTATTACTCAAAACTGAATATCAACAAACTAATGAAGCAAAAGAAAAAAGTGATACATCATGGTGAGAACAAAAAACCATGAGTAATTAAGCAATACCTTACTTCCAACGGAAAAAGGTGTTGAAAGTTGTGGCCGCCCAGATGAGTTACTATAGGTATCAAGATGTCCTGTTCTCTGTAAGCACATACCAATAAACACACAATTACAGCCCCAGAAATGTGACACATGGCAGGAATCACATAAAAATCATAACCAGACAGACCTTGACAGATCTTCGGAAAACTGAGCCAGTATATGGTGAGCGAGAGGATGCAGGAGGAAGAGCTCTTCGTTTATTACTTTGTGGTGTAAGGTAGTGGTTTGTATGGTCTCGGACAACTGAACCTGGCCAGCGCACAGGAGAGTCCATGGCCACTTTAGGGAATATTTTTGATGCTGAATTCTCAATTTCAACTCCATGACTCAAAGCTCTGAATTTTCTCTTTTGAGATTCATGTACACTTGCTGAGGTCTGTGCTTCCATATAAGCTCTAGCAAGTTCAATGGGAGAAGTAGCATCATGCACCTAGAAAGCCAATGAAAATCATAAGATCAGATGAACAAGAAATCAGGCAGGAAAAGCTGGTATATTATGATATCTTATTATGATATCTTTTAAATAATTTGCATAAATTTTGCTCCTGCACAACATAGAAATTTACTAGTAGACAAAATTAAATCAATTCAAAATATTGTAGATGAAGAAAACTATAAAGATTTTCATATTGGCAGTGTAGTCAGGAAACTAGTATTATACAGGCATACACATTTGAATTTCACAAACGAAACAGACGGAACCTGGAAATCGTACTCCATACAGATAAGAAATAACAGGGATAATAGTCTCAGCATTTGTTTAAGGGCCGCTTGTACAGAAATAATTAGGAGATGAAATTGTAGAGATATGATGATCTTACATTTGACTGTGCAAACATATCAGTCCCCCAATTTCGTTCATCTGGCTTTGCAGGTATCACCAGTTTGTTTGAAAATGGTGTAGTTTCAGTTTCTTTCGCAAAAGACTGTGTAGCTCTCTGATGATCGTCATGGAGATCAGGAGTCCTCGAACGCATGATCTCTATCAAACGTTCTGTTTCATCCCTGTAAGGCAAAATAAATAAATCGATTCAGCTGAGATTTCAAATTTCAATGAACATAACGCAACAGCTGAGTGCTTTTGGTCAAAAGTAAAACTTGAGTGCTTTCAGTCAATAAGAATTAAGGCGGAGCTAGATAACCAATTGGTATATGCTATGGAGCTAGTGGAAAGCAAAAAGAGGGTAAGAGACATATTTTTTAAATTTTGAATGATGTGTGTTTACTCCAGTTAAGAAACCCCTGGCAGGATGAAAATAATAATGAGAGGGAACACTCCAGTAAACACTCTTATAGGCACAACAGAATTCAGAAGACTACGCCACTACAGCGAGCAAAAGACTCCCCATAAGAAAGAACAGCAGTATACTAATCTGACAATTGGGAAAATAATTATGAGTACAATCTTAAAGGCCACAATCAATTACCCAAAGATGTAATCTAGTATTAGACTAGTAGTAAAATTAGATCTTTATTACCCAGAATCAATTACCCAAGCATTTCATCTATCAGATTAGTTGTAAAAATAGAGTTATTAATGTATTCTTGCTTTTCTCAACTTTATTGACACATGCAAACAACCCATTGCAAAGAATGGCTCTGAACTAACTTGTGTTTGCAACAACCAATAATTACTCTAGGCCAAATAGATAGTAATACTCTGAATTCTGATGCTTTATTGACGTGGGAGAAGCCCCACACATAACAGGAATAGCTTGGCTGACAAGCCAACTCAAAGGAAATACAATCTGGACTCTGAAACAGGTTCTACTCTGAACCTAATAACTAATCTGGACTCTGCACCTAATAACTAATCCTAACCACTTTGGGATGGACCAGGGGGTGATGGGACCGGGGCTAGGGTCCTCCGACCATATGTGGTAACTCACATAACAGTGTTTCTATTGTTTTCCCCATCTTACAGTTAAGTAAGGGGGTATTTTTAGTTCTGGACAAAAAGGAAATATGGTTTTGGTTTCCCACATTTCCACACTTACAAAAGGATCCAGCGAAATATATTTGACGATTGAATTAAAACAGAGTCTAAAAGTACGCACCACAAAACCTACCTAGAAAATTGCTTCTGTTTGATGATCTTCTCGATTTCAGCAAGTCCACTGCTTCGATTTATGTAATCACCTTCGGGCAGCAGGTTGGCTTCGTTTGAAAACGTTAGGGCCACATTGGTTATAGCATTGGTATTTGGTTCCATAGACTTATTCTGCAGTTTCAGGCAGATCAGAAGTTACAAAAAATCACCAGCAGATACATCATAACTGGAAGTCGAATGTAATACTAGTCGCCAACCATGCTAACAGAGTAAAATCACAAAGTGAACAATTGACCTTGCAGCTCTCAAACAATATATCAGCTCAGAATTACATATATGGTTATCATCTTTCAGTTCCACCAGTACATGCACTTAAAAAGATTAACCGCTTCGGGCATTAACCTGATGAGGGAAATGTCAAATGGACTATTTTCTAGTGATCTGGACAGATGAAGGAAAACCATTTGAACATTGGATTCTTTTACTATGAACAGAGCAGAACTTCTACGGTATGCATTGTTATATTAATTTCTTTGCCGTTAAACATCTTTGTGCCACTCATTGAATAGATCACTCTGCACAATACTTGGCATGGCCTACAGTTCATTGTAACTGTGGCAGCATGGCATTTGAGACAACGTAAAGAAGTATGCAAAGAAGCTCTATATATAGCAGATTCATTAAGTTATACAAATCATAGGAAGGCAAGCTAATGCATTCAATGCATAATTAAAATGTACCCTGCTTACTTCATGTGTTACTCTGCTCGCTTCATGCGCAACATCCATTGATTCATATTGACCCATCCGATTATCGTCTGCAAACATTATAAGAAGCAACAAGGGATCCACCTTAGACATGCTTTGCAGGAAAAAGAAGGAGCTACTTTTGCATTAATTTATTCGAACAATCACTCCAGATTAACCAACGAGGCAACAAGCATATGAGACAATGCAAATTTTAGATCCCGTCATAGATTAAATAAAAACAATAATAAATAGTGCAAAGAGGAGTATATCTATCCAATACCCAGATCAAATAAGGAATCGCTTCATCGGTGAACAGAAGACACGGGATGAATTAGTATCCAAAATAGTGAACTGAACTCGTGGAAACTACTCTGCTTGCTGCAGAAATTCTACTACAAATCTACAATGCTGGCTGGAGGCTTGCACAAACTTGTACCTACGGCAAGGATTCAGCTCACAAGCTTGACCTCATGCTGACTCGGCAAACAAACCATATTATGCACGTTCCAAGGAGGACAATGGTAACGGTACCAAACCACATCAATCAAATAGATAAAACAAAATGAAGTTCTCAGGCATGAATAAATCAGCTAAATGGACCGGATCGGCGGGGCTTCTGCGGTGCTTATGCAACCCTAGATTGGTGTCAATCGCGGAACATAACAATGGTGGGGGAGAGGACATACCTGCGGCGGTGTGGTCACGGGACGCGGCGGGGAAGACACTGGAGGCCACGGGGGGCTTCGGGAGCCACCGCCGGGGGCCAAGCCCGTAGGGCGACGCGCGGTGCAGGCCGCGGCGCGGCGGCCGCCTCGAGGGCCCGCCCCGCCGCCGGACGCGTCCTCCGCCGCCGCCTCGGCTGCCGCGGCGGCCGCCGCCGGGGACTGCCACCGCCGCGCATCCATCATTCCCGCTTCCGCCGCGCCGCCGACCGCTCGCTCTGGTTTGGGGCTGTGGGGCTGTGCCTGTGCGCGCGGCGGCTGCGGGGAGGGCCGGACCGGAGTAGGACTAGTGGACTCTTGTTGCTCTCCGAGAAAGTAATTTTTTTTTTTTGTTTTCTCGGGATGGAATGGAACTGAAATAGAAAGGTCGTGCTAGGGCTTTTCCTATCGACTACGCAGGGGTCTCAAAGATGGTAGGTTTTCCGTTCCAGAAAAAAGGTATTGTGAGTTTTTTCCTTCTTATTATGAAAAATAATTTTCTTGCAAATCAAAAATAATGTTTTTGAATGGACAACAAAATGCAGGACCGCAATATAAATGTAATGTTTCCGAGGGCGAAGCCCATTTTTTCGTATGTCCGCGCGGACAATCCCGATAGAAAAAACGTGTACTCAACAAGGTTCCTAAGATTGAGCAAAATGTTTGAACATACTTCAATGGTCACACCTGGATGAGAGAAGTGAAGTTGTTTGAACATGTCTGCTATATCAGCCCGACACCGAGCCCATCCCAAACCCAGCAAAACCCTAGTTTGGTCCACGCTCTCTTTCTATTCTACCCTCTCCTCTCTGCTCCGATCAACCGAGCAGAGACGGAGCGGGTTTGGGGTGCATTGGGCTAGGGTGGGGAGGAGAGGATAGAATATAATGGTGAGAGAGTGAGGATCAGACGAATCTTTTTGTCGGGTTTGCGATAGGGCCGATGTATCAGGCTAACGTGGCTGACATGCCCGGACAACATTATTTTTCACCCACGTATAGCTAGGCTTGAGAGAGTCCGAACTTTTAGCCCAACTTCAGGGGAGATAGTTTGGCATGTGTTTTTGCGTTCGAACGTTCGCGCCAACATTTTGAGGGAAACGGGCTTCTCCACTAGAGATGCCCCTGAATATTATACTCCCTCCATAAAAAATATATAAGAGTGTTTAGATAACTAAAAGTAGTTATCTGAAGGCTCTTATATTTCTTTACGGAGGGAGTAATATTATATCTGTGTAAAAGTTTGTAATATAAGAAAACAAAGAACTTTTCAAACAAATGTAATACATGAAAAAAAAACTTATAGCACGAAGAAATCCTTAGGAGAATCCCTATATATTTTTTTAAGAAAGCCTTCTTAATGAAAAAAAGGAAACACTATGTTTTTTGAACAACAGATGCATCATACTCTCTCCCTCTCTCTCTCTCCTCCACTGGTCATCACCATCTTATGATATCTCAGTTTGGAAACCCTTTAACAAAATTTGAACTATCTTAAAAGTTTATTATTGCAACAACCAAAACCACAGTTAACCACATTTGTAAGAGAAATGGGAAACATATTATTACGTCTTCAATAGTATGTGCATTTTGTGTGTTATAATCTTGAGACGCCCACTAGGTGAGTACACAAAGCAAGAGTATCACTCAAAATCAACATAGTCAGACACACTAGGGCCTCAACCTGGTTGAGGCTATTAGTGCATAGATCTAGTGTGTTGAGGGTTTAAGATTTAGGGACCGGGTGTGTTGAACTTAACACATGCCAACAAAAGTTAGACAAATGAAGAGACTATTAGTGTATATATCGAGCGTGTTGGTTAAGACATGTACTCCCTCTATCTGGATCCATAAGGTGTGCACGAGTAGATTCTCAATTCGACTAACGAAATGTGTATTATGTGTCGCCAAGAACCCGTGCATGCTTTGCAAACTCGGATAGAAAGGGTAGCAGGCTTTGAGTTGGGAAATCGAGTCGATCTCATAGTATTGCATAACTTCAAATAGACGACAATGTTGTTCTTTAAAGCAACTTTGGATCAAGCGTTGGTTACCAAGAAGGCTAGAGAAAATTATGAGCTGGATATTGGATAACAATTTCAGTCCTCGATCAAGCACTGGTTACCCTTCAAAGTGTTCCAACGCAGCTGGTAAAAAGTGTAGTATTGAACACTAAGTTCCGGTCCTAGTGCTTCTCAAAGTGGTGGGAGATAATTTTGAACATAAATATTTGGGTTTGCCAGTCCAGAAGGATGTATGAAACAAGAAAAATCATAGTCCACCATGGACAAGTTTATGAAGCGTACATTGGATTGGACAGAGCAGAACATGTTGTACGAGGCTAAAGAAATTCTTATAATAAACTGTTTTTCAAGCGTTGCCAACCTATGTTATGTGGGTCTTTAAAATTCCGGGTGATCTATGATATGAACTCTCTCCCTTGATTCGAGATTCCTGGTAGGGATGGGGTAGGGTGATAAAGTTTCTTTCACTGGCTCGCCTGAGATAAAGTGGTGAGACCAAAGGGGCATGGATGCACGAGTTTTAGAGACATGTGCTTATTTAATCATACACTGTTGGCTAGACAGGCTTGGTGTTTTCTAGATAATCCTAATTCTCCATGTGCTTGTCTTCTTAAGGCAATAAATTATCTAAATGGACTTCTTCTAGATATAGCTTTCGCGCATAGTGCCTCTCCCTCGTTGCAGGATATTGTTTCATGGCCCGGAACTTCTCAAGCAAGGAGTTGGTTGGGGAGTTTATAATGGCAAAAATGCTAATATATGATGGGATAACTGGATACAAGGGAATTTTGGTCTCAAAATAACTCGAAAGGGGAATAGAGCATGGTTGAAATGGGTTTCCGAACCTTTTTGCCTTGCGCACGAGGACATGTGATGAGGATGTGGTGTGCTATGTGTTTTACTCCCATCATGTCGAGTTGATCATGAGATTTCATATCCATTCTATTACGGGCGAAGATTTTGCGGCATAGTATTCTGAAGAAAATTCAGAATTTCTTTCGTACGACGAGTGGGTGTCAGGTAGCTCTTAAAAAATGGTGGTCGAGGGGGTGGGTTAGAACAATGAGGCGATGGATGAAAATAGAGATGTTTGCAACCTTATTTGTAAGATGAATGTCCATAAAAATTAGAAGTGTTTGTGTGAAGCCGCCGCTGATAGTTGGAAGTGCAACAATTAGGCAACTTGTAACACCTGCAATATTTAATGCAAATGAGGGGATTTTTTCATGCTCTAGCAAACTGTCCAAAAGCTCGTGCCATTGCATTTTGATCTTGGAAATATCTGGGATCTGCCATGTGGGGAGTGATGGTGTCCCAGTTAAGGGGCCTCTACGATGTCAAGTCCCAGCCAGGTGGGCCGGGCTGAGCACCCCTTGTCGGTTCTGTCCTGGGCCACTTCAGGCAGCCCGTGACGCGTATAAGGAAGATTCTAGAAGCCTTGTCGTTCAATACAATGACTCCTCTCCGCTAACATAGCCAACTAGGGGCCAATTCTTTTGGGCAATTCTCCCAGAATTGACCCTCTCCCTAGCTTCTCCCAGAATTGTCACTTAATATTTTTTTACAATTCCTAGCTAATTAGACCTTAACTAGCTAGGAATTGTAAAAAAATATTAAGTGGCAATTCTGGGAGAAGCTGGGGAGGGGGTCAATTCCGGGAGAATTGCCCAAAAGAACTGGCCCTAGGTTTCCTATTATCCTAGGCCTCCGGTATCTTATATAAACCGAGGCTAGACTAGTCGATAGAACATCTGACAACATCTTAGAGATGAGACACAATGATCTCTTGGTGATCAACCTATACTTTGTACTTCATCCAAATCAATACAACACAAGCAGGACGTAGTGCTTTATCTATTTAGAGAGACTGAACCTGGGTAAACCTCGTGTCCTTGTTATCATCGCACCTAGGCTACTAGCTCGACACTCCTTGCTTGAGATCTAACAGAATCGACTCTGTCATTGGTAGTCCATGCAGGTCCCGCTACGTAATGACAACGATTCGATGGGAGTTCGGATATGTTCCAACGGGATTTTTCATCCGAATAGATTTTCATCTTCGGTGCGACCTTGTTCGCCGCTGACTCAACTGGTCACCTCAGCCAGGTGAAGAACTACACCCCATGTTGGATCTGTCAGAGATCGATGGGTGTCTTCATCAACATCAACTCCAATCTCGACCGGGATCATGGGAAAATTCATTCATCGAGCTCAGGGGATTAATGATACGTCTCCAACGTATCTATAATTTATGAAGTATTCATGCTATTATATTATCTGTTTTGGATGTTTATGGGCTTTACTAAACACTTTTATATTATTTTTGGGACTAACCTATTAACCGGAGGCCCAACCCAAATTGTTGTTTTCTTGCCTATTTCAGTGTTTCGAAGAAAAGGAATATCAAACGGAGTCCAAACGGAATGAAACCTTTGGGAGAGTTATTTTTGGAACGGAAGCAATCCAGGAGACTTGGAGTAGACGTCAGGGAAGCTTCGAGGAAGCCACCAGGCAGGGAGGCATGCCCTACCCCCTGGGCGCGCCACCCACCCTCGTGGGCCCCTCGTGGCTCCCCTGACCGACTTCTTTCGCCTATATATATCCATATACCCTAAAAACATTGGGGAACACAATAGATCGGGAGTTCCGCCAGAAGCCTCTCAGAGCCACCAAAACCAATCGGGACCTGTTCAAGACCACGGGGGGGATCCTCACCGTGGCCATCTTCATCATCCCGGGCTCTACATGACAAGGAGGGAGTAGTTCACCCTCGGGGTTGAGGGTATGTACCAAGAGCTATGTGTTTGATCTCTCTCTCGTGTTCTTGATTCGGCATGATCTTGATGTATCGCGAGCTTTGCTATTATAGTTGGATCTTATGATGTTTCTCCCCTTCTACTCTCTTGTAATAGTTTGAGTTTTCCCTTTGAAGTTATCTTATCGGATTGAGTCTTTAAGGATTTGAGAACACTTGATGTATGTCTTGCATGTGCTTATATGTGGTGATAATGGGATATTCACGTGATCTACTTGACGTATGTTTTGGTGATCAACTTGCGGGTTCAGTGACCTTGTGAACTTATGCAGAGGGGTTGGCACACGTCTTCGTCTTGACTCTCCGGTAGAAACTTTGGGACACTCTTTGAAGTTCTATGTGTTGGTTGAATAGATGAATCTGAGATTGTGTGATACATATCATATAATCATACCCACGGATACTTGAGGTGACATTGGAGTATCTAGGTGACATTAGGGTTTTGGTTGATTTGTGTCTTAAGGTGTTATTCTAGTACGAACTCTATGATAGATCAAAGGAAAGAATAGCTTCATGTTATTTTACTACTGACCCTTGAATAGATCGATCAGAGAAAATAACTTTGAGGTGGTTTCGTACCCTACTATAATCTCTTCGTTTGTTCTCCGCTATTAGTGACTTTGGAGTGACTCTTTGTTGCATGTTGAGGGATAGTTATATGATCTAATTATGTTATTATTGTTGAGAGAACTTGCACTAGTGAAAGTATGAACCCTAGGCCTTGTTTCCTAGCATTGCAATACCGTTTGTGCTCACTTTTATCAATAGTTACCTTGTTGTTTTTATATTTTCAGATTACAAAAACCTATATCTACTTACGATTGTATTGGGTGTGTTGGGGACACAAGAGACTCTTTGCTATTTGGTTGCAGGGTTGCTTGAGAGAGACCATCTTCATTCTACGCCTCCCACGGATTGATAAACCTTAGGTCATCCACTTGAGGGAAATTTGCTACTGTCCTACAAACCTCTGCACGGAGGCCCAACAACGTCTATAAGAAGAAGGTTGTGTAGTAGACATCATTTAACGTCAATTTTGCCCTCACGCGAGCGTGCAAGATTTTCCAGACAACTGATTTGTTTTTGTCATCCCCGCCTCCTCGGGCATAGTTTTGATGATTCCTTTGGTGCAATTGTGCGGAATTGAGTATAAACAACCCTATAAAATTTTAGCGAGTTTCGAAGCTAGAATCTCTAACATTTGCCAATATACCGAGACCCTATTGGATCTGGACCAAAATCCACGTGAGTTCGGAAGAAAGAGTCCAGATGCTAACTCCGACATTCTTTGGATATCTAACCATTCAGATCATGCAGAATTTTCATGCCGACGAGCCCTCAAATTTTGAGGATGGCTCAACGGTGCAAACTTCGGGGGACGAGGAGTGCATCAATTTTCGAATATGTTTTCTGTGCGAAAAAATATCCGCCCCGAGTTCATTCTTTTCATGAAGAGACTACCGGACATCTTTCTTGGAGGATTTTTTTGTAGGGTATTGTGTTTTGTTCTCAAACACGTGTCTACAAATTTTGAGCCTTTTTGAGGTGTTATTCATGGTCATGCCAGTGTCACACTGATCTGACCTAGAGAGTCCATGAATGCTGAACTGCGTCGGCATCACCGTGTCATCACTTTGTCTGGCCGACGTCAATCACGTCACATCGCCGCCTCGGTTAGCCGATCAAGGGTTCGTCATTGCCAAGGTCAAGTCGTCGCCCCATGGATCGGGTGTGTCAGCATCCCGCGTCGTCGCTTCATCAAGCCAGTGTGCTCTATCACATCGGTTGATGTGGGGGCTCCGGCGTCACCTCGTCGACTTGCTTCATCACCTCAGATGCCCTGGGGGCTTCGTCGTTACCCCGCCGACTTGCTTCAACACACCATATAGACCGAGAGCTCCGCCTCACCACATCGACGGTGTTGTGTTGTCACTTTGTCGAGCCGAGCTCATCGCTCTGCCATGTCGGGACCAGCTTGGGGGATGGGACCTCGTCCCGCCGCAAGCCTGGAACGCATCATCAACACTGGGAGTATAAACCAATTAAGTCGATTTCGTGCTTATTTTTTTGAATTTTAAATTTTGTTTGGTTTGACAAAGCATTATATCTGTGTACAATAAAATCATTGTTCATTTTTTCTAAAAACAATTTCTTTACCTGAGTCTCACCCGACTTGGGGGCTCTTAATTTAATATGCTTTATTTTTAGCCTAAGTGTTTTCTTCCTTTTGCCGTTTTGAAGTATTTCACTACTGCTCCTTTTTTGGCTTGAGTACTCGGCCAATAGCCATATTGGCTGGTTTGTCTTTGTGCCACTTAAATTTAGTTTGCCTCAATTGGCGTGAGAAGGGCTCCACATGCGCCTTCGGGAAAAGGAGTTTGAAGCCGAGATCCAACATATCATGTTAAAGCATGACAGAAGCACTAATTAATCTTAAGACCAACTCAAATGACACCAAAAGACTTGATTTAATTCAAACATAATGTTTTATGTAAGTTTTTTTTTTGCTTTTCTGAGCTTATGACACTCCTGACCTAATGTTTCATTTTTATCCAGGAGATAGGACATCTTCTTTGTCGATGTGTATTGCATTGCAATTATGCTTGGGAAACGGACCCTCAGTTCGGCATTGATACGTCTCCAACGTATCTATAATTTTTGATTGCTTCATGCTATATTATATTCTGTTTTGGATGTTTAACGGGCTTTATTATACACTTTTATATTATTTTCGGGACTAACCTATTAACCGGAGGCCCAACCCAAATTGTTGTTTTTTGCCTATTTCAGTGATTCGCAGAAAAAGAATATCAAACGGAATGAAATCTTCGGGAACGTGATTTTCGAAACGAATGTGATCCAGAGGACTTGGACCCTACGTAAAGAAAGCTACCAGGAAGGCACGAGGTAGGGGACGTGCCTACCCCCCATGCGCGCCCTCCACCCTCGTGGGGCCCATGTTGCTCCACCGACGTACTTCTTCCTCCTATATATACCTACATTGCCCCAAACCAACTGAAGCATCCACGAAAACCTAATTCCACCGCCGCAACCTTCTGTACCCGTGAGATCCCATCTTGGGGCCTTTTCCGGCATCCTGCCGGAGAGGGGCATTGATCACGGAGGGCTTCTACATCAACACCATAGCATCTCCGATGATGTGTGAGTAGTTTACCTCAGACCTTCGGGTCCATAGTTATTAGCTAGATGGCTTCTTCTCTCTCTTTGGATCTCAATACAAAGTTCTCCACGATTCTCGTGGAGATCTATTCGATGTAATCTTCTTTTGCGGTGTGTTTGTTGAGATCGATGAATTGTGAGTTTATGATCAAGTTTATCTATGAACAATATTTGAATCTCCTCTGAATTCTTTTATGTATGATTGGTTATCTTTGCAAGTCTCTTTGGATTATCAGTTTGGTTTGGCCTACTAGATTGATCTTTCTTGCAATGGGAGAAGTGCTTAGCTTTGGGTTCAATCTTATGTGTCCTTTCCCAAAGGATGAGGGTCAGCAAGGCACGTATTGTATTGTTGCCATCGAGGATAACAAGATGGGGTTTATATCATATTGCATGAGTTTATCCTCTACATCATGTCATCTTACTTAAAGCGTTACTCGTTCTTTGAACTTAATACTCTAGATGCATCTTTGGATAGCGGTTGATGTGGAGTAATAGTAGTAGATGCAAGGTGAGTCGGTCTACTTTTCTCGGACGTGATGCCTATATACATGATCATACCTAGATATTCTCATAACTATGCTCAATTTCATCAATTGCTCAACAAGAATTTGTACACCCACCGTAATACTTATGCTCTCGAGAGAAGCTGATACGTCTCCAACGTATCTATAATTTTTTATTGCTCCATGCTACTTTATCTATTGTTTTGGACTATAATGGGCTTTATTTTCCACTTTTATATTACTTTTGGGACTAACCTATTAACCGGAGGCCCAGCCCAGAATTGCTGTTTTTTTGCCTTTTTCAGTATTTCGAAGAAACAGAATATCAAACGGAGTCC
Organism: Aegilops longissima; assembly: GCA_021605205.1. Classification (NCBI taxonomy): domain Eukaryota; kingdom Viridiplantae; phylum Streptophyta; class Magnoliopsida; order Poales; family Poaceae; genus Aegilops; species Aegilops longissima. Next base: position 618,691,146 of record CM038682.1, on the reverse strand, counting down.
AAACGGAATGAAACCTTTGGAAATGTGATTTTCTCACCGAACGTGATCCATGAGACTTGGACTCTACGCCAAGGAACCAGAGAGGCGGTCACGAGGGTGGGGGGCGCCCCCTCCCCCTAGGGCGTGCCCCCTGCCTCGTGGGCCCCTCGAAGCTCCACCGATGTACTCCTTCCTCCTATATATACCCCACGCACTTCAAACAATCGTAACAGGAGCCAAAACCTAATTCCACCACCGCAACTTCCAGATCCACGAGATCCCATCTTGGGGCCTGTTCGGAGCTCCGTCGGAGGGGCATCCACCATCGAGGGCTTCTACATCAACACCATAGCATCTCCGATGAAGTGTGAGTAGTTTACTTTCAGACCTTCGGGTCCATAGCTAGTAGCTAGATGGCTTCTTCTCTCTTTTGGATCTCAATACAATGTTCTCCCCTCTCGTGGAGATCTATTTGATGTAATCTTCTTTTTGCGGTGTGTTTGTTGAGACCGATGAATTGTGGGTTTATGATCCACTTATCTATGAATAATATTTGAATCTTCTCTGAATTCTTTTATGTATGATTGAGTTATCTTTGCAAGTCTCTTTGAATTATCCGTTTGGTTTGGCCAACTAGATTGGTAGTTCTTGCAATGGGAGAAGTGCATGGCTTTGGGTTCAATCTTATGTGTCCTTACCCAAAGGATGTAAAGGGTTGCAAGGCACGTATTGTATTGTTTCCATCGAGGATAACAAGATGGGGTATTTATCATATTGCATGAATTTATTCCTCTACATCATGTCATCTTGCTTAAGGCGCCACTCTGCTTTTTAACTTAATACTCTAGATGCATGCTGGATAGCGGTCGATGAGTGGAGTAATAGTAGTAGATGCAGAATCATTTCGGTCTACTTGTCACGGACGTGATGACTATATACATGATCATACCTAGATAACCTCATAACCTATGCTCAATTCTGTCAATTGCTCAACAGTAATTTGTTCACCCACGGTAGAATACTTATGCTCTTGAGAGAAGCCACTAGTGAAACCTATGGCCCCCGGGTCTATTCTCATCATATCAATCTCCATCACTTTTATACTTGCTTTGTTTTTACTTTGCCTTTTACTTTTAACTTTGCATCTTCATACCAAAAATACCAAAAATATTATCTCTATCGATCTCACTCGTAAGTGACCGTGAAGGATTGACAACCCCTAATCGCGTTGGTTGCGAGTAGCTATCGTTTTGTGCAGGTACGAGGGACTTGTGCGTGGCCTCCTCCGGATTGATACCTTGGTTCTCAAAAACTAAGGGAAATACTTACGCCATCGTGCTGCATCATCCTCTCCTCTTCGGGAAAACCAACATAAGCTCAAGACGTAGCAAGAAGGATTTACGGCGCCGCTGTCGGGAGTCTCACATAAAAGTCAACATACCAAGCACCAATCACAATCCCTATCTCTCGCATTACATTATTTTCCATTTGCCTCTCGTTTTCCTCTCCCCCACTTCACCCTTGCCGTTTTATTCGCCCTCTCTTTCCCAATCTCCTCCTCTTTTTCTCTTTGCCTTTTGTTTGCTCGTGTGTTAGTTTGTTTGCTTGTCGTCATGACTAGTCTCATATCTTCCCCGTTATCTCCCGAGAATGAAGTTCTAAATTTTAAGCAAAGGGAGGGAGAAAATCTAAAAGATGCTTGGTATAGAATTTGCAATGCTCAAAATAGATCTACCAGGAACAAATCTACTTCAGTTCTTCTTCGTAATTTTTACGTAGGTGCTAATCCTTGGTATAGATATATCCTTGATACCATTATCGGAGGGAATTTCTTAGGTAGCCATACTTTTTATTCTTATAATGCTTTAATAGATTTATTTGGCTCACCTCCTCTTTTGGTTAATGGAACTATGTTAACTTTGGAGCATGTTATGCAAAGGTTTGAAATTATTGAAAACAAAGTTGCTACCATTGAATCCATTGAAAATCTAGATAAAAAGACCCATAATCAAATTACTCAATATGGATCTAAGGTAGGAATGACTTCGAAAAATATTAAGGAGAAGGAACCCATGGTTAATGAGAAAATAAATCTAGATTCTACTCGAATCGATAAACTTGAGGGTATCATTACCAACTTGGGAACCGCTTTTTCTTCCGTAAAGAATACTCCTAGTCCTCCCACTAAAATTGCCAAGCTTATGTATGTTCCTAAAATAAGGGTGAATCATCTAGTAAGGAAGCTGCGGATCTTAAATCTATAAGTATTCATCCCGATCTTTTACTATCATTATGAACTGTTGAGTAATGGGCCACGGTAGGCAAACCCAGCCCCGGACCTTTCAAGACATCGGGCAGGCCGCCTCAAGACCCCAAGACGAAGAGCCGCCTTTTGAGAATCGGCGGCAAGGCCGCCGACTGCCCCTCACGGCCGAGTCCTAGGGACGACTTCGAGATAAGCCGGCTCCTAACTGGCGGCTTCCAGAGAAGCCGGCTATGGGGAGTCGGCTCGCGACTCCAACCACCTCCTGCCTTCGCAACTATGGACGGATGGGGTGCGGCTGCCGCATGCCCATCCCTCGCCTTCGTGAAGGGCGTGCATGGCCTGAGCGTCGCATCAACAGAGATCTCCATCCGCGCGGCATTGTTGCCATGCCGCCTCGACATCACCACAAAGCGGCGCCACAGGCCCACGATGGCTGTCTGTATGACCCGAGACGGCGGATTACTGTCGGCGAGGGTGAAAAGACGGTGAGAGCGCCACAAGACGGACCCGCTGGGAGTCGGCCCAGAGTCGGCCGACCCTCCCACGGGCCCCGCACGCCATTAACTGATAAGACGGGGAATGGCAAATGATCGCCCGTCGGCGGCAGACTTTGTTGCCATGACCCCATGACCAAGCCAGCGTCATTAGAGGCGGCTACAAGAATCCGCAGCCGGCAAGACCGCCCGGCGAACAAGGCCTGTCGGCCCCATGTCGGAACCCGTCGGCGAGGGCCCACTCATCGGCGGGCCCCAGCGAATCAAGTGAGAAGACAGCGACTGAGAGACAGACGGCTGGGACCCGCGCCCCACCGGATTATTGTTGTACCCTTGGGTAGGCCTATATACCCCGGGGCACCCATGCAAAGGGTTGGACCACGATAGTTTTAGACACACATAGAAGGAAGAGAAGAGCTAGCCGTGCCCTTCTCCTTCCTCACCCCGGACAGCTCAAGGAGCAACCTTGTACCCACTTTGCCATAGTGGTCATGCGGAGACCCCGCAGAGCAGCAGAGAGGGGTATTATCTCCACGGAGAGCCCCAAGCTGGTAAGATCCGCGGCGTGCATGCCTTCGCCTCATCCCGTTTCCAGGCACCGGCGAAGTTCTACTCACCCCCACCATGATAAGCCATCCTTTGGCATATGTCGCACCCAACCCCCGACATTTGGCATCCACAGTGGGGCTAGGTGCACCGTCGTCCGAAGATCTGCTCTGGACGGGAACCCTTTTCCTCCCTGGCGAGCGCAGCCAGCCGCAGACGCCGGATCGAGTCTGCGCTGACGCTGGCCAGACGGCGCTGAGATCGCGCGCAGCCAAATTATCTCGCCGAACTTGTCGGCGAGGTTCGCTCTCGACGAGCTCTGCATCCGACGCAGACGGGCGGCCCCGAGCCTCCTCGCGGGCCTCCTTGACCAACTCCACGTCGCCGGCGAGCCTGCCACGGACTTGGAGTCCCTAGGCTCCACCGACCGATGCTGGTCGACCGACATCCTGCGCCGCTCGACACGTTCCCCACCAACGTGGTGGTTCACGGCGAGCCGCCTCACACGGAGAGCAGCGGAAGCACCGTCACAGAGGTACTCGTCATCGGTCATGGCGAGCATTCCGGCGAAGGAGCTCATGACCCTCTCGACGCGGCTCTGCAAGACCTGACCGCGCCTATTCCGGAAGACGCTGACGCCGAGATGCTGGAGGCACGCCGCCTTCAGCTCGTCGAAGGTGCGAAGAAGCTGGCAAGCATGAGATGCTTGTCAGAAGCCTACCAACATGAGATGGATCGCGGCTGGGGCTCGCCGCCCCAATCGGGCCTAGCCGCCTTAGGCTGGTCCAACAATGGCGGCGGGCTATCGCCAACCTGTCGGGGCCAATCGCCTGTACGCCACGCCGCGGAGAATATCCGCGCGCGCCAGCGGCGGCGGACGAGCTGGACAACCGAGGTGAAGAGCGCCGCCGATGACGGAGCGAGTCCAGCAGCTCCTCGACGCTGCCGCCGCATGTAACGAGGCCGATCGCCGCATGAGGCGCCAGAACGACAAAACGACGACCTGCCTCCCCGCCGAGATCAAAGCGCGATGTCTCTGACACCGACCGGGCGGTGTCCGCGAAGAAAAACAAGGATCCGCCGTCGCCACAGCCGAACTCACATCTCCATCGAAGCGCGACCAAGACGGCCGCCCAAGAGCGATGGGAACGGCGGGACGACTATCCGCCTCCTCCTCCTCGCAAAGAAAGGCGAAGTCTCCCCGCCACCTGCCGAAGATCCGACTCTCGGCGACCGCCTTGGCCGCCGAGAGGGAGTCGGATAAACGACGCCGCCACCGGATCGACCGACTCCACCGATCCTGGCGCTAGAAGAAGAAGACGAAGGTCCGCCTGTTTTGACCTCGCATCCGAGACGAGCCCTTTCCTGCAGGGTTCATGCTCCCCGAGATACGCCCAAGTACACCGCCCGTAAAGCCGGAAGATCGGCTGGTTGACTACCCACGACCGTCAACATAGCTTAACGGCAACAAGCGTGTTGCCGTAAAGTATGTTCCACTCATGCTCGTGGCACGGCCCGACATGGTTGAACAGCCTGAGCCCCGCAAAGATCAACAGTTGGGTCGACTTCACCAAAGCCTTCGTCCGGAACTTCACAAGCACGCATAAGCGACCTCCCAAGCCTCGCCACTTTCCTTGTGCATGCAAGGCCCCAACGAGTCAACTCGCGACTACCTCACGCTACTGGGCGAGCCGGAACTCCTGCGTGGGCGGCACGAGGTGCAAGCTATCGAGTACTTCATCGCCGGGCAGAGAAGGCACCTCCTCAAGCACAAGCTCCTCCGCGACGAGCGGAGACCTCGACGAGCTGCCGATCATAGCAGAAAAAGCACGCCACGTACCGACTCCTCCATGAAGGCGGAGATTCAAGTTAGTGCGACCGCAAAGTGGCTCCTCAGCTCCCGTAACTCCGGCCGAGACACTAGTCGGCGACAACAATGAATGATCACAAGCGCAAGGCCCCACAGCCGGCTCAAAGAGCCGGCAAGTTGCGATAGTCGAAGACCAACCGGAGGGCAGCCTCCGCCAAGCGGCGTAAAGGCGGCAAGTCCAACTGGTTGTCGGCCTTCTCTTCGAAAGCAGACTCTAGATGGTCCCTGCAAGTTCCATAGCGCGCCAAGCCGCCAAACCACACCACCCGAAGTGCCACTGCTCACCAGATCGCTAAGGAGACGGCCCGCCTCCCCGCTTCGCTGGGCCGCCGCCTCCACCGCCCCCAAGAGCATTTGTCGGGCCGATCGGCGTGAGACAAGATGAGTACCCGAAGAGCACGAAGCCTATGTGGTGTTCACCAGTGTGGCCGACGATCGACGCAAAGAAAGGGCAAGAAGAAGAAGAGGTGAATGCAAGAGCATCGATACTCTGAATTCATGCACCGTCCGAGAAGCCTATCAGTTGGAGCAGAGCTGATCACCCAGAGGTGATGCCGAGTCCTGGCTCCTACGCCCTGGCCTTGGGAGCCACCCTCCCCACATATAGGCGGGCCACTTGCTTCTCGCGAGTGCTGATAGACGGAGGCAGTAGCATCAACATCCTGTACAAGGACACCATGGAGAAGTTAGGAATCAAGCAAAGACAACTTCAGAGCAGCCGGACTGTGTTCCATGGCATTGTACCTGGCCTTTCCTGCTCACCGATCGACAAGATCCTGATAGATGTCCTCTTTGGAGACAAAGATCATTTCCGCCGAGAGCCAGTTTGGTTCGAAGTGGTGGACCTTGAAAGTCCGTACCATGCGCTGCTTGGCCAACCCGCTTTGGCTAAGTTCATGGCGGTCCCCACTACGCCTACCTCAAGATGAAGATGCCGAGTTCCAAGGGGATTCGACCGAGCCGGCGAATACAGAAAGTCGTCCGCTTGCGTGGCTGAAAGCAGTCGGCTAGCCGAGTCCCCGGTGATCGCGAGAAGCGGCTTCTTGATCGGGTTGTGGCGATGGCCGCAAGCAGCCCTAGATATCGCCCAACCCCAAGGAGTCGAAGTCGAGGGCTGCTCAAGCCGCCAAAGAAACAAAGAAGATACCCTTGGACCCGAAGCACCCAGAGAGGTACGCTGCCATAGGCGCAAACCTTGACAGCCAAATAGGAAGGCGAGCTCGCCGATTTCCTCCGTGAGAATCGGGACATCTTCGCATGGTCCCTAAAGACATGCCAGCGCATCGACGGAATTCGCCGAGCACAAGTTACATGTCCGATCCGATGTGAAGCCCATCAGCAGCCCTGCGCCGCTGTCGAAGAGAAGAGAAGAGTTGTTGAGAAGAGATAGCCGGCTCCTAGCAGCCGGTTTCATTATGGAAGTGTTTTTCCGAATGGTTAGCAAACCCGGTCCTGCATCAAGAAGAACAAGCGAGGGCGGATGTGTATTGACTACACAAGCCTCAACAAAGCTTGCCCCAAGGACCCGTTTCGCTCTCGCCGAGAATTGATCAGTGATAGACTCCACAACGGATGCGAGCTGTTGAGCTTCTTAGATGCATATTCAGGATATCACCGATCAAGCTGAACCCGGCCGACAGATCAAGACCGCCTTCATCACGCCGCTTGGAGCCTTCGCCACCGACCATGACGCTCGCTTGAGGAATTCGGCGCCACCTTTCAAAGCAGATGCGAAGTGCCTCCTCAAGCAACTCGGTAAACGCCCACGCCTACGTGGACGATGTGGTGGTGAAGATGTAAAAGCATGGAACACTGCTGGAAGACCTTAAGGAAACCTTTGAGAACCTGCGTCGATTCTAGATCAAGCTCAACCCTGAGAAGTGCGTCTTCGGAGTGCCAGCCGGCCAACTCCTTGGCTTCCCGGTCTCGAACGCGGCATAGAGTGCAACCTCAGAAGATCAAGGCCATCGAGAGGATGGAGGTACCCACCGACCGCTAGATGTGCAAAGTTCACCGATCGCTACGCCCATCACCGATTCATCATCGGCTGGGCGAAAGCTCTCCTTTATACCAGCTCATGAAGAAGACCACCTTCTTGAATGGAACCACAAGGCGGACGAAGCTTTTCTCCAATTGAAGAAAATGCCGACTACTCCCCCTGGGCCGGGCGGCCCCAAACCCTAAAGAGCCCATGCTCTGACATTGCCGCCACCACGGGTAGTCAAGATACCATTGTAGTTGAACGCAAGGAGGAAGGCAAGGCGCTAATCGTCCATAGACCGGTATATTACCCGAGCGAAATCTTGTCGACCTCCAAGCGTAACTACCCCACTACCGAAGATGTGCTACGGCGTGCACTTTGCCGCCAAGAAGTTGAAGCCTTACTTTCAAGAGCATCCAATCACTGCGGTTTGCACAGCCCCACTAGCCGAGATCATCGGAAGCCAAGATGCTTCTGGCCGAGTGGCCAAATGGGCCATAGAGCTGGCCCCCTACACCATCTATTACCAGCCCCGCACCGCAATCAAGTTGCAAGCACTGGCCGACTTCCTCGTCGACTGGGCCGAGACCCAGTACCTGCCGCCAGCGCCCGACTCCACCCATTGGCGGATCCAGTTCGATGGCTCCAAGATGCGCACCGGCTTGGGAGTCGGCGTTGTCCTCACTTCCCCCAAAGGCGACAAGCTCAAATATGCGCTTCAGATCCATTTCGCCGCCTCCAACAACGCCGCCGAATACGAGGCGCCATTCGACGGCTCCGCTTGCCAAAGAACTTGGCATTCGCCGGATCCCGTGTTATGGCGACTCGATTTGGTGGTCCAACGATCATCCGCGCGATTGGGACGCCAAAGATGCAAACATGGCGAAGCCATCGCTTCCTTGTACAAAGAACTCAATTGGATATTTCGAGGTGCGAGTTCCTTCACGTGCCAAGAAATGACAACGACCAAGCGTACACCCCAGCACGAATCGGTTCCAACCGCCAGTAATACCATCCGGCCGCCTTCAGCCTCCTCAAGCCATCTCGCTGCCTTCACCAGAATCAGACCATCTTTGTGCGGCTCCCCTCAAGAAGTCGGATCCGACTCAAGAGCCCCAGCAGACGACACGAGAATTCTTATAGATGGCTCCAAGAATGCCGATCGAAGCCGGCACTGGGACTTGAGAACCTGCCCGGACTGCGGCGACCATTGCGAAGACTCCAGAGCTCGCCTGTGGACTGCACAGTTGGCGGGGACTTCATCAATCCAAAGAAGCGGTCATGACTCCAGCCGCCGCCTCCCCCATTTCACCGCCCTCGCCCAAGTAGCAAGATGGCAGTTGAAGAAATAGCAGACCCTCATGGGACCAGCCCATCCCAAGTTCCTAGTAAGCGAGAGCTACCAACCGATGAAATCTTGGCTCGACAAGTACAACGCCGAGCGGCAGCCTACACCATAGTCAACAGAGAGTCGGTCAGCGCAACGCCATCGGTGTCTACCAATACAGGCCGAGCCGAGCAAGGCCAAAGCGATTCTCAAGACATCCATCAGGCGAAAAGGCCACCATGCGGCCTCAAGAGCACTGCCGCCAAAGCCTTCCGACACGGTTTCTTCCGCCAACTCGCCCTAGAAGAGGCCAAGGAATTAGTCCAAAATGCAAGGTGCGATGTTCCGCTCCAAGTCAGTCGGCCGGCTCCGACTCAAGACTATTCCCATCGCGTGGCCCTTTGCTGTTTGGGGCCCGGACATGGTGGGACCATTCAAAGCAAAGACGAGGTGGCCTAACTCACTTACTTGTCGCGTGGACAAGTTCACCAAGTGGATAGAAGTAAAGCCCATCAAGAAGTTGAATGGTCCAACTGCAGTGACTTTCATCGCCGACATCATGACTCGCACGCATACCACACAACATCATCACCGACAATGGCACAAATTTTGCCAAAGGCGCCTACGCCCGCTTCTGCGCGACACAAGGCATCCGATCGACTTAGCGTCCGCTGCCCATCCGCAATCAAACGGCCAGTGGAGCGAGCAACGGCCTCATCTCGTTCGGCATCAAGCCTCGATCGGTCGAACCATCGGAGCGCTCGGCCGGTTGTTGGCTTGATGAGTTGCTACCGCCCTCCGAGTCTGCGCGACGACTCCAAACAAGTCAACCGGCTTACACCTTTCTTCCTCGCTCACGGTCTTTGAAGCCGCCATCCCAACGGACATAGAGTTCGACTCCGCGAGTCACCATGTACACCGAGGAAGAAGCGGAAGAAGCACGCCAAGACGGCGCCGATCTGCTGGAAGAGGGCATTGTTGGCACTCGCCGGTCCAAAGATCTACTAAAGAGAGCTCGCTACCGATACTACAACAGAAGGTCATGCCGAGATCTTTCCAAGAGGGCTAATTTTGTGCTCGACTTATCCAATGAACAGCCGCCAACAAGCCGTTGTCGGCGCCTTGGGAAGGCCCTTCATTATCAAGCAAAGTTCGCAACGACTTACTACTCGATCGACGCCGAAGCCCCGAGCACACAAGAGGGACGACCGGCAAAGAGACGGAACGGTTATGGAATGCAAATCTTCTCCAAGATTTTACAGCTTGATGCAGATGTACCATGCTACCTTTTGTATTAAAGTACTAAGATTTGGGCCTTCGAGACGAGCTCTGGACTGCCCTTTTTGTTATCTATATGATAAGAATTATGCCTTCGAGTATGTTACTCTTTGTTATGCCGCTTGGCACCGGGTTCGACTAGTCGGCCGGGGACTCGCCGCCCGCTATGGAATGCTTCCGCAATGGACAAGTAGTGTGGGTGCCTAAGTCGCCTCGTGTCGGAAGCGCACAGCAGAGCGGCTGCTTGTGGGCATGAGTAAGGAAGAATGGGCGCCCACATGAAAAATGGCTAAGGACTCAAAGCATAAACATAGCTTAAGCCGGTTTCCAGCCTCTCTTCGCAAAGCCGACTCTTGAGTAGTCGGCTTGCCGCTTTCTATCCAACTTGTTAAAAAGACTCTAAAAATGGCCAAGTACTTGCCTTCCCAAGAGTAGCCAAAGCATTTGATCCAAACGGCAGTCCGCAGAGCGGTTGTCCGAATCGGCAAGGCGGCGATTAAGGGAAGGCGGCAAAGGAAAAGCCATAGGAGCAATGAGCAAGGAAAGATAGAATTAGGATAAATATTTACATAACATAGGCCCTTGGTCAATCTTCAAGCAGAAGTTCAAAATACACCCTGCGGGTGGAATTGTCTTAATTAACAAGTTCTTCAAAGACTACTAAAGCAGAGATAAAATAAAGGCAAGTCGGCAACCTAGGAAGCGGCAGATGGGTTCGGAGGGTCGGAAGAGATGGCGGTGTCAAAGTCGGGCGGGGTCAAGGATCTCGGCTTGATCATCTCCAGCGGCCGGGCCGGGTCGGGCGCGCTCGTTGTCGGAGGCGCGGTCGAAGCCGAGGCTGGTCGCCCGCTCGCCCCTCTAGCGCCCGTCTCACCTCCATCCTCCGCCTCGCCTTCCTCCTCGGGCTGAGCGATCACCTCCGCCGAGTCTCGCTATAATCCGGGTTCATCTCAACCACTCCGCGGCGCTTTCCCACCGTCTTCAGCCCGCCAGGACGAAGACGCTGGTGTTCTGTAGTCGGCAATCGCCGCCGACGCCAATGAGGGCATCTTCCGCAGCCTAACAGCTCCGCTGGGCCTCGACCGATCGCGCCAGCCGGTCCAGATCCAGCCTCGATACCACGCTTGACGAATTCCAAGGCCCGCGCGCTCGGCCGGGCCGAGGAACCTTCCAGCCTCAAGACGGCCAGCCATGACCTCGGCCGATCGGCATCCGACCGAGTGCGCAGAATCGCATGTCGGCCACAAGGCAGCAATCGCTGGCGCCGACACGCTGAAGCCGGGCGAAGATCCGATGGGCCGCCGCAGACGAGCTTCGATGCTCGAAGCTGCTCATCAAGGGTCCGGGGCGGCGGCAATCTCCGCACCATTTTCCTCCGCGCCTCGCGATCAGCCTCGATGGCTTGAGGGCGCTGCGTGTGACCAGGGAAGAAGTCCGCCAAGACGAAAAGAAGCAAGTCAAAAATCAGAGTCAGCCCGACCTATAGTCAGTGGCTCAAAGAAAGAAAGTAAAGAAACTCACCGCTGATTTATGTCCTCGATTTCATGGAAGCCGGAGGTCAGAAGGCCTCCTTGTCGGTCCAGAGGAGCGATCGCTTTCGAACTCGCCAGAGAGCAGTCTCTTTCTTCTCCTCCTTGTCCCGCGCCTTCTTAAGCAGCTCCCTTTGCTCCGCCACCAGAGCGTAGCAGAGGTCACGCCTACGGCGAGCTTGCTGCACTCCTCCCCTTGGCACGAAAGCGGTGTTGGCTTCGCCCAGCTGCTGTTGGAGAGTGGCGTTGGCCTCTGAAGAATAAAAAGAAAAAGGACGTTGAGTCGCCAACTAAGAAGGTCGTAGGGAAGATCCGGCCCGACCGCCAGCAGCCGCCCGAATCTCGGGACTAAAGTTCGTGGAAGCGCGCAAATGCCTCGCCAAGAAGAAAGAGGACTCACTCGGCCTCCGACAGTCGCCGGTCCGCTTGCCCAGCTCCTCAACATTGCGGTTGAAGGCAAGTGACGCGGAGGTTGTGATACTCCTGTAATAAGCATTTTGCATAAAGGTAAATATTTGGAACTCACCAGAGTCAAGAGCCGCCCAAACTCGGGACTGACACCAGTGGAGGCTGTTGGCCTGCCCGAGAGAAGAACAAGAAAAACAAACTCAAAAGAAGAAAGCATACCCGAACGGCTGCCGCGACGCCAGATGCGCCTTGGTGCGCTTCGATGGCGCCGCCCTCGGCTCAGAAGCTTTGCTCGAATGTCGAGCGCTGGCTCGGCGGGCTGTGCCGCCTCGCACCACCCAATGGGCGCGGCGCTGCCGCTTCGGCGTCTCGATGGCCGAAGTGGCGGCGCCGGTCTAAGGGGCGTGGCGCTTAATCGCTTTCTCAAGGCGGCGCGACCGGGCGAGGCAACTTGAAGGAGCAGCTTCACCATGGCTCGCTTTTCGGGCCGGCGGCACCGTGGTCCGCCGCTGTTGCTTACCTTTTGCACGCCCTGACGGCGGCGGCGGAGGCGGCGGCGGCACGGCCGCATTCGACATGGAGGTCTCGCCGCCTTCCTCTCCATGATGGGGCACTCGCCGCCAGCTCCTCGGTCGCCCGTGAACTCCGGGGCGGCGGCGCTGAGCTCGGCGGGATGACGAGCAACGCCGATTGGCGGTCCGCGGCCTCCTCAGCTCGCCGCTTTGCCGTGACGGCGGCTTCGGCCTCATCCAGCTTCCTCTGGGCGAAGGCCGCCGCCTTCTCCAGGCGGGCGGCTTCTTCCTCGTCGCGCTTCTCCTGCGCGTTCTGCTCCGTCGCCTCCCGGAGGTCGGCGGAGGGGTCAATCCGCCGAGTAGTGGCGGATGTCTCTGCCGACCCCATGACGGAGGCAGCGGCGACCCTCTCTAAAGTAAGGGGAGCCCTGAAGTGAGGAAGACGTGTAAAAGATTTGGAGAAGATTCACCAGAAGAAAACAAGACAAAAAGTGGAAGCACTTACGCGGAAACCAGTGGCGGCTTTTTCACTTCCTTGCGGAAGCGGTTGGCCTTTGCGACCGCCTCTTCCCGCTTGGTCGCGGCGGCCGCCCCCTTGAACTTCTTCGACCGGCTGCCAAGCAAGCTCGGCCCGGCCCGGCGCTTCTTCGCGCCGCCTTGACCACCCAAGCCGGCGGAGGAACTCGCGCTCGGCTGGCCGACCTTTGACTGGTGGCGCGGGGCAACTTCCTCCTCGGCGTCGTCATCAGGCCAGTCGGCAAAGGTGGCCGAGGGCCTGAAGTCGCCTGCTCCTCCTCCTCCTCCTTCGTCGTCGGCCTCCATCGCCGCCGCTCCCAAGTGAGGGTCGTCGACGTTGCTCTCCGCTCGGTCGGGGACGAACTGACGGGCCGGTCCCATGGTGCCGACTGAAGGCTGGATGAGGGGTTCGACCAAAAACCAAAATAGATCAAGTCGGATTAATTTGAAAAGAAAACAGAAGAAGAAGAGAGACGACTTACAACAGGCGGGGGGTTGACGCGCGAGTATGACTCCTTGCCGAACTGCCAATCCGCCGTGAGATTGCAGTTCGCGATGTAGTTCATCGTGTCCGCCACCTCCGCGTGGGGCATGTCCTTGGAGCACAACCGACTTGGGTCCCGGTGGCCGCTCATCTGACAGATCAGATGAGGTCGGCCTTGGAGCGGAAGGACTCGGCGTGCCATGAAGGCGGCCAACAGGTCAGGCCCGGTCAAACCCTCCGATCGTCAAGACTCGGAGTCGCGACGGCGGCGGCACCAGCGGAGACAGCGTCGGCACGGTGGGACCAGTGGGAGCCTCCCGCCGATCGCCGGCCGTAAGGCGGCAGATTGACCCGCCGCTTATACGGGCGACGTTCTTCACGTAAAAATAAGATCGCTGCCACATCTTCACCGACTTAATCGGCGGGATGGTGGGAAACGGGTTGTCGGCCACCGATCTCCGTGATCGCGATGAAGGTACCAAGATGAGGCTGGCACGCCGGCGACGTGCGTGCCGAGCTTGGACTGGAAGAATTCCCCCCATAGCTCGATGGTGGGGAGAACGCCGAGGAAGCCTTCGCACAAGGTGGCAAAGGCAGCCAGCAGCACCACCGTGTTCGGAGTAAGGTGGTGCGGTGAGCCCGTGGAACTCCAAGAAGGAGTGGAAGAAACCGCCGCGGCAGCCCTAGGTCACGCATGAGGTGCGCGGAATCGACCCTTCGCCCTCCTCCGGCGCGGCGATATCTCCCCTGCCGGTAGCAAGTGCGGTCCTGCACTAGGTTCTTGCCGGGAGACGGCGCGGCGTCTGGCGAGGGAACTCGATGTGGTCGCCATCCACCTCGAGCCGCCCCACACCGGAGCGCGGCATGAGTGAGAGGGCGGCAGAGGAAGAGCTCATCGCTGTGGCGTGGCGTGGTTCGGCGCGGGGGCGGCAAGAGGAAGAAGAAGCAAGAGGAAGCGGGGGGAGCAGGGAGATGGGCGCGCGTGCTTCGCCGCCCCCCTCCTCCCGCCTACTTATAGGCTCATGGGCTGAGAAGCCGATAGGGCGGACGTGGGATTAACTACGCCCAGGACCCCACGCCCCCACGATTTACCCCACGAAGTACTGCACGCAGTTACAACGTGGGAACCCCAACCGTCCGCACGGCCGCAACAGATCCGTTCGCGTGCCGAGGGGCGGTAGTGGCGGGTCCCGCCTGACAGCCTGTCCCGTCGCGCGCATGGATGGGCAGACTGACCCTGCCGCGTGGCGCCACCCGACGGGTCCGCAACGGGCAGCTGCCTGGAAGCTTATCAGGCATGCTGCCTGGATCCCACTACGACTTTCAAACTCTTTAAGGGGCAAGGCGGCCTTCTGCGAGTCCGGCTCCAGCTAGTCGGCTTAGAGGAAGACGGCGAGCAAGGCCCAGATTCCACCACCAGAAGGATGAAACTGTTGAGGCTCTTCGACGTGTTGCCCTCGGCGCCTCACCAGCTTCGGGGACTACTGTCGGAGTAATGGGCCACGGGTAGGCAAACCCGAGCCCCCGGACCTTTCAAGACATCGGAGCAGGTTGCGCCCCTCAAGACCCCAAGACAAAGAGCCGCTTTTTGAGAATCGGCGGCAAGGCTGCCGACTGCCCCTCACGGCCGAGTCCCAGGGACGACTTCGAGATAAGCCGGCTCCTAACTGGCGGCTTCCAGTGAAGCCGGCTATGGGGAGTTGGCCCGCGACTCCAACCACCTCCTGCCTTTGCAACTATGGACGGGACGGGGTGCGGCCGCCGCGCGGCCCATCCCTGCCCCATTCGTGAAGGGCAGGCTTGGCCACAGTGCGTCGTACCAACGGAGATCTCCATCCGGCGCGGCACTGTTGCCATGCCGGCCCTGACATCAGCCCTCGGGCGGGCGCCGTGCCCACGACGGCTGTCTGCACGACCCGAGAGGGCGGGACTCACTGTCGGCGTGGGTGCAGAAGACGGCGAGAGCGCCACAAGACGGACCCGTTGGGAGTCGGCCCCCAGGAGTCGGCCGGCCCCTCCCACGGGCCCCGCACGCCATTAACCAGACAAGACGGGGAATGGCAACAGTGATCGCCCGTCAGGTGGCGGCACTGTTGCCATGACCCCATGACCAAGCCAACGTCATTAGAGGCGCGACTACAAGAATCCGCAATGGCAAGACCTCCGCCACAAGCGGACAAGGCCTGTCGGCTCATGCCGGGTCTGGCTGGCGGGCCCCAAGAATCAGCGGAGAAGACGACGACTGAGAGAGACGGCCATTGGGACCAGCGCGGCGGATTACCATTGTACCCCGGGGTAGGCCTATATAAACCCCGGGGCACCCATGCAAAGGGTTGGACCTTAATAGTTTTAGACACACATATAAGGAAGAGAAGAGCTAGCCGTGCCCTTCTCCTTCCTCACCCAACAACACTCAAGGAGCAACCTTGTACCCACTTTGCCATAGTGATCATGCGGAGACCCCGCAGAGCAGCACTAGGGGTATTATCTCCACGGAGAGCCCTGAAGCTGGGTAAGATCCGACGGCGTGCATGCCTTCGCCTCATCCCGCTTCTGTGCACCGCCAAGTTCTACTCGCCCCCACCATGATAAGCCATCCTTTGGCATATGTCGCACCCAACCCCCGACAGGAACCATTTGCCACAAATGAATTTTTTGATCTTATGCCTAAAAGTTTGATAATTACTAGAAAGAAAGAAATCTATAAGAAAGATAGATGCCTCATTGAAGAATTTCCTACCAAAGATGGCAATACCTAGATCTATCCTCGCTTTTATGCCTAGCTAGGGGCGTTAAACGATAGCGCTTGTTGGGAGGCAACCCAATTTTATTTTTAGTTTTTTGTTTTTGCTTCTATTTAGGAATAAATAATCCATCTAGCCTCCGTTAAGATGTGGTTTTATCCTTTAATTAGTGTTTGTGCCAAGTTAAACCTATTGGATCTTCTTGGATGATAGTTATTTGATCTTGCTGTAATTTCTAGAAACTTTGCGCTCAGTGCCCGAATTGTTAAAAATCACCAGAACGTGATAAAATACTGATTCCAATTTCTGCTGATCAATAAACAAATTGTCCAGGTCGTATAATTTTAGTAGAATTTTTTGAGTTCCAGAAGTTTGTAGCGACCAGACCTCAAACAATCTGATCTCTGTGCTCAGGTGTCATCCCTGGATTAGTAATGTTGACACCACACAGTACTTGAAGGATTTATAACAGAGTAGCAATCACACACTTATTACATCGAATGTCTCAAGAGAGAACTTATTACAATAAAAATGGCTTAAGGCCATCTAAAAACGATAACAACGGAAGGCTTGGAAGATAAGCGAGTCCATCAACTCCAACGACATCACTGAGTATAGAACCACGACCTAAAGGCACCTTACTCGTCGTCTGAAAAGTCTGCAACATGAAACGTTGCAGCCCGAAAACGGGTCAGGACATGGAATATGCTGGCAATGTAACACTTAGATATTAGAGAGTAATGAAAGAATAAGCTATACTACATGCATATATGGCTGGTGGAAAGCTCTATGGTTATAGTTTTGCGTAAAGCCAATTTTTCCCTACTGCAAAGGAATAAATATTATTTAACTATCATGGTGGTTGTTAAACATTGAGAAAGGTTGACATCATCCTCAATCCCAATTAAGCATCATCATTAAAACCCAACAAAATTAATTAAAGTAACATGATGAGATTCACATGATAATCCAAGTACTAGATACTCAAAACGTCCATAACCGGGGACACGGCTAACCATGATTAGTTTGTACACTCTGCAGAGGTTTATGACTTTTCCCCACAAGACTCGATCTCCTCCGTTGGATTTCTCGACTACATGGTGTTTGAGAAATGAATGACCGAGACATAGTCTTTCAGAAGCGCTAGCACCTTACGATCGGGTAGACCGTACCAACCTACATCCCCTACATCAGCTAGTCTACCACTGTAAGAGTTCGCACGACTTAGTCAACTAGGCTAGAACCCATAGTAGCTAATGGCTGCACACGGAAGTTTCTAGTATGAATAGTCTCATGACCCCTTTGAGCCTGGGCGGCGGTCCAAAAGAAACAGGCAATCCTGGAATACCCAGGTACCTCAATCCACCCTGATGTGTGTTTAAGTTGCCACCTTAAATAAACCATTAATTAAAATCTCACATCTGTCATGGATACACTCCCCCAATCCACGTCTACTAGCGTAGCATGGCAATATAAGCAAATGTAGAAGTAACTCCCAAGGGTTTGATAATAAAACAGGTAATAGGTACTACCTCAACTACTCTCCCAAAACCCACAGTTTAATTAGATCCTAATCATGCAATGTTTGAGAATTGATCTAATGCATAAAAACTGGGTATGAAAAAGGGAATTGATCAAAGTGTTATTTGCCTTGCTGATGATCCGCGAAACCTAGAGATTCGAAGTAACAGGCGGCGCACTCCGGGTACTCTATCGCAAACAAACAAACAAGCATACAATAAGTACTCATCTAATGCACAGGTAAAACTCAAATAAGAGATCTAACCAGAAAGTTCAACTTAAGAACTCCGGTTTGCAAAAAGAATCAAATCAAACGAAGCAACGAAAGTCAAACGGCAAAAGAAAACAACTTCGTTTTACTAATCTGGACTTAAGTCAAATTTTACAGAAGCAAAAACTTGTTTAAGTTGGTTAAACGAAAGAGGGTTTCGAGACGAAACTACAGGCGCTTGAATCGCCTGATTCCGATAAACGAGCGAAAAGTTATACTAAAACGAAAATCGGATCAGAAATCGCGATCAGAAATAATCGCGGAAAATCCGAGAAAAAGAAAAACGACGAACATATTAACGAACAAACGTTCGTTATCTGGATCTAAACGATGAACGCGTTCGTTAAAACGAACGAACGAGCGAACGCTCACTAAAAAAACTAAACTGGAAAAAAACCGATCTATAAAAAAATGAAACTTAAAAAAAAAATTAAACCGCGGTTAAATAAAAAAACGGGCGGTTTTCTGAGGAAAACCGCCGGCGACGGCGGCTACCTCGGGCTCGGGTCCGCGAGGCAATGGCGGGCGGCTCCATGAAGTGGCGGGCGGCTCCATGAGCAGGCGGCTAAGCTAGCGAAGCAGGCGGGCATGGGCTAGGGTTTAGTCTTGAGTAGGCTGTGGGCTGGTGGGCTGGCTCGGGGCCCCGGGCGGCGGCTTATAAAGCCCCGACCACGCGGAGTCCTGGCCGGTTACGGCCCAAGGTCGGTTCGGACTTTTTTTAAAAAAAAAATTAATTCCGCGCAGAAAAACTAACAAAAGAAATACTAAACAGACTCCAAAAATCCCGAAATAAATTTTCCCCGACTTCTAAAATCAAGCCGGACAAAGTGAACATTTATTTGGGGCCTAAATGCAATTTTGATAAACGCATAATTTTCCTAAATTCAAATAAAATAGCGAAAAACTCCGAAATAAAATATTATTTGATTTTATTATTAAATCCTCAATATTTCTTTATTTTGGGAAAGTCATTTTATTCCCTCTCTCATATTTTTTGTAATAGAAATAATTGAAGATAAAATAATTAAAATCAAATGATCCTATTCTCAAAATTTGAGAAAACTCAAATATGAAAATAACGAAATCCCCAACTCTCTCCGTGGGTCCTTGAGTTGCGTAGAATTTCTAGGATCAAAACCAAAAGCAAACAAAATATTATATGCAATGATGATCTAGTGTATAACATTCCAAATTGAAAATTTGGGATGTTACAAACCTACCCCCCTTAAGATGAATCTCGCCCTCGAGATTTGGGTTGGCTAGAAAATAGGTGAGGGTGGTCTTTCAGCAAATCTTCCTCTCGCTCCCAGGTGGCTTCATCCTCTGTGTGGTGGCTCCACTGAACTTTGCAAAACTTGATAACCTTGCTGCGGGTGACTCGGCTGGCAAACTCAAGAATCTTAACTGGTTTCTCCTCATAGGTCAAATCGTTATCCAACTGAATTGCCTCCAACGGCACGATATCCCTCGGTATATCGCCATCTCGCGTGGCACTTCTTCACCGAGAAACGTGGAACACATCATGAACTCCCCGACAATCCTTTGGGCAATTCCAACTTGTAGGCCACTTCTCCCATCGTTCCACAACTCGGTATGGTCTACAAAACGTGGCGCTAACTTTCCTTAACACCAAAACGCTTAATTCCCCGAAGTGGAGATACTCGAAGATAAACTCGGTCTCCGACTTTGTAAACTGTCTCCTTGCGTTTAGAATCTGCGTAGCTCTTCTACCTGGACTGGGCTACCTTGAGCCTATCGCGAATCAACTTCACCTTCCGCTCGGACTCCTTAATCAAATCCGTCCAAACAATGGCGGTCTCCAACTTCGTCCCATTTAAAACGGTGTCTTTGCACCTCCTTCCGTACAAGGCTTTGAAAGGGCCATCTTCAAACTGGATTGATAGCTATTGTTGTCGATGAACTCTCGCATATGGCAAGTTGTCATCCCAACTTGATCCATAATCTAGCGCATGTGCTCTTAGCATATCCTCCAAAATCTGATTGACTCTCTCGGTGCATCCATCGTGCGTGGATTAAAAGTCTGTGCTGAACTCTAGCCGGTACCCAAAGTTTCGCATAACCGATTCCGAACTTTGAGGTAAACTGGGTTCCTCTATCTGATACGATGCTCCTCGGAACTCCTGTAAGTGCATCTAGTGCCCCTTAGTGATTTTGGTGGATTGAAGACTTATATGTTAAGTAACTAATGCGTTTGTGAGTGTACACAGGTCTATAAGTCTATGAGGAGTTTGATATTTACAGAGAAAGTCGACCCTAAAAATGAAGTTCTTCAATCAAGACTTTGATATTCTCAAGACCTTTCAAGACTTTGAAAGTGAAGAAATTGGTGTGACCTTGAAGACTTGGTATTCATTTGAGGAACATGAAGCGTGAAGACTTTTGTTTTCGTAGTTTCATTTTCTCTTTCTTGAGTCATAGGAAACACCGTCATCGTTAAAGGGGTCAAGGAAATACTAAGGAAAAATTTCCATGTGATGCTCAACTCAAAATCCTACACCTACCAATCCCTTTGAGTGAAGCTTTTGAAATCTCATACAGATTCAATAAATTTCTTCAAATGATGAGACGAAGCTCTTCCAGTCGCCGAGGAATTTGTTCGACCGAGGAGTTAGGAATTCGCCAGTCTGAATTGCCTACACGATGAGGAACATGATAGCCCCGAGGAATTTGATATTCAAATTTCCGACCGTTCTTTATCTTCTTGCGCGCCACCTGTCCCAAAATATCTTATCCACCTAACGGTCATATCATTGAAGGGCATTTATGTCTTATCATGTCGGGCTGCTCTCTAGGCTATAAATAGTCGCCCCCTACAACCACTAGCTGGTTGGCTGCTCGAGAGAACTTGACACTTGTCATTTGAGAGCAACCCATCCTCTGAGGACTTTGAGCGAAAATCATCAAGTGAGGAAAAACCCAAAAACCAAACCCCTACAAACCCAAAGTGATTGAGCATCACTGAAGAAATTGATCCTGCGTGGATCCGACGCTTGTTACCTTTGAAGACTGTGCTTCTTTCAGACGGTTAGGCGTCATGGTCTAGAGCATCCAAGAGGAATTGTGGATCGCCGAGTGACCAAGTCTGTGAAGGTTTGGAAGTCGCCTGAAGACTTCCACGAGTGATTGGACGAGGTCTATGTGACCTTAGTTCAAGGAGAATACGGTGAGGACTTGGTGTCCTGAGCTGCGTGCTCAGCGATCGGGTGTCCGGACTGTGTGTCCTCGAGTTTAAATACTCACCGCTCAACCAGACGTATAACCGAGAAAGCAGTTGGAACTGGTCTACCAAATCATTGTCTTCACCAACCTAATCTGGTTCTATTTCCTCAACTCTTTCATTTCCTCATTCTTGTGTTGAGTGTTTGTTCATATCTGTGTTTGAAGACTTTGATCAAGACTTTCTCAATTTCCTCGTTCAATTTCTTGATCTGTTTGTCTTCATCTTGTATTATCCTGTGATTACGCTTTTCGTACTCTGTGATTGTCTTCATTTCATCATGATGACTATGCTTGTAATCTGTTATGCTTACTTCGAGTACTTATTCCGCTGCAAGTAGTTCTTCGCTAAGGAATTTCCTCACCGCAAATTCCTCGTTGAAGAATTCATAAAATCGCCTATTCACCCCCTCTAGTCGATATAACGACTTTCAATTGGTATCGAGCAAGGTACTCCCTTGTTACGTGTGATTTTGGTTTAACCACCGGAGTTTTAGTTATGTCGACCGCAGGTATGATCAAGGTCTCAGCAGGTGTCCTACCTTTGATGGGACGGACTACCCCTCATGGAAGAACAAAATGCGAATGCATCTTGAAGCAATTGACAACGATCTACGGTATGTTGTGACAAAAGGTGTTTCCTCGGTCACACCCTCTCCGAATGATCTTGATGTGAAGAGATTCAAGCAACTCGATTCTCAAGCGAAGAATATCATATGTGGCCATCTGAGCAAAGGTCAATATGGAAGAGTGAGTGCTTTGGAATCTGCCAAACTCATCTGGGACAGGCTGTCAAAAGTAAATGAAGGTGTCTCAACTCAGCGTGACTCTCGAGTTGATGTTCTTCGGAATCTCTTCAACCGCTTCAAAAGACTCGACAATGAAAATGTTCAACAAACCTTCGATCGCCTCATTGACATCTCAAATGAGCTTCAAGCACTTGGTGCCACTGACATCACCGACCATGAGGTGGTGAAGAAATTGTTAAGATCGCTTGATTCCTCATTTGATACTTTGGCATTGATGATACAAGAACGAGCTGACTACAAGTCTCTTGATCCTGCCGATATCCTCGAAAGGCTAAATACTCACGAGTTCCAGATTGCTGAAAAGAGAGATCTCTATGGTTACGGCTATGGAAAACACGTGCTCGAAGGCCAAGGCTGTGTCCGAATCGAGAGTGAAGACTCGGTAGTAGCCTTGGAGATCCTCAAGAATTTTGCCAGAGCTAGCTTTGCTCGTGAAGAAATTCCAGAAATTCTCAAGGCGTGGTCGCTTTGGAAAATCCTCAAGAAGCGGTGATTCCTCATCTAGTGACTATAAGAGAAGACTTTGTCACAAATGCAAGAAAGCATGGTCACTACATCCAAGATTGTCCTCGATGGGAAAAGGAATTAAGGAAGAACAAACACAAGGATTACAGATTACGATGGCGTGAAGAAGAAGAAGAAATCATCAAATCTTCATCATCAAAATCCTCAAAACCTTCTTCTCACAAGAAGAGCAGCTCCAAAAAGGCTCGGGCATTCATTGGCAAGGAAATGGACTGAAGCTGAATCGAGGAACATGAGGAAGAGGAGGAGTCAGAAGAATCCGAATCTGGTGTGGCTAGTCCGGCTCTTGCTATGCTTTTGTTAGCAAGTCCATCTTCAACATCAAGAAACTGACTCACCGACAAGCCCGATGAGGATGATGATGACTACGCCCCACCTATTGCTTCATGGCAAAAGGTGCTAAGGTACTAAATTTCACCTCCTCCGAATCTAGTGAAAATGAATCGATGAGGATCTCAAGCCCAGCTACTCTAAACTTGCTAAGATTGCTATAAAACAACAAAGGGCTTTTGAAAAGGTTCAAAACATGCTAGATAAGAGTGATGATATGTTAGGTGAAGAAATGGATCGCACTCAAGCCCCGATGAAAATCTTGAGACTTGGTCTAGGCTTGACAACCTTCAAGGTCATCATAACACTCTCTTATCGATCATGAGAAACTTTCTTATGAATTTCTTCAAAGAAAGCAAGATCTTGAGAAGCTAAGAGTGAGTTATGAAGATCTTGAAGGGCGCGATTCATTACTTGCTCAACAAATCAGCGCTTCTCAAGAAGAATTTGTTCCTCCATGCTTAAAGTGCATTGAGCGTGAATCGCTAATTCTTCACTGAATGTTCAAATGCTTCAACTGTTACAAATTCTTCACCTGCCTCTGCTATCACTAATTCCTCATCGAGGACATTGCTAGTATCACCGGCAATGCAGATGAAGGAATTGTACATAGCAGCATGTATAAAAGCCTCAAAGGGCATCGACTCTTTGTGATGTGCTTAAAAGCAGATCCTCAATAGGAACCCTAGGAAAGAGGGTATTGCCTTTGAGAGGAAACTCAATCTTGATGGAACATATTGGAGCCTGAGCGGTATCCCAAAACCTCATGGGTTGCTGCAAAGGGACCTCCAGTTGATCCATCTACCTTATCTGGTTTTACGTGCGAATTTCCTCATTCTGCTGATGAGTCATTTGACTCCAACTATAAACTGTTCAAAAATCAGAATGGTGAAGTATTTGCTAGATATGTTGGCACTAGCTGCAGGAGCGGTTCCCCTATGAAGAAAATCTGGGTTCCCAAGAAGTGCCTTGAAAGTCTTCAGGTGAATGTCCTCATGACACCACCGTGAAGAATAGGAACCCCAGATCAAATTCTTCATATGGACCAAATTCTTCATATGGATCCAAGTCCTCATACGGACCAAATTCCTCACGTGGATCAAATTCCTCAAAAGGATCAAAGTCCTCATATGATATCATCGTGCAAACAACTCGCTTTGAGGTAGAGCTAAGGGCTATGAATATGTGCATTATTCTTCAAACCAATATGTTCATAAGTCCTCGAAGAATTTCTATGCTTATTCATATGCTTACCCTAACCCCTTATGTGAAACGAAATGGTTTGGCCTCTATGCCACCATTCTCGTATGGTGCTTTCAGAATGATGAACTCTTTGCCACCCCTTGAGATGTGGGTGGTGAAGAAAAGAACTAATCTCTTCTGCAGGTCAGGTCTCCGGGCGTGCCTTAACGTCTCAAGAATTTCTTTGGGGCACGACAAATTGCCTAAAAGGACTGAGCTAATCATGATGAAATGAACTTTCATTTCAC
This sequence comes from Aegilops longissima, assembly GCA_021605205.1. NCBI lineage: Eukaryota > Viridiplantae > Streptophyta > Magnoliopsida > Poales > Poaceae > Aegilops > Aegilops longissima. The sequence goes on along the minus strand of CM038682.1, from coordinate 618,667,029 downwards.
ACGTCCTCCTCTCGCTTATCTGAATCTCGGTGATGAAATTCATCGATGAACTTGATATCATATTCTTCACCGATGAAGTATATGAGATCGTAAGTTGTACTAATTCATCTGCAGGATGATCAACCCAAAGCCACCGAGTGGGTTCTCGATAGTGGATGTACAAATCACATGGTGGTGACAAGAATCTATTGATGGATGCTCCTTATCACCGTCACATCTCAAGCATATCATCTTTCTTGACAAAGGCAAAAGTCGTATTGGGTCTTGGTAAGGTTGCTATCTCTAAGGACATGCACATGGACAAAGTCATGCTTGTTGAGTCCTTAGGATACAACCTCATGTCGATCTCAATGCTTTGTGATCTTGATATGGTTGTTATCTTTGGCAAGTATCGTTGTGTTGTGATTATGGAAGTCGACAATTCCAAAGTCTTGAAGGCTTTAGGAGAGGAGACTTGTATATTGTTGACTTTTCCACAGGACCACAACCAGCCGTGTGTCTACTTGCAAAAGCTTCGAAGGCTGGCTATGGCATCGGCGACTTGGTCACGCAGGCATGAGGAATTTGCACACGCCATGCGAAGAAGAAGCATGTCATTGGCATTGAGAATGTCAAATTCCTCAAGGATCATTTATGTGGAGCACTGTGAAGTGGAAAAATGACCAAGGCCAAGCATCCAAATGAAGACTATCATGACCACTACTCGCCCTTGAATTGCTTCACATGGACCTCTTTGGTCCCAATCATTACTCGGATGTCACTAATGATGCATCTCTTTATGGCTTTGTTATTGTTGATGATTACTCTCGTTACACATGGGTACACATTGTTACTTACAAAAATCAAGTGCAGGAAATCTTCAAACGATTTTCCTCGAGGGCTTCAACCAACTTTGGTGTGAAGATCAAGCACATCAAGAGTGAGAATGGAACCGAGTTCAAGAATTCCGGTCTTGATGACTATCTTGATGAACTTGGTATTACTCATGAGTTATCTGCTCCTTATACTCCTCGGCAAAATGGCGTCGTGGGCGCAAGAACAGAACTCTTGTTGAGATGGCTCGCACTATGCTTGATGAATACAAAATGCCTAGTCGTTTTGGATTGAAGCAATTGACCTGCGTGCCACATCATCAACAGTATATCTTCACAAATTCTTCAAGAAGACTGCCTATGAACTCCTCACCGACAAGAAACCTAATGTAAGTTATTTCAAAGTCTTTGGTGCTAAATGCTGGATTAGAGATCCTCACCACAACTCTAAATTTGCACCGAAAGCACATGAAGGTTTTATGCTTGGTTACGGAAAGGACTCGCACACCTACAAAGTCTTCAACATCGCTCTTCACAAGATTGTTGACACTGTAGATGTGCGGTTCGATGAAACTAATGGCTCGCAAAGAGAGCACCTACCTTCTGTGTTAGATGAACCAGCACCTGAGGATTCTATCAGGTTCAAGGCAACTGAGGATGTCATTCCTACTGAAGAAACTGCTGAAGAATTCATTCATGTACGCAAAGAACGTCGAGTGATGCACACGAAGAACATCTTTGAAGAAAATGGTCTTTGAGGAAAATGATCAAATTCCTCGGCGACAACCAGCTCATCCTCGCGTTGCAAAAGAAGTGCAAGTTGACAAGATCATCGATGACATTGAAGCGCCAGTCCTCTCACACGCTCAAAAGCTTCACATTTATCTAACTTTTGTGGGCACTATGCTTTTGTCTCTATCACAGAGCCCACTAAGGTAGATGAAGCATTTCGAGCGGAGTGGATTCAGGCCATGCAAGAAGAATTACATCGATTCGAGCTCAACAACGTCGGGAACTGGTCAAACGTCGAGATCCTCGCAAGCATAATATCATTGGCACAAAGTGGATCTACCGCAACAAGCAAGATGAAAATGGTCTTGTGGTGAGGAATAAAGCACGACTAGTAGCTCAAGGCTACACGCAGTTGAAGGAATTGATTTCGATGAAACTTTTGCACTGTCGCTAGACTTGAGTCTATTCGCATATTACTCGCCTATGCTAACCATCACAATATCACTTTATATCAAATGGATGTGAAAAGTGCATTCCTCAATGGTAAGCTTGAGGAAGAAGTATATGTTGCTCAACCCCGTGTTTTGAAGATCCAAAGAATCGACAAAGTCTTCAGACTAAATAAGGCCCTCTATGGCCTCAAGCAAGCCCCTCAAGCGTGGTATGATACATTGAAGGAATTCTTCGTGAAGAATGGCTTCACACCAGTTCACTCGATCCTACTCTCTTTACTAAATCTTATGATGGTGAACTTTTGTGTGCCAAATATATGTTGATGATATTATCTTTGGCTGTCTTGACCAACGTTATAGTGATGAATTTGCCTATATGATGAGTGAAGAATATCAAATGTCTATGATGGGAGAGTTGAAATTCTTCTTAGGTCTTCAAATTAAATCAACAACACAATGGCATATTCATATCTCGGAGAAATACCTCAAAGATGTCTGAAGAAATTGGCATGCAAGATTGCAAAGGTGTCAAAATTCCTATGCCCACAAATGGCCATCTATGCCTTGATGAAAATGGTATTGACTTTGATCACAAGGTATACCGCTCCATGATTGGTTCTTTATTGTACTTATGTGCATCTAGGCCAGATATAATGCTTAGTGTTTGCATGTGTGCCCGATTTCAAGCTACAGAAGGAATCACACCATAAGGCTGTGAAGCATATTCTTGATATCTAGCTCACACACCAACACTAGGATTATGGTACCCCAAGGGCTCTACTTTTGATCTCATTGGATATTCGACTCGACTATCTTTGGTGATCGTGTGGACCGCAAGTCAACATCTGGTACTTGTCATTTCCTCGGACGATCTTTGGTGCATTGGTCCTCGAAGAAAGCAGAAGCTGCGTATCACCGTCCATGCGGAAGCTGAATACATTTCTGCTTGGCTCGTGTTGTGCTCAATTGCTGTGGATGAAGCAAACTCTCAAGGACTACGGCATCAACGTGAAGAATGTGCCTCTCTACTGTGACAATGAGAGTGCCATCAAGATTGCTCACAACCCAGTTCAGCACTCGAAGACAAAGCACATTCAAATTCGTCATCATTTTCTTCGTGATCATGTGTTGAAGGCGACATCTCCATCGAAAGCACGTGAAGGCGAAGAACAGCTAGCTGATATCTTCACTAAGCCCTTGGATGAGAAGAGATTTAGCAAGTTGCGGTGTGAACTAAATATCTTAGAATCTTGAGCGTTCTTTGAAAAGGCACACATCCTAACACTTATGCAAAATTGATGACTTAGATGTGCAACACATGAAGAAAGCGTTTTCTTCAATCAATGAAGAATAACACTCTTAGTGTGAAGAAATTAATGAAGAATTTGATTCTCGTAGAACCCTCGACAATTATGCGCGGTGTCTGAAATCATCATTCTTATCTGATGGGTCACGCCACCACCAAAGTTGAAAATCTTCAATTTGAGTTTTCCTCAATTTTGAAATTCTTCAGTTTTTCAAATTCTTCAACTTTGCAAAATCTTCACTGTTTCCGCCGTCTTTCTTCATTGGCTATATATATATATGGGTTTATGTCCTCTCTGACATTCACTTATGGCTATTTCTTCAAGTCGCTTTTTATGCTAAGTGAATGTGATGGGACCCTTCCCCTCTATGCTATACTCAACCCAATCCATTCACAAATTCTTCATGTGCGTTCTACTTTGAAACTCGTTCAAAATCTTCTTTGTGTCCTTGACAGGTGAAGAAATTGCGAACGAAACTTTAAAACGAATCTTATCCAAACCTTCATTTTACCGCTCAAACCGTTCCGCATCCCACGATGCATTACTTTATTCACCCACGATCGACACGATCTCCACTACGAAGACGTGGGTGACACATGTCGTGAGAAGGAAATGGTCAGGCATGTTAGTCCTAAATCTTGGGCGATCCGTTTTCACCGCGTCTATAAATACCCTCTCCCTTCCTCACACTTTTACTCGCTCGACCTCTCTCTCCCGCTCGAGCTCCTCAAACCCTAAGCGCCGCCGCTTCTCCATCGTCGCCGGTGAGGAAAAGCTTCTTGCCTTGACCTCGTCGCCGACGTACTCTCGCCGACAGCGGAAATCCTCACTCCGCCGCCGTAGCTGTCTTCCTCCGCCAAGTTAGGGCGTGGAAGATCTGAGCAGACGAACTTCCCAACTGTTCTTCTCGGTTCGTCGTGTTCTTCACTTCGGTAATTAAAAGTTACTTTTATTACTCGCTTTGATTCTCAAATCTTCTTCAAATTCTTCAAAGGTGTTTATTCTTCAAATCTTCACATATGAACACCTCAAATCTCTTGATTCGTTTCTCTAAGCAATGATTTTCTTCAAGATTCCTCAATTGTGTGGATCCTCGATCTATACAACTCTGGAACCTAAGACTAAGAACGCTTAGTGAAATTCTTCAAGGCTCATCTGGTCAAAATCCTCAAAACTTGTTCTTTTGAAAAACCTTACGAGAAGCATATGACCTCTCCAAATTCCTCGCACCTATACTCTGTTCACGGTACAAATGTCATTGCTGAATCCCTAGGTTCTCATCAACTTAACTCATTTGCAGCGTTCCTCGAAGAAAAACTGCATACTTCTTGAGAGAACTCAATTGTTCAATTTCCTCAATGAAGAAAATGGCGAGACGGTAAGAAGCCACGAAGGAGGAAAGAAACACGAGGTTATGACAGCATTTGAAATCCACGAGGAAATATATGCCGACTCATGCACACCGGATGAAGAAAGCAAAAATCAGCGCAAGGTGCGTATTCGAAGATTGAGCGGAGATGGGCACGGAATGGAGGAATATAGATATGTAACTCCTAAGTACATGAAGAAATTCGCTCTAAATCCTCCATGCCCAAGAGCTCCTTTGGCTTTGGCCAAATAGCTGATCCCACTAGCATCAAGCGCGGTGAGGACTTTCACGATGAATGGTCTAAGCGTCAAGCAAAATTGGCAAAGCAAGCAAAGGAGGCAGTGAAGAAATTCAATGAGGATTCTGCCGCTGCTACTACCACAGAGGTCTCGGTCAAACCGAGGAAATCAATGCAAAAGAAGCCTGCTCATAAGCCAAGTGCTTCATCATCAGCGCCCTCACGGCCAAGTTCCTCAGCAGCACCTTCCAAGCAAATTCCTCACACTGCTGCCGTTCCACCAAAGTCCTCAACAGCTCCGTTAAAACCTTCAGTTCCTGTGCACCTAGCTACATGTCAAAGGACTGCTGGTTTTTCAATTGCCTCAGGCGTCTCTGCAAGTTCCTCAGCTGCTCCCATTTCTTCATCGAGGCCCGACTCATTTGAAGACCAAAGCAACAATGGGCGAGGTCCTCGGCCTAGCCCAAAGAAGAAACGGTTGCATTCCATGTGCCATCTGATGATGAAGCGTCTGATTAAGAACTTGCGGAAATCATCAGAGACCGTCAAGTAAAGGCCGCTAGAGCCAAAGGTACATCTGTGCCCATTGCTATTGGACGAAGAAAGTCCTCGACTTTATTGATCTCGGCACAATGATCCCAATACCCTCTGCTCGACCTTCATTTGACACTGGACAAAGTCATATGTTGACTCACTTCATAGCTGAAGAAAATGGAAGTTTGAGAAGGCGAGGGAAATCAAAAGGCTCAATACAGGAAGGAGAAGTTCTGAAGAAAAGCGTTGTCAAGATGACACGAGGAGCTTCTCCAAGTCAAACTGAAATTCAAAACCTCAGCAAGAACTTGATACATACTATGCTGATTGGCAAGGAGCCAAGGTCAGATTAAATCAACCGACGAAGAAACTCACAAATGTTCTTGACCCAATGCAACATGAAATTCCTCAGTTGGAGCCTCGGCTCACCCTCTTGAAGAAAATGCCAAGCACCGCTGATGACGTTCAACTTCTTGATGAAAGCGTTGATTCGTGGCTGATGATCCCATTCCAGCCACCGAAGAAATTGCGGGGCACCCACTAGTGGTGCGCTGAAGAAATTACTCAAGACAGGGAGGCGCATCGATTGCTCTGAAGAAACTGAACCAAATTCCTCGGCTCCTCCTGCGCCAACTCCAACTCCAACTCTTCCATCGCTTCGATGTGAAGAAAACCAAGGCTGCGAGCGAGCTGCTGTGAAGAAAAGGAAAGCATCAGCTGCGTCGATTCTTGACTGCGAAGAAAATGAAGCCAATGACCAGCTCATTCGAAAATCCAATTGATGATGTTCCAATTTCCTCCATACCATCAAAGGAAGTTGTTCCTTTTGGAGAAGACTACGAGATCCCAATCGGATCAGATGAAGAATATCAGTCTGCTGCTTCGTCAGAGCAGGTTGATGAAGAAATTGAAGTGGATGCTATCCCTTCAACCCCAGTTACTTCCTCATCAGACCATGAAATTCCTCAGGCTGGTGCTGAGGAAATTGAAGATGAAGATGTGGATATTGGATGCACCACTCCAGTGATAAATGATGACTTTTGGGAAAGTCAGCATCCCAATACTCCTCTCTTCACCCCGCTCCAACAGATTCCTCAATCCCCTGCACAAACAGTCCGAATGAACTCTGAAGAAAATCAACCCACTGGTTCTGTGCATGAAGAAATTCCAGCCACTAGTCTTGATGAAGCTGCCGCTTTGCTAATCCTCGATCGCACTGTTGAGGAACAAGAAATTCCTCACTGAAGAACCTGAACTTACGATTCACGAGGTGGTGATGCAACTCATCGACACCCTCTGCCCAAGCCAAAGAATCCGTTCTCAATCAAGCAAAAGTTCAAGGCTGAAGATTTCTTTGCCGAGCACGTGTTCTTCATGAATATAATCCTTATGATTCGCTCGCATTAGGAAAAGGCGCTTACGGACTGCCACCAAGCCAACTTCTATTCCTCGGTGCTCTTCAACAAGGATAAAATCTTGATCATGCTCATATTCCTCATGTGGATATGGAGTCGCTGCCGGAGCTTTGAGCCAGTCCTCGGTGTTCTTCACGACGCAGGACTTCTAAATTTCTGACCGATATCTGTGGTGGAATGAAGAGCTAATTCTTGATTTTATGCAACCTTGCACATCACCGGAGACGCTCAAGATGTGCACTCATGGGTCTTAGATTGGATGGTGAAAACACTCACTACAAGGCACCGGCAAGAATGAATTGCTTCGTGCCCTACCACTCGATCCTCCACTTGATGGTGCACGTCGTATTCTGACGAAAAAGAACTTTCAAATCACTATATGCAAGTCTTGATGAAGCCTTTGAAGCCAAGGCAGGCCCCAAGAACAAAATTCCTCGTCAAGGAATTATTATATGTGCCTCGGACGGTCTATCGGATTCGGCGAAGACTATGAGTCCTATCAAAGGCCACGACTTCGAGCGATGAAGAAGTCGTTGGCATCATGAAGAATATGCTTTTCAACATCATCCATGGCGTTCCGTCAACTTCCATGATTTCTTCATGAGGACTCGGCAAACATTGCTATGTCACCATTTGATTTGAAGCCTTATCGCCTTGGATTATGAGATTCATCGGTCAAGGTCTTCACTCAATTACAAAGGCGATACTTTGAACCACTGCAGCTACTTGCCCTGATTGAAGTCCTCAAGCGGACCTTTACCTCGGTGATGACAAGGGCAAGGCTACTGCTGTGATCGATGAAGGCATTCGTCCATTGGATGGACAGTTTAGCAAAGCAAACATCCTACTCCACCAATGATGACTCGCCACACATGACTCGGCCGCAAATACCTCGATCAAGCAAAGTCCTCAAGCTCTCGCACCTGTGGTGATGATCGATCGTGAGTTACTCCTCGGTCTTCATCGGAAGGTTGATCATAAACATAAATGGGTCAAGCGTCGGTTTGGTACTCTTCTTTACAACATGACCTCCACACACAATGCGGTGAAGAAAACCACTACTACCTCCATGAAACCTTCAAGCGCTTTGGGCTGTTCTTTCACATGTCTATAGTGAAGAAGAAGCGGCGTCAATGGGTCTCAAGGAAGAATTTGGTGGTCGCACCTCCCGAAGAAATTCAAGAAGGTCAAAGTTCCTTCCTTGGTGGCCAGCTCCTATTCTTCATCTCGCGACATCGATGAAAATGAAGATTTGGAAGATACTGCGGCTGGTCCTACTTCAACAAACAACCCCGACAATCTTTGGCGCTCCGTCTTCAACTTGAAATTCTTCAAGAGCGTTAGTCCTCGGCCGATCCTTTTGGTCATTCGATGACAAAGGGGGAGAAATTTGAGTTAGTCTTCAAGCGGGTCTAGTTTTTGTCTATATACTGTATTTTATTTCTATTAAGTTACAACTCTCGTTCTTCTGAAACCTTTTATTGGATCGAGTTGTAATCTTAAACCCGATGGTGCTTTGATATTTTTGATGCATTATGCTCTTGCTCTATGTTCTGATTCTCGTGAGCTCCTTGAAAATCTTCATAGCAAATCTATTTGGGCTCTGATACTCTTGATGCGTTACATTGCATAACATCAAGCACCATATTTCATCATGCATTTCAAATTCTTCATATTATATGTTAAATGCGTGTATGAATTACAAGATATAGGGGGAGATCTCCATGATTCAATTCATCAAATGTGCATTGCCTCAAAAGCAAAGTCCTCACTATGCACATCTTCAGGGGGAGTTCTTCTATATCTTGCAATCAAATTCCTCATTATCGGTATTTACACTTCATATGTTTATTCCCATTGAAAACCTAACCTATATTGTAATCAATCTCCAAAAAGGGGGAGATTTTAAGTGCATCTAGTGCCCCTTAGTGATTTTGGTGGATTGAAGACTTATAGGTTAAGTAACTAATGCGTTTGTGAGTGTACACAGGTCTATAAGTCTATGAGGAGTTTGATATTTCAGAGAAAGTCGACCCTAAAATGAAGTTCTTCAATGAAGACTTTGATATTTCAAGACCTTCGAAGACTTTGAAAGTGAAGAAATTGGTGTGACCTTGAAGACTTGGTATTCATTTGAGGAACATGAAGCGTGAAGACTTTTGTTTTCGTAGTTTCGTTTTCTCTTTCTTGAGTCATAAAACACCGTCTTTGTTAAAGGGGTCGAGAAATACTAAGGAAAAATTTCCATGTGATTCTCAACTCAAAATCCTACACCTACCAATCCCTTGAGTGAAGCTTTTGGAAATCTCATACAGTTCGATAAATTTCTTGAGGATGAGACGAAGCTCTTCCGGTCATTGAGAATTTATTCGGCGAGGAGTTAGGAATTCGCCGGTCTGAATTGCCTACACGATGAGGAACATGATATACGAGGAATTTGATATTCAAATTTCCGACCGTTCTTTATCTTCTTGCCACCTGTCCCAAAATATCTTATCCACCTAACGGTCATATCATTGAAGGGCATTTATGTCTTATCATGTCGGGCTGCTCCCTAGGCTATAAATAGCCGCCCCTACAACCACTAGCTGGTTGGCGGCTCGAGAAGAACTTGACACTTGTCATTTGAGAGCAACCCATCCTCCGAGGACTTTGGCGAAAATCATCAAGTGAGGAAAACCCAAAACCAAACCCCTACAAACCCAAAGTGATTGAGCATCATGAAGAAATTGATCTGCGTGGATCCGGCGCTTGTTACCTTTGAAGACTGTGCTTCTTCCAGACGGTTAGGCGTCATGGTCTAGAGCATCCAAGAGGAATTGTGGATCGCCGAGTGACCAAGTCTGTGAAGGTTTGGAAGTCGCTGAAGACTTCCACAGTGATTGGACGAGGTCATGTGACCTTAGTTCAAGGAGAATCTGGTGAGGACTTGGTGTCTGAGCTGCGTGCTTTCGCCGATCGGGTGTCCGGGGTGTGTGTCCTCGAGTTTAAATACTCGGCCGCTCCAACAGACGCGTACAAGCCGAGGGCAGTTGGAACTGGTCTACCAAATCATTGTCTTCACCAACCTAAGCTGGTTCTATTTCCTCAACTCTTCCATTTCCTCATTCTTGTGTTGAGTGTTTGTTCATATCGTGTTTGAAGACTTTGGTGAAGACTTTCTCAATTTCCTCAGTTCAATTTCTTGATCTGTTTGTCTTCATCTTGTATTATCCTGTGATTACGCTTTACGTACTCTGTGATTGTCTTCATTTCATCATGATGACTATGCTTGTAATCTGTTATGCTTACTTGAGTACTTATTCATTTGCAAGTAGTTCTTCGCTAAGGAATTTCCTCACCGCAAATTCCTCGATGAAGAATTCATAAAATCGCCTATTCACCCCCCCTCTAGTCGATATAACGCACTTTCAACTCCATGCAAGCATACGATTCTGGTCATGTATATCTTCACCAACTTAGCACTGGTGTAAGTGGTATTTACCGGGATGAAATGAGCTACCTTTGTCAATCGATCAACTACAACCCAAATTGAATCATAGCTTTGAGCGAGTCTGGGTAATCCGTGATAAAATCCATGCCTAACTTATCCCACTTCCATTCGGTATCGGCAATGGTTGTAACAATCCTCTTTGGCTTCGATGCTCTGCCTTTACTCTCGGCATACATCACAAACTGCTACATACTCCATAATATCTTTCTTCATTCCGGTCCACGAAAGTATCCTTCAAATCCAAATACATCTTGGTATTTCTGGGTGAATCGAATATGGTGAATCATGGGCCTCTTGCAGAATTAACTTCGATCTACGGGTCATTTGGCACATAAACTCGGTCCTCAAACCATAGGGTATCGTGTTCATCCTCACGAAATCCCTTAGCCTTTCCTTTGCTCATTTTCTCCTTTATAGAGGCAATCTCCTTGTCGGTCTTACGAGCTTCTCGATTTTATCCATCAAAGTCATTGAATCTCCAATGCTGCTACATAGCCTCTCGGAACTATCTCCAAACATAGCTCACGAAGATCCTCGACTCTTTGGAAACTCTCCCGTCATTAGTGTATTGACATGCCTCTTACGGCTCAATGCGTCAGCTACTACATTAGCCTTTCCGGGATGATAATGCAATCTCATATCATAATCCTTGATGAGTTCCAACCATCTCCTTTCTCTGAGGTTTAACTCCTTCTGAGTGAAAATGTACTTCAAACTCTTGTGATCCGTGTACACCTCACAATGGTTTCCAATGAGGAATGTCTCCATGTTTTCAATGCATGCACTACGGCTGCTAACTCCAAATCATGCGTGGAATAATTCAATTCGTGAGGTTTCAGTTGTCGTGAAGCATACGAAACAACTCTTCCCTCTTGCATAAGCACAGCTCCAAGTCCTCGACGTGAAGCGTCGCAATACGCCTCATAATCCTTGTTCTGATCTGGCAGAATCAACACTGGTGAGGTAACCAAACGTTTCTTCAACTCCTGGAAACTAGCCTCACACTCCTCAGTCCATATGAACTTGGTATCCTTCTTCAACAACTCCGTCATAGGCTTTGCAATCCTTGAGAAGTTCTCAATAAATCTCCGGTAGTATCCTGCGAGTCCAAGGAAACTCCGGATCTCTCCAACTGTTGTTGGTGCTTCCCAATTTGTTATAGTGATAACCTTTGTGGGATCAACTGCTATTCCTTCTCCGAATATAACATGTCCGAGGAATCCCACTTCCTTCAACCAAAACTCACATTTGCTGAACTTGGCATACTGGCGATGTTCTCTCGAGCTTCTCAAGTACCAATCACAAATGTTCTTTATGCTCCTCTTCATTCTTGAGTAAACGAGAATATCATCAATGAACACTCGACGAACTTATCCAAAACTCCATAAACACTTTGTTCATCATGTTCATAAAATAGGCAGGTCGTTAGTCGGACCAAATGACATAACAAGTATACTCATACAGCCCATACCGGTGGTAAAAGCCGTCTTAGGTATGTCCTGCTCTCGAATCTTCAATGATGGTACTCTGTGCAAATCGATCTTGAAAACACTTTAGCCCCTTGCAATCGATCAAACAGATCATTGATCATCGGTAGTGGGTACTTGTTCTTGATTGTTACCGTTCAATCCACGATAATCAACAACCATCCTTAATGTTCCATCCTTCTTCTCCACTAGAAATCTTGGCGATCCCCAAAGGCGAAGAACTTGGCGAATATACCCTTTATCCAATAACTCCTTAATCTGCTTCTTAATCTCCTCCAAATCTTTTGCGGGCATCTGTATGGTCTCTTAGATATTGGTCTGTGTGCTCGCAAAAGCTCAATCAAAAACTCGATGTCTCTATCCGGTGGCATGCAGCAACTCTTCCGGAAATGCATCCAGGAAAATCCTTTACTCTTGGTACTTCCTCTGCACAACTCGATAAGGAATTTACTTGAGTCCTTTTCGGCACATGCCGTGATACATACTTGATCCTTCTTCCTTCTGGCATCATAAGCAAGATTGTCTTACTAGCACATTCAATGTTCCCTTCATACTTTGATAACCAATCCATGCCTAATATCACATCCAATCCTTGAGATTCCAATACTATTAGGTCGAGGGAAACACATAGTTACCAATCCTTAATGGTAATCGATCACACCATCGACTAGCCATATACTCGCCCTCGGTGAGGTTACTAACATGGGTGACCTAAGGGCTTGGGTTGGTAGGTTATACTTATCCACAATCCCCTTGAGATGTATGATTGCGATGCAAGTATAAAAAGAACGAGTGCGATAAATGACTTAACCAAAAACTTACCTATTATTGCATCAGGTTGAGCTTCAACCTCCTCCACGTTAACGTGGTTCACATCCCTGTTGAAAGGGTTGGCTTCTTCGAGCTTCCATTGCCATTACGGCCTTGGGACATTCATTGGCATAATGTCCGGTCTTCGACACTTAAAACAAATGACTTGGCTTAGGTCTCTCTTGGCTGGGGTTGATGGGGTGGTGCAGTTCGCCGTTGCTTCCTCCATTCCATTACCATTCTTGGGGCCATTATGGTTGTGCGAGCTACCTCCTCCATGGGTATCTGAAAATGAATACCGGTTTAGGGGTAAGACGGGGTTTCTTTGAGCTCCGTAATTGTACTTCCCTGTCCATACTTCCTCTTGCGGTTTTCAATTTGTTCTTGCTTCCTTTAATCATAAAACACGATCTACCAACTCCGGTAGTTGTTGAAGCTTACTACCATCAACTGCGAGCTCGGCTCGTCATTCAGTCCTTCGAAACTTTTCTGCTTAGTGCATCCGTAGCAACGTCATCCGGGGCATAACGTGCTAGCTTACTAAAGTCATCCACATCTTGTGGCCTGTCCGTCCTCCTTGGCGCAGTTTGAAACTCACGCTTCTTCATGGCCATAGCTCTCCTTTGAAACATGGGCGATCGGAAAGCTTCTTGGCCGATCCCATGTGGCGGTATCCACAGGTAAGTGGCTATGAAATTCTCCCACCATCTTGGCTGCGGGTCCTTCAATCGATGGCGGCAAATTTCACCTTTTCCCCATCTGTACATCCTGCGTTGGTCAACTCCTCCTGTCTTACGGAGCCAATCATACGCCACTATCGGCTCGGTGCTACTGGAGAACACTGGCGGATTCAACCTAAGAAAACGGGTTAAGTGATCAACAGGTGGTGGCGGTGGTGGGTTGTTGTTGTTCCCCTGGTTCTGGTTCTGGATGAAGGAAATATGCCCTCGAGGCAATAATAAAGTTATTATTTATTTCCTCATATCATGATAAATGTTTATTATTCATGCTAGAATTGTATTAACCGGAAATATGATACATGTGTGAATACATAGACAAACATAATGTCACTAGTATGCCTCTACTTGACTAGCTCATTGATCAAAGATGGTTATGTTTCCTAACCATAGGCATGTGTTGTCATTTGATTAATGGGATCACATCATTAGGAGAATGATGTGATTGACTTGACCCATTCCGTTAGCTTAGCACTTGATCGTTTAGTATGTTGCTATTGCTTTCTTCATGACTTATACAAAGTTCCTGCAACTATGAGATTGTGCAACTCCCGTTTACGGAGGAACACTTTGTGTGCTACCAAATGTCTAGCGTAATCGGGTGATTATAAAGGTACTCTCTGGTGTCTCCAAAAGTATATGTTGAGTTGGCATAAATTGAGATTAGGTTTTGTCACTCCGATTATCGGAGAGGTATCTCTGGGCCTTCTCGGTAATACTCATCACCTAAGCCTTGCAAGCATTGTAACTAATGAGTTAGTTATGAAATGATGTATTACGGAGCGAGTAAAGAGACTTGCCGTGCGAGATTAAACTAGGTATTGGATACCGCGATCGAATCTCGGGCAAGTAACATACCGATGACAAAGGGAACAACGTATGTTGTTATCGGTTTGACCGATAAAGATCTTCGTAGAAAATGTAGGAACCAATATGAACATCCAGGTTCCACTATTGGTTATTGACCGAGAATAGTTCTAGGTCATGTCTACATAGTTCTCGAACCGTGAGGGTCCGCACGCAACAACGTTACGATGGCGGTTTTATGAGTTTATAAGTTTTGATGTACGAAGTTTGTTGAGTCCGGATGTGATCACGGACATGACGAGGAGTCTCGAAATGGTCGAGACATAAAGATTGATATATTGGAAGCCTATGTTTGGACTTGGAATAGTTAAGGTAAAATCGGATTTTACCGAACACCGGGTTTCTGGAACCCTCCGGGGTTAATGGGCCTTAGTGGGCCATGAGGGAGAAGAGGAGGGCGGCCGGGGCAGGGCGTGCACCCCCTCCCCTAGTCCGAATAGGACAAGGAAGGGGCGGCGCCCCTTTCCTCTTTCCTCCCCAAGTCCTAATCCAACTAGGAAGGGGGAGTCCTACTCCGGTGGGAGTAGGACTCCTCCGCGCCTCCTCCTAGGGCCGGCCGCCCTTGCTCCTTTATATATACGGGGGGGGCACCCTAGAACACACAAGTTGATCTACGGATCGTTCCTTAGCCGCAGCGGTGCCCCCTCCACCATATTCCACCTCGGTCATATCGTCGCGGAGTTTAGGCGAAGCCTGCGCGCCGTGAGCATCATCATCATCACCACGCCGTCGTCTTGTGGAACTCATCCCCGACACCCTGCTGGATCGGAGTCCGGGATCGTCATCGAGCTGAGCGATGTGCGAGAACACGGAGGTGCCGTACGTTCGGTACTTGGATCGGTCGGATCGTGAAGACATACGATTACATCAACCGCGTTGTCATAACGCTTCCGCTTTCGGTCTACGAGGGTACGTGGACACACTCTCCCCTCTCGTTGCTATGCATCACCATGATCTTGCGTGTGCGTAGGAATTTTTTTAAAATTACTACGTTCCCCAACAGTGGCATCCGTGCCAGGTTTTATGCGTTGATGTTATATGTGTTGGGTAACGTTGCAGAAATTTAAAATTTTTCCTACGGTTTCACCAAGATCCATCTATGAGTTCATCTAGCAACCAGCCATGGGAGAGTGATTGCATCTACATACCACTTGTAGATCGCATGCGGAAGCGTTCACTAGAACGTGGATGATGGAGTCGTACTCGCCGTGATCCAAATCACCGATGACCGAGTGCCGAGCGGACGGCACCTCGCGTTCAACACACGCGTGCTGGGACGGAGGCGTCTCCTCCTTCTTGATCTAGCAAGGGGAAGGAGAGGTTGATGATGATGGCTCGGCAGCAGACAACTGGCGTGGTGGTGGTGCAAAGAAGATTCTCGGCAGGCTTCGCCAAGCACGTGGCGGAGGAGGAAGAGGTGTAGCAGGGGAGGAGGCGCGGAGTTCAGGGGTGCGGCTGCCCCTCCCCCTACCTTTATATAGGCCCCAGGCGCCCGGCCCTTGGGGATCCCATCTCCCAAGGGGGGCGGCGGCCAAGGGGGTGGAGTGCCCCCCAAGGCAAGTGGGGCGCCCCCCACCCTAGGGTTTCAACCCTAGGCGTAGGAGGTGGGCCAAGGGGGCGCACCAGCCCACTATGGGCTGGTTCCCCTCCCCACTTCAGCCCATGGGGCCCTCCGGGATGGGTGGCCCCACCCGATGGACCCCTGGGACCCTTCCGGTGGTCCCGGTACAATACCGGGTGACCCCGAAACTTTCCCGATGGCCGAAATACCACTTCCTATATATAATTCTTTACCTCCGGACCATTACGAAACTCCTCGTGACGTCCGGGATCTCATCCGGGACTCCGAACAACATTCGGTATGCTGCATACTCATATTCATTCAACCCTAGCGTCACCGAACCTTAAGTGTGTAGACCCTACGGGTTCGGGAGACACGTAGACATGACCGAGACGGCTCTCGGGCAATAACCAACAGCGGGATCTGGATACCCATGTTGGCTCCCACATGCTCCTCGATGTTCTCATCGGATGAACCACGATGTCGAGGATTCAAACAATCCCGTATACAACTCCCTTTGTCAATCGGTATGTTACTTGCCCGAGATTCGATCGTCGGTATCCCAATACCTCGTTCAATCTCGTTACCGGCAAGTCACTTTACTCGCATCCGAAATGCATGATCCGTGACGGACACTTGGTCACTTTGAGCTCATTATGATGATGCACTACCGAGTGGGCCCGGTGATACCTCTCCGTCATACGGAGTGACAAATCCGATCTCGATCCGTGTCAACCCAATGAGACACTTTTGGAGACACCTGTAGTGCACCTTTATAGTCACCCGATTACGTTGTGACGTTTGATACACCCAAAGCACTCTTACGGTATCCGGGAGTTACACGATCTCATGGTCTAAGGAAGAGATACTTGACATTGGAAAAGCTCTAGCAAAAGAACTACACGATCTTGTGCTATGCTTAGGATTGGGTCTTGTCCATCACATCATTCTCCTAATGATGTGATCCGTTATCATTGACATCCAATGTCCATAGTCGAAACCATGACTATCTCATTGATCAATGAGCTAGTCAACTAGAGGCTCACTAGGGACATAATGTGGTCTATTTATTCACACGTGTATTACGATTTCCGGATAATACAATTATAGCATGAATAAAAGACAATTATCATGAACAAGGAAATATAATAATAATCCTTTTATTATTGCCTCTAAGGCATATTTCCAACAGTCTCCCACTTGCACTAGAGTCAATAATCTAGTTACATTGTGATGAATCGAACACCCATAGAGTTACGGTGTTGATCATGTTTTGCTGCGGAAGAGGTTTAGTCAGCGGATCTGCGACATTCAGATCCGTATGCACTTTGCAAATTTCTATGTCTCCATCTTGAACATTTTCACGGATGGAATTGAAGCAACGCTTGATGTGCTGGTCTTCTTGTGAAACCTGGGCTCCTTGGCAAGTGCAATAGCTCGGTGTTGTCACGAGAAGAGTTTGATCGGCCCGACGCATTGGGTATGACTCCTAGGTCGGTGATGAACTCCTTCACCCAAATTTCTTCATCGCTGCCTCCGAGGCTGCCATGTACTCCGCTTCACATGTAGATCCCGCCACGACGCTCTGCTTGCGGTTGCACCACTTCTTGCTCCACCATTCAACATATACACATATCCGGTTTGTGACTTAGAGTCATCGGATCGTGTCGAAGCTAGCGTCGGCGTAACCCTTCTGACGAGCTCTTCGTCACCTCCATAAGCGAAACATGTCCTTTGTCCTTTTAGGTACTTCAGGATATTCTTGACCGCTGTCCGGTGTTCCTTGCGGGATTACTTTGCTACCTTCCTACCAAACTTACGGCAAGGTTTACATCAGGTCCGGTACACAACATGGCATATATAATAGATCCTATGGCGAGGCATAGGGATGACGCTCATCTCTTCTTTATCTTTTGCCGTGGTGGGGCATTGAGCCGAGCTCAATCTCACACCTTGCAATACATGCAAGAACCCTTTCTTGGACTGATCCATTTTGAACTTCTTCAAAATCTTATCAAGGTATGTGCTTTGTGAAAGACCTATGAGGCGTCTCGATCTATCTCTATAGATCTTGATGCCTAATATATAAGCAACTTCTCCAAGGTCCTTCATTGAAAAACTTTTATTCAAGTAGGCCTTAATGCTGTCCAAGATTTCTATATCATTTCCCATCAAAAGTATGTCATCTACATATAATATGAGAATGCTCTGAGCTCTCACTCACTTTCTTGTAAACGAGGCTTCTCCATAAGTGCGCATAAACAAACGCTTTGATCATCTCATCAAAGCGAATGTTCCAACTCGAGATGCTTGCACCAGCCCATAAATGGATCATTTGGAGCTTGCATACTTTGTTAGCATTCTTAGGATCGACAAAACCTTCCGGCTGCATCATATACAGCTCTTCCTTAAGATAACCGTTAAGGAACGCTGTTTTGACGTCCATCTGCCATATCTCATAATCATAGTATGCGGCAATTGCCAACATGATTCGGACGGACTTAAGCTTCGCTACGGGAGAGAAAGTCTCATCGTAGTCAATCCCTTGAACTTTCCGATAACCCTTAGCGACGAGTCAAGCTTTATAGATGGTGACATTACCATCCGCGTCCGTCTTCTTCTTAAAGATCAATTTGTTTTCTATCGCTCGCCGATCATCGGGCAAGTCTGTCAAAGTCCACACTTTGTTTTCATACATGGATCCTATCTCGGATTGCATGGCTTCAAGCCATTTGTTGGAATCTAGGCCGCCATCGCTTCTTCATAGTTCGAAGGTTCACCGTTGTCTAACAACATGATTTCCGGGACAGGGGTTGTCGTACCACTGCAGTGCGGAGCGTGTCCTAGTGGACCTCTGAGTTCAAGTAGCAACTTGATCCGAAGTACCTTGATCATCATCATTAATTTCCTCTCCGGTTGGTGTATGCACCAGGGAACATTTTCTGAGCTGCACTACTTTCCGGTTCAAGAGGTAGTACTTCATCGAGTTCTACTTTCCTCCCACTTACTTCTTTCGAGAGAAACTCTTTTTCCAGAAAGGATCCGTTCTTGGCAACAAAGATCTTGCCCTCGGATCTTAAGTAGAAGGTATACCCAATGGTTTCCTTAGGGTATCCTATGAAGGCGCATTTTTCGACTTGGGTTCGAGCTTTTCAGGTTGAAGTTTCTTGACATAAGCATCGCATCCCCAAACTTTTGGAAATGACAGCTTAGGTTTCTTCCCAAACCATAATTCATACGGTGTCGTCTCAGCGGTTTAGGCGGTGCCCTATTTAAAGTGAATGTAGCTGTCTCTAGGCGTATCCCCAAAATGATAGCGGTAAATCTGTAAGAGACATCATAGATCGCACCATATCCAATAGAGTGCGATTACGATGTTCGGACACACCGTTCTGTTGAGGTGTTCCAGCGGCGTGAGTTGTGAAACGATTCCACATTTCCTCAAGTGTGTACCAAATTTGTGACTTAAATATTCTCCTCCACGATCTCGATCGTAAGAACTTTATTTTTCGGTCACGTTGATTCTCTACCTCATTCTGAAATTCCTTGAACTTTTCAAAGGTCTCAGACTTGTGTTTCATCAAGTAGACATACCCATATCTACTTAAGTCGTGTGTGAGAGTGAGAACATAACGATATCCTCCGCGAGCCTCAACTCTCATAGGACCGCACACATCGGTATGTATGATTTCCAATAAGTTGGTTGCTCGCTCCATTGTCCCGGAGAATGGAGTCTTGGTCATTTTGCCCATGAGGCATGGTTCGCATGTGTCAAATGATTCATAATCGAGAGACTCTAAAAGTCCATCAGCATGGAGCTTCTTCATGCGCTTGACACCAATGTGACCAAGGCGGCAGTGCCACAAGTATGTGGGACTATCGTTATCAACTTTACATCTTTTGGTATTCATGCTATGAATATGTGTAACATTACGCTCGAGATTCATTAAGAATAAACCATTGACCATAGGGGCATGACCATAAAACATATCTCTCATATAAATAGAACAACCATTATTCTCGGATTTAAATGAGTAGCCATCTCGTATCAAAGCGAGATCCGGATACAATGTTCATGCTCAAACTTGGCACCAAATAACAATTATTAAGGTTTATAACTAATCCCGTAGGTAAATGTAGAGGTAGCGTCGACGGCGATCACATCGACCTTGGAACCATTCCCAGCGCGCATCGTCACCTCGTCCTTCGGATCTCCGTTTATTCCGCAGCTCTGCTTTGTGAGTTACATATATGAGCAACGGCACGGTATCAAATACCGGGAGTTACTACGAGTATCGGTAAGGTACACATCAATTACATGTATATCAAATATACCTTTAGTGTTGCCGCCTTCTTATGCGCTAAGTATTTGGGGCAATTCCGCTTCGGTGACCCTTCCTTTGCAATAAAAGCACTCGGTCTCGGGCTTGGGTCCATTCTTTGACTTCTTCCGGCAAGCTGGCTTATCGGGCGGCAACATCCTTGCCGTCCTTCTTGAAGTTCTTATTTCCTTGCCCTTCTTGAACTTAGTGGTTTTATTGACCATCAACACTTGATGTTCTTTCTTGATTTCAACCTCGATGACTTGACATTGAAAATACTTGAGAATGGTCTTCACCATCCCCTGCATATTGTTGTTCATCACAAAGCTCTTGTAGCTTGGTGGGAGTGACTGAAGGATTCTGTCAATGACCGCCTCGTTCGGGAGGTTAATGTCCAGCTGGGACAGGCGGTTGTGTAACCCAGACATTTTGAGTATGTGCTCACTGACATAACTGTTTTCCTCCATCTTACAACTATAGAACTTGTCGGAGACTTCATATCTCTCGACCCGGGCATGTGCTTGGAAAACTAGTTTCAGCTCCTCGAACATCTCATATGCTCCGTGTTGCTCAAAACGCTTTTGGAGCCCGGTTCTAAGTGTAAAGCATGCCGCCTTTGAACGAGGAGTAATCATCAAGACGAGACTGCCAAGCATTCATAATGTCTTGGTTCTGCAGGGACGGTGCATCACCTAGCGGTCCTTCTAGGACATATTGTTTCTGGCAGCTATGAGGATGATCCTCGGGTTCCGGACCCAGTTCAGTATAGTTGCTGCCATAATCTTTCAGCTTGGTTTTCTCTAGGGCAGCGTTGAAGTTCATGTTGACATGAGCGTTGGCCATTTGATCTACAAGACATATTTGCAAAGGTTTTAGACTAAGTTCATGATAATTAACTTCATCTAATCAAATTTTTTTAATGAACTCCCAGTCAGATTAGACATCCCTCTAGTCATCTAAGTGTTACACGATCCGAGTCGACTAGGCCGTGTCCGATCATCACGTGAGACGGACTAGTCATCGTCGGTGAACATCTTCATGTTGATCGTATCTTCCATACGACTCGTGTTCGACCTTTCGGTCTCCGTGTTCCGAGGCCATGTGCGTACATGCTAGGCTCGTCAAGTTAACCCTAAGTGTTTTGCATGTGTAAAACTGTCTTACACCGTTGTATGTGAGCGTAAGGATCTATCACACCGATCATCACGTGGTGCTCAAAGCAGCGAACTTTAGCAACGGCGCAGTTAGGGAGAACACCTCTTGATATTGTTGTAAGGGATCATCTTATTTACTACCATCGTTCTAAGTAAAGAAGATGCATAAACATAATAAACATCACATGCAATTATATAGTAGTGACATGATATGGCCAATATCATACAGCTCCGTTGATCTCCATCTTCGGGGCTCCATGATCATCTTGTCACCGGCATGACACCATGATCTCCATCATCATGATCTCCATCATCGTGTCTTCATGAAGTTGTCACGCCAACGACTACTTCTACTTCTATGGCTAACGCGTTTAGCAATAAAGTAAAGTAATTTACATGGCGTTCTTCAATGACACGCAGGTCATACAAAAATAAAGACAACTCCTATGGCTCCTGCCGGTTGTCATACTCATCGACATGCAAGTCGTGATTCCTATTACAAGAACATGATCTCATACATCACAATATGTCATTCATCATTCTTCACAACTTCTGGACATATCATATCACATGACAATTGCTGCAAAAACAAGTTAGACGTCCTCTAATTGTTGTTGCATCTTTTACGTGGCTGCAATTGGGTTCTAGCAAGAACGTTTTCTTACCTACGAATAACCACAACGTGATTTTGTCAACTTCTATTTACCCTTCATAAGGACCCTTTTCATCGAATCCGCTCCAAGTAAAGTGGGAGAGACAGACACCCGCCAGCCACCTTATGCAACTAGTGCATGTCAGTCGGTGGAACCGGTCTCACGTAAGCGTACGTGTAAGGTTGGTCCGGGCCGCTTCATCCCACAATACCGCTGAAGCAACATAAGACTAGTAGCGGCAAGCAAGTTGACAAGATCTACGCCCACAAAAAAATTGTGTTCTACTCGTGCAATAGAGAACTACGCATAGACCTAGCTCATGATGCCACTGTTGGGTAACGTTGCAGAAAATTAAAATTTTTCCTACGGTTTCACCAAGATCCATCTATGAGTTCATCTAGCAACGAGTCATGGGAGAGTTATTGCATCTACATACCACTTGTAGATCGCGTGTGGAAGCGTTCACTAGAACGTGGATGATGGAGTCGTACTCGCCGTGATCCAAATCACCGATGACCGAGTGCCGAACGGACGGCACCTCCGCGTTCAACACACGTACGGGACGGGAGACGTCTCCTCCTTCTTGATCCAGCAAGGGGGAAGGAGAGGTTGATGATGATGGCGCCAACAAGCAGCTGGCGTGGTGGTGGTGGAGCAGAAGATTTTGGCAGGCTTCGCCAAGCACGTGACGGAGGAGGAAGAGGTGTAGCAGGGGAGGGGCGCGGAGTTTGGTGCGGCTGCCCCCCCTCCCTTTATATAGGCCCCAGGCGCCGCCCTGGGGATCCCATCTCCCAAGGGGCGGCGGACAAGGGGTGGAGTGCCCCCAAGGCAGTGGCCCCCCACCCTAGGGTTTCAACCCTAGGCGCAGGGGTGGGCCAGGCGCACCAGCCCACTATGGGCTGGTTCCTCCCACTTCAGCCCATGGGCCCCTCCGGATGGGTGGCCCCACCGGTGGACCCCGGGACCCTTTCCGTGGTCCCAGACAATCCGGTGACCCGAAACTTTCCCGATGGCCAAATACCACTTCCTATATATAATTCTTTACCTCCGGACCATTCCAAACTCCTCGTGACATCCGGGATCTCATCCGGACTCGAACAACATTCGGTATACAGCATACTCATATTCATTCAACCCTAGCGCCACCGAACCTTAAGTGTGTAGACCCTACGGGTCGGGAGACACGAGACATGACCGAGACGGCTCTCGGGCAATAACCAACAGCGGGATCTGGATACCCATGTTGGTTCCCACATGCTCCTCGATGATCTCATCGGATGAACCACGATGTCGAGGATTCAAACAATCCCGTATACAATTCCCTTTGTCAATCGGTATGTTACTTGCCCGAGATTCGATCGTCGGTATCCCAATACCTCGTTCAATCTCGTTACCGGCAAGTCACTTTACTCATACCGTAATGCATGATCCCATGACCAGACACTTGGTCACTTTGAGCTCATTATGATGATGCACTACCGAGTGGGCCCAGTGATACCTCTCCGTCATACGGAGTGACAAATCCGATCTCGATCCGTGTCAACCCAACAGACACTTTCGGAGACACCTGTAGTGCACCTTTATAGTCACCCAGTTACGTTGTGACGTTTGATACACCCAAAGCACTCTTACGGTATCCGGGAGTTACACAATCTCATGGTCTAAGGAAGAGATACTTGACATTGGAAAAGCTCTAGCAAAACGAACTACACGATCTTGTGCTATGCTTAGGATTGGGTCTTGTCCATCACATCATTCTCCTAATGATGTGATCCCATTTTCATTGACATCCAATGTCCATAGTCAGGAAACCATGACTATCTGTTGATCAACGAGCTAGTCAACTAGAGGCTCACTAGGGACATAATGTGGTCTATTTATTCACACGTGTATTACGATTTCCGGATAATACAATTATAGCATGAATAAAAGACAATTATCATGAACAAGGAAATATAATAATAATCCTTTTATTATTGCCTCTAGGGCATATTTCCAACAATATGCACGAGTAGAACACAAGTGAGTTGTGGGCGATACAAGTCATACTGCTTACCAGCATGTCATACTTTGGTTCGGCGGTATTGTGAGATGAAGCGGCCCGGACCGACATTACAGCGACGCTTACGAGACTGGTTTCACCGCCGAGCACTCGTTGCTTAAAGGTGATGGCGGGTGTCTGTCTCTCTCACTTTAGTTGAATCGAGTGTGGCTACGTCCGGTCCTTGCGAAGGTTAAAACAGCACCAACTTGACAAACTATCGTTGTGGTTTTGATGCGAGGTAAGAATGGTTCTTGCTCAGCCCGTAGCAGCCACGTAAAACTTGCAACAACAAAGTAGAGGACGTCTAACTTGTTTTTGCAGGGCATGTTGTGATGTGATATGGTCAAGGCGTGATGCTATATTTTATTGTATGAGATGATCATGTTTTGTAACCGAGTTATCGCAATTGGCTGGCGAGAGCCATATGGTTGTCGCTTTATTGTATGAAATGCAAGCGCCATGTAATTGCTTTACTTTATCACTAAGCGGTAGCGATAGTCGTAGAAGCAATAGTTGGCGAGGCGACAACGATGCTACGATGGAGATCAAGGTGTCGCACGGTGGCGATGGTGATCATGGCGGTGCTTCGGAGATGGAATCACAAGCACAAGATGATGATGGCCATATCATATCACTTATATTGATTGCATGTGATGTTTATCCTTTATGCATCTTATCTTGCTTTGATTGTCGGTAGCATTTTAAGATGATCTTCACTAAAATTATCAAGAAGTGTTCTCCACGAGTATGCACCGTTGCCAAAGTTAAATCGTGCCCGGACACCACGTGATGATCGGGTGTGATAAGCTCTCGTCCATCTACAGCGGGTGCAAGCTAGTTTTGCACACGCAGAATACTCAGTTAAACTTGACGAGCCTAGCATATGCAGATATGGCCTCGAACACGGAGACCGAAAGGTCGGCGTGAATCATATAGTAGATATGATCAACATAGTGATGTTCACCATTGAAAACTACTCCATCTCACGTGATGATCGGTTATGGTTTAGTTGATTTGGATCACGTGATCACTTAGATGACTAGAGAGATGTCTGTCTAAGTGGGAGTTCTTAAATAATATGATTAAATGAACTTAAATTTATCATGAACTTAGCACCTGATAGTATTTTACTTATCTATGTTTGTTGTAGATAGATGGCTCGTGATGTTGTTCCGTTGAATTTTAATCGTTCCTTGAGAAAGCAAAGTTGAAAGATGATGGTAGCAATTACGGACTGGGTCCGTAATTTGAGGATTATCCTCATTGCTGCACGGAAGAATTACGTCCGAGGAAGCACCGCTGGGTGCGAACTGCTGCAGAGAACAACGCCGAAGTTGTGAGCGTCTGGCGAGCAAAGCCGATGACTACTCTATAGTTCGATGTGCCATGCTTTACGGCTTAGAACCTGGTCTTCAACGATGTTTTGAGCGTCATGGAGCATATGAGATGTTCCGGAGTTGAAGTTAATATTTCAAGCAAATGCCCGGATTGAGAGATATGAAGTCTCCAATAAGTTCTATAGCTGCAAGATGGAGGAGAATAGTTACATCGGTGAGCATATACTCAAAATGTGCGGGTATAATAATCACTTGATTCAAGCTGGGAGTTAATCTTCCGGATGATAGTGTCATTGACAGAATTCTCCAATCACTGCCACCAAGCTACAAGAGCTTCATGATGAACTATAATATGCAAGGGATGAACAAGACACTTCCCGAGCTCTTTGCAATGCTAAAAGCTGCGGAGGTAGAAATCAAGAAGGAGCATCAAGTGTTGATGGTCAACAAGACCACTAGTTTCAAGAAAAAGGGAAAAGGGAAGAAGAAAGGGAACTTTAAGAAGAACAGCAAGCAAGTTGCTGCTCAAGAGAAGAAACCCAAGTCTGGACCTAAGCCTGAAACTGAGTGTTTCTATCGCAAGCAAGCTGGTCACTGGAAGCGGAACTGCCCCAAGTATTTGGCGGATAAGAAGGGTGGCAAGGTGAACAAAGGTATATGTGATATACATGTTATTGATGTGTACCTTACTAGAGCTCGCAGATAGCACTGGTATTTGATCTTGGTTACATTGCTAATATTTGCAACTCGAAGCAGGGACTACGGAATAAGCGAGCAGCTAAGGGCGAGGTGACGATCTGGCGTGGGAAGCGGTTCCAAAGTCGATGTGATCACGGTCGGCACGCTACCTCTACATCTACCTTGGGATTAGTTTTAGACCTAAATAATTGTTATTTGGTGCCGGCGTTGAGCATGAACATTATATCTGTATCTTGTTTGATGCGAGGCGGTTATTCATTTAAATCGAGAGAATAATGGTTGTTCTATTTATATGAGTAATATCTTTTATGGTCATGCACCCTTGAAGAGTGGTCTATTCTTATTAAATCTCGATAGTAGTGATACACATACTCATAATGTCGAAGCCAAAAGATGCGAGTTGATAATGATAGTGCAACTTATTTGTGGTACTTCGCCGTTTAGGTCATATCGATGTAAAGCGCATGAAGAAACTCCATCTTGATGGACTTTTGGAACCACTTGATTATGAATCACTTGGTACTTGCGAACCGTGCCTCATGGGCAAGATGACTAAAACACCGTTCTCGGTTCTATGGAGAGAGCAACAGATTTGTTGGAAATCATACATACTGAGATGTATGTGGTCCGATGAATGTTGAAGCTCGTGGCGGATATCGTTATTTTCTCACCTTCACATGATTAAGCGAGATCGGGTATATCTACTTAATGAAGCATAAATCTGAAACATTTGAAAAGTTCAAAGAATTTCAGAGTGAAGTTGAAAATCATCGTAACAAGAAAATAAAGTTTCTACGATCTGATCGTGGAGGAGAATATTTGAGTTCTGAGTTTGGTCTACATTTGAAACAATGCGGAATAGTTTAGCAACTCACGCCACTGGAACACCACAACAGTAATGGTGTGTCGAACGTCGAATGTCGTACTTTACTAGATATGATGCGATCTATGATGTCTCTTACCGATTTACGCTATCATTTTGGGGTTATGCTTTAGAGGCGGCCGCATTCACGTTAAATAGGGCACCATCAAAATCCGTTGAGACGACACCTTATGAACTATGGATTGGCAAGAAACCAAAGTTGTCGTTTGTGAAAGTTTGGGGTTGCGATGCTTATGTGAAAAAGCTTCAACCTGATAAGCTTGAACCCAAATCGGAAAAATGTATCTTCATAGGATACCCAAAGGAGACAATTGGGTACACCTTCTATCACAGATCCGAAGGCAAGACATTCGTTGCCAAGAATGGATCCTTTCTAGAGAAGGAGTTTCTCTCGAAAGAAGTGAGTGGGAGGAAAGTAGAACTTGATGAGGTAATGATACCAGCTCCCTTATTGGCAAGTAGTTCATCACGAAATCGGTTCTGTGACACCTACACCAGTTAGTGAGGAAGTTAATGATGATGATCATGAAACTTGAGATCAAGTTATTCTTGAACTTCGTAGATCAACGAGTAAAATCCACACGAGTGGTACGGTAATCCTATTCGGAAGTCATGCTACTAGATCATGGTGAACCTACGAACTATGAAGAAGCGATGGTGAGCCCAGATTCGCAAAATGGCTTGAAGCCATGAAATCTGAGATGGGATCCATGTATGAGAACAAAGTGTGGACTTTGGTTGACTTGCCCGATGGTGCGCAAGCAATAGAGAATAAATGGATTTTCAAGAAGAAGACCGGCGACGGTAATGTTATTGTTTACAAAGCTCGACTTGTTGCAAAAGGTTTTCGACAAGTTCAAGGGTTGACTACGATGAGACCTTCTCACCCGAAGCGATGCTTAAGTCTGTCCAGAATCATGTTAGCAATTGCCACATTTTATGATTATGAAATATGATGATGGATGTCAAACTGCATTTCTGAATGGATTTACGGAAGAAGAGTTGTATATGATGCAACGGAAGGTTTTGTCGATCCTAAGGGAGCTAACAAAGTGTGCAAGCTCCAACGATCAATCTATGGTCAGTGCAAGCCTCTCGGAGTTGGAATAAGCGCTTTGATAGTGTAATCAAAGCATATGGTTTTATCTGAGACTTTTGGAGAAGCTTGTATTTACAAGAAAGTGAGTGGGAGCTCTGTAGCAATTCTAATATTATATGTGGACGACATATTGTTGATTGGAAATGATATAGAATTTCTAGATAGCATAAAAGGATACTTGAATAAAAGTTTTTCAATAAAGGACCTCGGTGGAGCTGCTTACATATTAGGCATCAAGATCTATAGAGATAGATCAAGACGCTTGATTGGACTTTCACAATGCACATACCTTGATAAAGTCTTGAAAAAGTTCAATATGGATCGTGCAAAGAAAGGGTTTTTGCTGTATTACAAGGTATAAGATTGAGTCGGACTCAATGCCCGACCACTGCAGAAGATAGAGAGAAAATGAAAGGAGTTCCTATGCTTCACCATAGGCTCTATCATGTATGCAATCTTGTGTACCGGACCTGATGTGTGCCTTGCTATTAGTTTAGCGAGGAGGTACCAAAGTAATCCAGAGTGGATCTTTGGACAGCGGTCAAGAATATCCTGAAATACGAAAAGGACTAAGGATATGTTTCTCGTTTATGGAGGTGACAAAGAGCTTGTCGTAAAGGGTTACGTCGATGCAAGCTTTGACACTTATCCGGACGATTCTAAATCGCAAACCGGATACGTATTTTTATTAAACGGTGGAGTTGTAAGTTGGTGCAGTTCTAAACAAAGCGTCGTGGCGGGATCTACATGTGAAGCGGAGTACATAGCTGCCTCGGAAGCAGCAAATGAAGGAGTCTGGATGAAGGAGTTCATTTCCGATCTAGGTGTTATACCTAGTGCATCGGGACCAATGAAGATCTTGTGTGACAATACTGGTGCAATTGCCTTGGCAAAGGAATCCAGATTTCACAAGAGTACCAAGCACATCAAGAGACGCTTCAATTCCATTCGGGACCAAGTCCAAGTGGGAGACATAGAGATTTGCAAGATACATACGGATATGAATATTGCAGACCCGTTGACTAAGCCTCTCTCACGAGCAAAACATGATCAGCACCAAGACTCCATGGGTGTTAGAATCATTACTGTGTAATCTAGATTATTGACTCTAGTGCAAGTGGGAGACTGAAGGAAATATGCCCTAGAGACAATAATAAAGTTATTATTTATTTCCTCATATCATGATAAATGTTTATTATTCATGCTAGAATTGTATTAACCGGAAACATGATACATGTGTGAATACATAGACAAACATAATGCCACTAGTATGCCTCTACTTGACTAGCTCATTGATCAAAGATGGTTATGTTTCCTAACCATAGGCATGTGTTGTCATTTGATTAATGGGATCACATCATTAGGAGAATGATGTGATTGACTTGACCCATTCCGTTAGCTTAGCACTTGATCGTTTAGTATGTTGCTATTGCTTTCTTCATGACTTATACAAAGTTCACGCAACTATGAGATTGTGCAACTCCGTTTACACGAGGAACACTTTGTGTGCTACCAAAGCGTCTGGCGTAACTAGGTGATTATAAAGGTACTCTCTGGTGTCTCCAAAAGTATATGTTGAGTTGGCATAAATTGAGATTAGGTTTTGTCACTCCGATTGTCGGAGAGGTATCTCTGGGCCTTCTCGGTAATACTCATCACCTAAGCCTTGCAAGCATTGTAACTAATGAGTTAGTTATGAAATGATGTATTACGGAGCGAGTAAAGAGACTTGCCGTAACGAGATTAAACTAGGTATTGGATACAAGCGATCGAATCTCGGGCAAGTAACATACCGATGACAAAGGAACAACGTATGTTGTTATGCGGTTTGACCGATAAAGATCTTCGTAGAAAATGTAGGAACCAATATGACATCCAGGTTCCACTATTGGTTATTGACCGAGAATAGTTCTAGGTCATGTCTACATAGTTCTCGAACCCTTAGGGTCCGCACGCTTAACGTTACGATGATGCTTTTATGAGTTTATAAGTTTTGATGTATCGAAGTTTGTTGAGTCCGGATGTGATCACGGACATGACGAGGAGTCTCGAAATGGTCGAGACATAAAGATTGATATATTGGAAGCCTATGTTTGGACTTGAATAGTTAGGGTGAAATCGGATTTCACGGAACACCGGGTTTCTGGAACCCTCCCGGGGTTAATGGGCCTTAGTGGGCCATGAGGGAGAAGAGGAGGGCGGCCGGGGCAGGCGGCGCCCCCTCCCCTTAGTTCGAATAGGACAAGGAAGGGGTGGCGGCGCCCCCCTTTCCTCTTTCCCTCCCCCCAAGTCCTAATCCAACTAGGAAAAGGGGGGGGGAGTCCTACTCCCGGTGGGAGTAGGACTCTTCCGACGCGCCTCCTCCTAGGGCCGGCCGCACCCCTTGCTCCTTTATATCTGAGGCGGGGGCACCCTAGAACACACAAGTTGATCTACGGATCGTTCCTTAGCCGTGTGCGGTGCCCCTCCACCATATTCCACCTCGGTCATATTGTCGCGGAGTTTAGGCGAAGCCTGCGCGATGAGAGCATCATCATCGTCCACCACGCCGTCGTCTTGTGGAACTCATCCCGACACCTGCTGGATCGGGTCCGGGGATCGTCATCGAGCTGAGCGATGTGCGAGAACACGGAGGTGCCGTCGTTCGGTACTTGGATCGGTCGGATCGTGAAGGCGTCGACTACATCAACAGCGTTGTCATAACGCTTCGCTTTCGGTCTCGACAGTGCGTGGACACACTCTCCCCTCTCGTTGCTATGCATCACCATGATCTTGCGTGTGCGTAGGAAATTTTTTGAAATTACTATGTTCCGCAACACTGGACTAGCAACTGCATCAAAGCATTCTGCTGCTGGATCAATTGAGTGAGCTCCGGCGGGAAAGCAAATCCATTGTCACGTCTTGGAGGCATCTGAGGGTTTAGATAAGATGAGAATTAAGAATAGAATGAGGTCTAAAGAGAAAACACTACCCAAATGCACATGAGGCAAATGCACACAAAATCACTTCATTCAATCAAACAAGGCATACAATCGGTCTAGAACTATCGTAAGAGTGCTTGGACTATGCTATGTACATGGTGGAACACTACTACTGTTATGGTGGTCTACTAGAAAAACTGCTCCGATGAAGACTCCATGATATCTGCTCGGCCGTCTTGAAGTCATCATCACTAGGATCGGAATCGGTGTTGTCGATGATGATGTAGTTGTCTGGACAAGTGCAACCGTCATCTTCTCCTCCGGGTGCTGAATTCCCCATGAGTTCTTCAATCTTCTCCTTAAGGTCGCCGTTTTGTCTCACTAGAGCGACGATCTCCTCCATGTAATTCTTGCGAGTGGCCTTCAGTTCTCCTTCTAGCTCGATAATTCTAGCCTTTGCTTTCTTCAACTCCATCATGTCTGCGCACATCTGGTTCTCTTGGCGTCGAATGTGCTGGTTTAACTCCTGGATGAAGGCTGCAATGGATCTATCCTTCTTGGTGCTAACTATCTCCCATTGTTTATCTCGGCGCCCACAAATCTGGTAGATAGTATCCTTGAGGTCATCTTGGTAGACTTCTCCAATGCGTCCCATGGTGATGTGAGCTGCCATGCTCTTTCCCAGACTCCAGGTTGGTGCATTAAAAGTACATTCTATGGGCACCGTGACTGGCGCGAACGTTCTTCCTGGAACTTGAGCTTGAATCTTTCAACGCTCCTCTTCGGGTAAAGTGGCGCTGTAGGTCCCGGTGAAGCTTGGTATTCTGATGTTCAGGTACTTAGTGACTTCCTTCAGGTGTCGTCCAAAGGGTGTATCTTCATCCGGCTGCGTGAACTTGATCCTCGCTTCCATCATCCTAAAAGAGTAGAAAAGATGAGGAGTCAGAAATGAGAAGAGAGTAGTGATCTAGGGCTTTAGCTTAGTGGTCGTGTCCTCTGATCGGCGTGTGCTCGATACCATCTTGTAGCGACCGGACCTCAAGCAGTCGATCTACGTGCTCAGTGTCATCCACGGATCGAATGTCTTGACACCACACAATGATTTGAAGAATTTATAATGAGTAGCAATCACACACTTATTACATCGAATGTCTCAAGAGAGAATTTATTACAATAAAAATGGCTTAAGGCCATCTAAAAATGATAACAACGGAAGGCTTGGAAGATAAGCGACTCCATCAACTCCAACGGCATCACTGAGTATAGAACCACGACCTAAAGGCACCTTACTCGTCGTCGAAAAGTCGCAACATGAAGCGTTGCAGCCCGAAAACAATTCAACACACGGAATATCTTGGCAATGTAACACATAGAGATTAGAGAGTAATGAAAGAATAAGCTATACTACATGCATATATGGCTGGTGGAAAGCTCTATGGTTACAGTTTTGCGTAAAGCCAATTTTCCCCTACTGCAAAGGAATAAATATTATTTAACTATCATGGTGGTTGTTAAACATTGAGAATGGTTGACAGCATCCTCAATCCCAATTAAGCATCATCATTAAAACCCAACAAAATTAATTAAAGTAACATGATGAGATTCACATGATAATCCAAGTACTAGATACTCAAAACGTCCATAACCGGGGACACGGCTAACCATGATTAGTTTGTACACTCTGCAGAGGTTTGCACACTTTTCCCCACAAGACTCGATCTCCTTCGTTGGATTTCTCGCACTACATGGTGTTTGAGAAACGGATGACCGAGACATAGTCTTTCAGAAGCGCTAGCACCTTACGATCGGGTAGACCGTACCAACCTACATCCCCTACATCAGCTAGTCTACCACTGTAAGAGTTTGCACGACTTAGTCAACTATGCTAGAGCCCATAGTAGCTTGTGCCTGCACACGGAAGTTTCTAGTATGAATAGTCTCATGATCCCTTTGAGCCTGGGTGGCGGTCCAAAAGAAACATGCAATCCTGGAATACCCAGGTACCTCAATCCACCCAGATGTGTGTTTAAGGTGCCACCTTAAATAAACCATTAACTAAAATCTCACATCTGTCATGGATACACTCCCCCAATCCACGTCTACTAGCATAGCATGGCAATATAAGCAAACGTAGAAGTAACTCCCAAGGGTTTGATAATAAAACAGGTAATAGGTACTACCTCAACTACTCTCCCAAAACCCATAGTTTAATTAGATCCTAATCATGCAATGTTTGAGGATTGATCCAATGCATAAAAACTAGGTATGAAAAAGGGAATTGATCAAAGTGTTACTTGCCTTGCTGATGATCCGCGAAACCTAGAGATTCGAAGTAACAGGGGGCGCACTCCGGGTACTCTATCCCAAACAAACAAACAAGCATACAATAAGTACTCATCTAATGCACAGGTAAAACTCAAATAAGAGATCTAACCAGAAAGTTCAACTTAAGAACTCCGGTTTGCAAAAAAGAATCAAATCAAACGAAGCAACGAAAGTCAAACGGCAAAAGAAAACAACTTCGTTTTACTAATCTGGACTTAAGTCAAATTTTACAGAAGCAAAAACTTGTTTAAGTTGGTTAAACCGAAAGAGGGTTTCGAGACGAAATTCTAGGCGCTTGAATCGCCCGATTCCGATAAACGAGCGAAAAGTTATACTAAAACGAAAATCGGATCAGAAATCGCGGTCAGAAATAATCGCGGAAAATCCGAGAAAAAGAAAAACGACGAACAGATTAACGAACAAACGTTCGTTATCTGGATCTAAACGATGAACGCGTTCGTTAAAACGAATGAACGAGTGAACGCTCGCTAAAAAAACTAAACCAGAAAAAACCGATCTATAAAAAAACGAAACTTAAAAAAATATTAAACCGCGGTTAAATAAAAAAAGGCGGTTTTCGAGAAAACCACACGACGGCGGCAACTACCTCGGCGGCGGGTCCGCGAGACGGCGGGGGCGGCTCGGAAGTGAAGCGGGCGGCGGAGTCTTGTGAAGGCGTGGCGAGGCGGTGGGCATCGGCAATGCAGGCAAAGTGTGTGGCAATGAGCTAGGGTTTAGGGTTTAAAGGCGGTGGCGGGCTGGTGGGCTGGCTCGGGGCCCGGCGGACTTATAAAGCCCGACCAGTGAGTCTGGCGATTCTGACCCAAGGTCGGTTCGGACATTAAAAAAAAATTAATTTAATTCCGCGCAGAAAAACTAACGAAAGAAATACTAAACGGACTCCAAAAATCCCGAAATAAATTTTCCCCGACTTCTAAAATCAAGCCGGACAAAGTGAACATTTATTTGGGGCCTAAATGCAATTTTTTAAAACGCATAATTTTCCTAAATTCAAATAAAATAGCGAAAAACTCCGAAATAAAATCTTATTTGATTTTATTATTAAATCCTCAATATTTCTTTATTTTGGGAAAGTCATTTTATTCGCTCTCTCTTATTTTTTTAATAGAAATAATTGAAGATAAAATAATTAAAATCAAATGATCCTATTCTCAAAATTTGAGAAAACACAAATATGAAAATAACGAAATCCCCAACTCTCTCTGTGGGTCCTTGAGTTGCGTAGAATTTCTAGGATCAAAACCAAAAGCAAACAAAATATGATATGTAGTGATGATCTAGTGTATAACATTCCAAATTGAAAATTTGGGATGTTACAAAGTTCACGTTAATTCTGATTACTACTGACTTATTACTTTTTGTGATTACATTTTGCGTGTGTTGTTTGCTTATTTTGATGAATCTATGGCTAGTAAAATAGTTTATGATCCATAGAGAAGTTGGAATACAGTAGGTTTAACACCAATATAAATAAATAATGAGTTCATTATAGTACCTTAAAGTAGTCTTTTGTTTTCTTTCTCTAACAGAGCTCACGAGATTTCTATTGAGTTTTGTGTTGTGAAGTTTTCAAGTTTTGGGTGAATTCTTTTGATGGATTATGGAACAAGGAGTGGCAAGAGCCTAAGCTTGGGGATGCCCATGGCACCCCCAAGATAATCCAGGGACACCAAAAAGTCAAAGCTTGGGGATGCCTCGGAAGGCATCCCTCTTTAAATCCACTTCCATCGGTAATTTACTTGGAGCTATATTTTTATTCACCACATGATGTGTTTTGCTTGGAGCGTCTTGTATTATTTGCGTCTTTGCTTGTTAGTTTACCACAATCATCCTTGCTGTACACACCTTTTGAGAGAGCCATACATGAATTGAAATTTGATAGAATACTCTATGTGCTTCAATTATATCTTTTGAGCGTGATAATTTTTGCTCTAGTGCTTCACTTAGATCTTTTAGAGCACGGTGGTGGATTTGTCTTAAAGAAACTTGATCTCTCATGCTTCACTTAGATTATTTTGAGAGTCATTAATAGCATGGTAATTTGCTTAATGTTAATATACTTGGTATTCAAGATATGTGAAACTTTGTTTTGAGTGAGTTGAATACTAAGATAAGTTTGATGCTTGATAATTGTTTTGAGATATGGAGGTGATAATATCAAAGTCGTGCTGGTTGAGTAGTTGTGAATTTGAGAAATGCTTGTGTTGAAGTTAGCAAATCACATAGCATGCACGTATGGTTAAAGTTGTGTAACAAATTTGAAACATGAAGTGTACCTGGCTTGTGCATCCTTATGAGTGGCGGTCGGGGACGAGCGATGGTCTTTTCCTACCAATCTATCCCCCTAGGAGCATGCGCGTAATACTTTGCTTTGATAACTTCTAGATTTTTGCAATAAGTATATGAGTTCTTTATGACTAATGTTGAGTCCATGGATTATACGCACTTTTTCCCATCCTTCCACCATTGCTAGCCTCTCTAATACCGCGCACTTTTCGCCGGTATCATACACCCACCATATATCTTCCTCAAAACAACCACCATACCTACCTATCATGGCATTTCCATAGCCATTCAGAGATATATTGCCATGCAACTTTCCACCATTCCGTTTATTATGACACGCTCCATCATTGTCATATTGCTAGCATGATCATGTAGTTGACATCGTATTTGTGGCAAAGCCACCGTTCATAATTCTTTCATACATATTACTCATGTTTCATTGCATATCCCGGCACATCGCCGGAGGCATTCATATAGAGTCATATTTTGTTCTAGGTATCGAGTTGTAATTGTTGAGTTGTAAGAAAATAAAAGTGTGATGATTATCATTATTAGAGCATTGTTCCAAGTGAGGGAAGGATGATGGAGACTATGATTCCCCCACAAGTCGGGATGAGACTCCGGACGACAAATGAAAAAAAATAGGCCATAAAAAAAGAAAAGGCCCAAATAAAAAAAATGAGAGAAAAAGAGAGAAGGGACAATGTTACTATCCTTTTACCACACTTGTGCTTCAAAGTAGCACCATGATCTTCATGATAGAGAGTCTCTCATTTTGTCACTTTCATATACTAGTGGGAATTTTTCATTATAGAACTTGGCTTGTATATTCCAATGATGGGCTTCCTCAAATGCCCTAGGTCTTCGTGAGCAAGCGAGTTGGATGCACACCCACTTAGTTTCTTTTGTTGAGCTTTCATATACTTATAGCTCTAGTGCATCCGTTGCATGGCAATCCCTACTCACTCACATTGATATCTATTGATGGGCATCTCCATAGCCCGTTAATACGCCTAGTTGATGTGAGACTATCTTCCCTCTTTTTGTCTTCTCCACAACCACCATTCTATTCCACATATAGTGCTATATCCATGGCTCACGCTCATGTATTGCGTGAAGATTGAAAAAGTTTTGAAAATGTTAAAGTATGAAACAATTGCTTGGCTTGTCATCGGGGTTGTGCATGATTTAAATACTTTGTGTGGGGAAGATGGAACATATCTAGACTATATGATTTTGTAGGGATAACTTTCTTTGGCCATGTTATTTGGAGAAGACATGATTGCTTAGTTAGTATGCTTGAAGTATTATTATTTTTATGTCAATATGAACTTTTGTCTTGAATCTTTCGGATCTGATATTCATACCATGATTAAGAAGATTTACATTGAAATTATGCCAAAGTATCACTCCGCATCAAAATCTTTTTATCATTTACCTACTCGAGGACGACGAGGGAATAAGCTTGATGATGCGATCGTCCCCAACGTATCTATAATTTTGATTGCTCCATGCTACTTTATCTATTGTTTTGGACTATAATGGGCTTTATTTTCCACTTTTATATTACTTTTGGGACTAACCTATTAACCGAAGGCCCAACCCGAATTCTTGTTTTTTGCCTTTTTCAATATTTGAAGAAACATAATATCAAACGGAGTCCAAAGCGGAATGAAACCTTGAGCGTGATTTTCTCACCGATTGTGATCCGGAGACTTGGACCCTCGACAAGGAACAGAGAGGCGGTCACGAGGGTGGGCGCGCCCCCTAGGGCGCGCCCGCCTCGTGGGCCCTCAAGCTCCACCGACGTACTCCTTCCTCCTATATATACATACGTACCCTCAAACAATCAGAATAGGAGCCAAAAACCTAATTCCACCGCCGCAACTTCCTGTATCCACGAGATCCCATCTTGGGGCCTGTTAGGAGCTCATGGGAGGGGGCATCCACCACGGAGGGCTTCTACATCAACACCATAGCCTCTCCGATGAAGTGAGTAGTTTACTTGGACCTTTGGTCCATAGCTAGTAGCTAGATGGCTTCTTCTCTCTTTTTGGATCTCAATATAATGTTCTCCCCCTCTCTCGTGGAGATCTATTCGATGTAATCTTCTTTTCGCGGTGTGTTTGTTGAGACCGATGAACTGTGGGTTTATGATCCAGCTTATCTATGAATAATATTTGAATCTTCTCTAAATTCTTTTATGTATGATTGAGTTATCTTTGCAAGTCTCTTTGAATTATCCGTTTGGTTTGGCCAACTAGATTGGTAGTTCTTGCAATGGGAGAAGTGCATGGCTTTGGGTTCAATCTTGCGGTGTCCTTACCAAAGTGATGAAAGGGTTGCAAGGCACGTATTGTATTGTTGCCATCGAGGATAACAAGATGGGGTATTTATCATATTGCATGAATTTATTCCTCTACATCATGTCATCTTGATTAAGGCGTTACTCTTTTTAACTTAATACTCTAGATGCATCTTTGGATAGTGGTCGATGAGTGGAGTAATAGTAGTAGATGCAGAATCGTTTCGGTCTACTTGTCACGGACGTGATGCCTATATACATGCATACCTAGATAACCTCATAACCTATGCTCAATTCTGTCAATTGCTCAACAGTAATTTGTTCACCCACCGTAGAATACTTATGCTCTTGAGAGAAGCCACTAGTGAAACCTATGGCCCCCGGGTCTATTCTCATCATATCAATCTCCGTCACTTTTATACTTGCTTTGTTTTTACTTTGCCTTTTACTTTTCACTTTGCATCTTTATACCAAAAATACCAAAAGTATTATCTCTATCAGATCTCACTCTCGTAAGTGACCGTGAAGGGATTGACAACCCCTAATCGCGTTGGTTGCGAGTAGCTATCATTTTGTGCAGTACGAGGGACTTGTGTGGCCTCCTCTTTGGATTGATACCTTGGTTCTCAAAAGCGGGGAAATAATTACGCTACTTTACTGCATCACCCTTTCCTCTTCAAGGGAAAACCAACGCAGTGCTCAAGAGGTAGCAGGCATCTTCCCTGCCGAGCTACACCTCGGCGATGACGAAGCGTAAACGTCGGTTATCGGTTGAAGCTAGTTCCCGAGGAGATTTGATCCTCAAGTCGGCCAAGTTGCCCGACCCAAGTCTCGGGGAGTTACTGCATTAACGATTCAATGCCGGAAGGGGTAATTGGTTTTATACCCTTAGTTGTGTCCCTCTCGTCGGGATTGCCCTTAATTTTTGAAAACAAGTGGTCTTGCCCAACCTACTTTGGCGTCTTGTGCTTTTGCCCTTTAACCGTTTGACGGTCACTTTGAAAACTTCATAACTAATTCATACTAAATCTGAAAAATGCAAATAAGATACCAAAATGTTCAGAAAAACATCACATGTATGTCAATATCACTTGCATTCGCGACAGAAGTGTTGGTAAGTGTCCATCCGAGTTCTAGCTCTTATTTTACCACCATGAACAGTAAAAACTAAAAAAAGTTGGCGGCAAAGAATGGAAATGTTTTAAGTGCTTGCCAAGTTTCATCAGGGAGTGACATTGGTGGCAAAAAATATTAGTATGAATTAGTTATGAAGTTTTCAAAGTGACGATCAAACGGTCAAAGGGCAAAAGCACAAGACACCAAAGTGGGTTGGGCAAGACCACGTGTTTTCAGAAACTAGGGGCAATCCTGACGAGGGTGATGCAACTAAGGGTATAAAACCAATTATCCCATGCAGGAAATACAAAGACTTATACGATTTCCGAGGAGATTTTGATCCACCTGGGTCTTGGGGGCTAATGCACGCCGCATTTTTGTCAAAGTATGCTACCAAGTGAGGATTCGATCGGGCCAATTTGGCAAATCGACCCGAGTCTCGGGGGCTACTGGGATAAAAAGTTCTATCCTATCCTTCAGGTGCATACCGAATTTTGAGTCGGCACTCATCTTGAGGGCTACTGGCTATACATCTCGGCAGAGAATAAATTGTATGAGTCAGAAAAAACCATGAAAAATTGGCCCACGAAAGTCGCTTGGCGGGAAAACTTTTCCCGCATAGGCCGACCATATACATCGACAACTAAAGACTGAGGTGATGCACACAACTTCTAAAGCAGTCCGACATGGAGGCCGGTTGCGGGCGGCTGGCTGCCTAGGAAACCTTTCCGGCATGTAGCTCGGCTATACTCCTTCAACATTTTCAAGACCGAGGTGGTCTACGTCACCTCGGATGCAGTCCAGCATCGGAGCTCGGCTGCAGGAAGACACTGACCGGGGAAAGTTCTCGTTGAACTAGTTTCAAGACCGACAACTAAAGACAATGAGCAGCTCGAATAAGCCGAGGTGTGGCCAGACTTGAAGACCGGTTCAAGGGCTACTGATGGTGTCCTGGCTAGGGGGCCTCTCACTACATTGACTCCCTCCCAGCTGGATCGAGCTGAGGACCTCCTTGTTGGTTCTGTCCTGGGCCATTTCGGGCAGCCCATGATGCATACAAGGAAGATTTCAGAAGCCTTGCCGTTCAATACAAAGACTCCTCTCCACCGATGTAGCCGGCTAGGACTCCTATAATCGTAGGCATTCTGTATCTTATATAAACCAAGTCTAGGCTAGTTGACAGGACATCTCAGAAACATCTTGGAGACGAGACACAACGATCTCGTGGTAGATCAACCTATACTTTGTATTCCATCCAAATGAATGCAACACAACCAGGGCGTCGGGTTTTATCTCTTCAGAGAGTCTGAAGCTAGGTGGCGCCGCTCTGGAACAAGGGAGTGTGGGAATTGTGGTGTGTGATCCTATATGCATGGTCGTCATATGTTGTTGATATATTTACTACAATGTGAAGTGGCCTTGAGGACAAACAAGTATCTTTGTGCTTCAGTGATGAACAAGGCTGCTTATGTGATCTAAAGCAAGAGGGGTTGTAGGTGTTGCGACTTATTTAGAATTTCTTCCCCTCGTTAAGATAAAAATACAGTTACCCATGAAATTCCTAAAAATTGTATGAGATTAGGTTATCAAACATTGGTTACCGCCCTGTCCCGAATGGGTCATCAGTTACCAAGAAGCCAGCTTGTTAAGCTATTAATAGAAAATTGCAATCAAGGAATGATCATCAAACTTTGTGAAAGCATCATAACTGTTTTTTTAGGGGAATCATAACTGTTTCTTAAAAAAAGGAGAGATACAACAATGTTTTTTGTTGGACATTTTTTTACTTTTTTTTGAGGATTAGGCATTTTTTTTACATGGTATACACCAATGCAGCCAATACCAGTGTGTTGGGCCAAAAGATAACCCAAATGGCGTTTACTTTTAGCCCATGACAAGCACGAGCCTGCTATACATCTGCTCTCTGCTTCGTCGGGTCCTCGACTTCCGCCGCCACTCGGCCGCCGGTTGGCTTCTCTACCCGCCACCCCCCTTGGCCGCGACGAACTCCGCCGTCAGATTCCTCCGCTGCGGCGGCATCCTCGCTTATCTGCTTGGCTTGTCCTCGACCACCAAGACGGAGGTAACGCCTCCTTCCTTCCATTCTTACCAATCCATCTCCGCGATTAGTGCTAGTTTACACGTGTGATTTGCGCACGTTGCAAGC
Source organism: Aegilops longissima (assembly GCA_021605205.1). Lineage (NCBI taxonomy): Eukaryota > Viridiplantae > Streptophyta > Magnoliopsida > Poales > Poaceae > Aegilops > Aegilops longissima. The sequence continues at coordinate 618,625,883 of CM038682.1, read as the reverse complement.
TCCAAGGGAAGAAGAACCCAGTCATGGATGAAATCCTGGTGATAATCGAGGATGTAAGCGAATAAGCTAAGCATTGCGTGAAGGGAATGATGTGAAAGCGTGCAATCTTGTACTCCTAGCTAAGATGAGTTCATTGTTCTGGACTTCTGGTCATATGACTCGGTAAAAAATTGTAGTTGTGGAGAATACATAAGGCAGTTTATTAAAGTAAAAAAAGTGTCTGGAAGCGTATGCTGTTAGGCAGGGACGCGTAAGTGTTATATAGGTCCATGGTGTTTGACAAATTACAGAGGGATCAGCCGGTATGATCCTCACGCTAATCTTAATAACCGGCTGATTATCACAACAAACAGACGCATGCGCTACACCCTGGACTTATTCTAGAACATATGGTTTATACAACACCATATATATACGTACAATTCAACAATTCAGATATACCATTACGGCAATACAACAAATATTCCACAAAACACATACTTTTTTATACCATTACGGCAATACTTTTTGCTGCAGCCTATTGAAATGGCAGCTTGCCGTCCTTATTGACCAGTCCTGGTTGCTTGAATGGCTTCGTATGCTTTAGTTTGCTGGCTCACCTTCCGCACACAACTCCTTGTCAAATCTGTCTCTTATTGCCAGCAACTCTTTCAGAGCACCCCCGATTTGGATGCGATCCGTTGGTGTCTCTTTTGAGCATGAAATCCCAGTGCACAGTACTGAAGTGATGCAAGCAATTCTCAGATCCACGATGCTGTCAGAGTTTGAGGTGCTTTCTTCCCCATCTTCTGTCTCTGCTAGTAAGTGTCGGTCTATGACCTCTGTTGCCCTGTCTGGCAATGCCATTTGCACATACTTGTGAATGCCCAAGGATTCTCCAAATTCGCTGTCTGTTGGCCTTCTTCCAGTGAACATCTCCAGCAACAGTATGCCGTAGCTGTAGACATCACCATGGATTGAAACTTCGTTGCCCAGTCCATACTCTGGAATTGACAGAAAAATGTGAGCAAACTGAAATGGAGAGGTTAAAATACATATCTAGTTCTTTTCCAATTTATAAGGTAAGTAGTTGCATCAAAATGTGAAGTAATAAGAAAGCCTAGGGGGGTTATAGAAGAGAATAAGATGCTACAATAACTAAAAGCTCACCTGGAGCGGCATGGCCTATTGTGCCTCTCATTGATGCCCAGCTAGTTGTTTCCTCTGAGCCTTGATGTAGAAATCTTGCAAGCCCAAAATCACCAACATGAGCAACCATTTCACCATCAAGGAGAACATTGCTTGGCTTAAGATCACAGTGAATAACTGGCATTGGCTTATGTTGGTGAAGGTATTCGAGTGATGATGCTACATCAACTGCAATCTGCAGTCTCACACGGAAATGTAGTCTCCTATTTTCACCATCTTCCATGGGATTGTGGTGTAGCCATTTATCTAAATTTCCATTTGGTAGGTATTCGTATACAAGGGCCTTGAAGTCACGATTTTGAAAATCAATGCTTGAGCACACCGTTAATATCTTCATAAGATTCCTATGTCGAACGCATTTCAAGGTCTCACATTCTGCAACAAAGCTTTGAGATGCACCTCGCTGTATGAGGTTGAGCACCTTCACAGCAATCACTACTTGCTGGTCATTTATCATCATTGTTCCCTTGTACACTGAGCCGAAGCTTCCGGCACCAAGGAGGTTCTCTGAAGCAAAACTATTAGTTGCACTGACCAGTTCAGCATAAGAAACCCTCAAATATTGCTCGTTGATGGATGATGTCTGCTTGTTTGCTTTCAGTTTCCTGCTCTTACTGTAGAATGTCGACAGTGCAAATACCAATGCAATAAATACAACTGCACCACATATGGAGAATATTATGACCAGTTTCTGAGTTGGTTTCTTGGTGGTGAGGTTGGAGCAATGTGGCAACTTCAATTGAGGGATTCCATTACACAGGCCATCATTTCCCATAATTGAAGCTGAGGCAGAAGCTGCATTGCTGAAAATCCCATCTGTTGGAACCTCACCCTCTAAGTTGTTGAAAGAGAGATTCAAACCAGCAAGCCCTTCCATTCTCCCAAGGAACTCAGGAATGCTCCCTGAGAGATTATTATGGGAAAGATCAAGCATCAATAGCGCTTTCATCTGCATGATTGATGACGGAATTGTCCCTTGAAGGTTGTTCCGAGATACATTCAGAAACTGCAGTGTCTGGCACTCTCCAAGTGAGATCGGAATCTCTCCAGATATCAGATTACCGGAGAAATCAAGTTCCCCAATATTCTTTAAGTTACCCAATTCTATAGGCAAATCCCCGGTTAATAGGTTATTTTGGATATTCACATAGATGGACAATGTGTTTATAAGGAATAGGTCCTTGGGTATTGGACCAACAAGGCTGTTGTGAAAGGTCTAGTTTTTGTAATGGACATCCTATAAGACTGGAAGGTATGCCTCCACTAAGCATGTTGCCACCAAGATGAAGTACACTTAGTTGTGTAAGATTGCCAAATGTTGGAGGGATCGATCCTGATAGGTCATTCATTCCTAGGTTTAACAAATTTAGTCCCTTTATTTTGCCAAGAGAGGTTGGAATAGTACCCTCTAAATGATTACCATATAGAAAAAACACGTGCAGATTGGTCAAGTTTGCTATTGCTTCAGGAATCTTCCCCGTTATGCTGTTATATTCCATGTTAAGGAACTCTAGATTTGTGGAGAGGATGCCTACCGAACTCGGTATTTCACCTTCAAGCATGTTATCACCTAAATCCAACATTTGCAAATTACTACAATTGCTTAGGCTGGCCAAGAAGCCCCAGTCGGCATCTTCTGTAGCTTGAATCTGGTTTTTGGCGATGGTTAATACGGACAAGCTCTTCATATGACTTCCCAGGCAATTGGGAATTGTTCCTGTTAGGGAGTTATGCAAGAGCTCAATCATTTGAATCATAGAGGCGTTACACAAAGAGGGAGGAATAGGACCATGGAATTGATTATAACTTGCAAAGAAGAGCTGTAGATTTGGAAGGTTGTTTCCCATGTCAAATGGAAAAGACCCATTGAGGTTATAATTGCTTTGTACATTGAGAACTTGGAGGAAGGAAAGATTGAATAGCAAAGGAGGCAATGGCCCCTCTAATTCATTATTGTCTAGGTCAATTTCAGAGAGGGAGTGCAGGTTTCCAATGGAGTGAGGTATGAGACCTGAAAGGTTATTGAAGGACAGAGCAAGACTGTCAAGCAAGTTGAGGTTCCCTAGTGATGCTGGAATTTGTCCAGTTAGATGGTTGTGCTGAAGATCTATAAAAGTTAGTGATGTGAGGTTTCCTAACCCAGATGGGATGCATCCTGTCAGGTCATTACTTCCTAATTCAAGCACCGAGAGAGATGAAAGATTATGTAATGATGGAATACTCCCTGTTAGATTATTTGTGTCCAGAATAAGAAAGGCCAGTTCCGAGAGATTTCCTACTGAAGTTGGGATAGAACCAGACAATTGATTTGAATTTAGAGAGAACGCGTTTAATTTGATGAGGCTACCTATGCCAGGGGATATTTCTCCTGTTAGCTCATTGTTTCCGATTTGCAGAAACTTCAGATTAACAAGGTTGCTGATCTCTAAAGGGATGGTTCCTGAAAGCTTGTTGTAGCCTAGACTGAGTACCTTGAGATTGTGCAAGGAGCCAAGCTCATGTGGTATCTCCCCTTCGAGCTCGTTCTTGTAGAGCACAATTGAACGAAGGTTGGTCAAGGCACCAAGCTCCCGTGGTACCTCCCCTTTCAGCCTGTTGTATCCAAGGTTGATGCTCTCGAGATGCCAGCACCGTGAAAGCGACGGCGGAGTAGCACCATCCAGAGTGTTGTCCGACAGGTTGAGACGCTTCAGATACCGCAGGTGGCCAAGCGCTGATGGCATGGCACCATGCAGGCGGTTACTGGGGAGGCGGAGCCACCTCAAGAATGTAAGGTTGGCCACCGAGGTGGAGATAGTGCCCAGAAGGTTGAGGTCGCTGAGGTCCAGCGCCACGACCCGTCCACGGCGGCGTCCTCGCCTGCCGCACGCCACGCCGTGCCATTGGCACATAGGCATGGACCGGTTGCCCCATGACTCCAGAGCTTGCAAGGGGTCATCCCTTATGAGCGACTTGAAGGATAGGAGAGCAGAGTGGTCACTGGAATTATTTGTGGCGATTCCAGCATGTGAAATCGGTGCTGACCCTGTGCTGAGAATAAGTGCAAGGAGCAGAGAAACAAGCATGTGGAACTCTGCACCTACCATATTTCTACCAAGGCTGCTTTTGCTCACTTCTTCTGGTTCTAGACAAGTGCACTGTTCTTCTCTGCATTTTATAGATCGATGGGTGCAAGGCAAGCTGCTCAATAATTCATGCAGGAAGATTCTTAGAAACTGATGTGCAGTCGACTCGTCGAAGGACTTCTTCATTTTGTGAACTTACTTATCTCTTTTTAGTTTGCCGTCAAATTGAGGATATACAAGTCAGTCAACGAAGTACTCAATGCATGACCTGTAAGTCAACATCACTCATCAATTCTCTGGTCAATGTAGGGCTTGCGAGTCATTTACGTTTGATTTATGCATTATTGTCTTCTGCAAGTAAAAATTTGCAGACAGCGGTAGGAGTGCTGCCATTCCACTAAGAAGAAACACAACTATGCATACAAGAGCACGGGACTGGCTCTATCAAACAATAAACTAAACATGTCATCCAACAAAGGCATAGCGCCAGCGGCCGACTTTACTTAATTGACTGTTATATCCCAAGTTTTTTTTAAAAGCATAGTGTTTGACTTTATAAATAAAGCCGAACCAGCGAAGTCATCCAACAAACGACATAGTCAGATAGTTTAAGCCAAGTAGAACCTACAGAGAGGCAAGAGGGCACGCAGGCCAGCAGAACAAAAGTTCAAGAGTAATTAAAAGCAGCTAAACGCTAGGGGTGTAACGCCCGGATCAAACCCACCGGTTTTTGGCCGTTGTGCCTGGCTACCACCTAGGATCTAGACTGGCACAAATCAACACTAGTCTTCTTGCGCATTTTGTCCTCACTTGTGTGTACCTGGGATCAACTTCCGAGTCGGTCACCATCCTCAAATTGCTCCCAAGCCATGCACACTTAACTTTGAGGTTCCTTTCGGATGGGCTCCCGAAAAGATGCACCTTGTTGATATGAGTAGTGTATCATTTCTAGCCCGGATGTCAGAACAGCCCACTAGCGTCGCTTGAGCGGGGCACAAGGCGGTGGCAGAGGCAGGCACGAATCTTGGCAATGATTGAGGCGAAGGCATATGCCAGGGTTTATTTTAGAGAAAAGTGCACTGTTCTTCTCTACATTTGATATTTATTTCTGAAGTGTCACTGGGGGTAGGGGGCGGGGGATTTATTGATTTCAGACGACATCCTCACAAACGTTACAACACTGCACGGCCAGGCCATGCACACAAAGAGAGATCGAGAGAGAGATGGAAGACAGTACAAGAGAGGGGGTGGGGAGAGACAGAGATTTACATGGTTCTAACCCACACCACTCACCGCCAACTGATCCAGCGCCCTCAGCCAGGCATCCGCATGAGAGCGCTCCTCGCTACGCAACCTCTCGTGCCATAGAGCTGCATCTTCCCGACAACAGCAAAGGACATGGTTCAGGGAGGCGGAAGACGATGGCGTTTTGATGCTTCCACAGGTGCCAGCAACAGAGGAGAGTGAAGCTGGCCGGCAAGGCGCCCCCAATGGCAGCACACACATCAAGCTCGTGCAGGTTTTGGACGGAGGCACAGTCGATGCCAGTGCTCACGCCCACAGTCCGCCAGAACGCGCACACCAACGGGCACCCAAAGACCAGGTGGTCTGCAGTTTCCAGCACGACAGGGCAGATCGGGCAGCCAGCACCCGCCTCTTCGACGATAGTCTTCTGCAGGAGGACGTCGCGGGTGTGGCGGCGTTGGACAAGAAGTCGCCTGAAGAACTTCACCCGCGACCGTGCACGTGAGCCCTAGATAAAATCAGCATTTGATAAATTGATGGGTGCAAGGCAAGTTGCTCAATAGTTCATGCAGGAAGATTCTTAGACACTGATGTGCAATTGACTCGTCAAAGGACTTCTACATTTCCTGAACTTAATTATCTTTTTTCAGTTTGCTGTGAAATTGAGGATATACAAGTCAGTCAACGAATTACTTAATGCATGAGATGTGAGTCAACATCACTCGTCAATTTTCTAGTCAATGTAGGACTTGCGAGTCATCTACGTTTGACTTATGCATTAGTCTTCTGCAATTAAAAATTATAGACAGCTGTAGGTGTGCTGTCATTCCACTAAGAAGAAATATAACTTTGCATACCAGGCTCTTCAGACTTGGATGGTTCCTGTAAGGCTGTAAGCTTGGTTACCTTGAGACTAAGCCATGACTACGATTTCAATTCACCTCAGCAAACCAACGGCATACGGGGCTGTATGAGGAATGGTGCCACGTTAAGGGGTTGTGGACGCAAACTTTGAAGTTAAGGGAGCTGGGTGAAATATCATGCCAAGTTAAGCCACGTTAAAGGGGGTGTGGATGCAAATTATCAAAGTACAAAATGGCGCTAGAAGCGTATGCCGTTAGGCAGGGACGTGTACCTGTTATATAGGTCGAGGTGTTTGACAGATTACAGAGGGATCGGCCGGTACGTCAACTTGATCCTCACGCTAATCCTATATACGATTTTTTGACGGTGTAATCCTATAGACGTGAGTAAGGATCAATCTAACCGGCTGATTACACAATCAGAATCACGAGCTACGCCCTGCACTTGTTCTAGAACATACTTATACAACACCGTATATACGTACATTCGACAATGCAGATATACCATTACATTAATACAACAAAGATGTCACAAAACACAACTACATTTTGTTTGGAGCTAGCTGGAGCCTATTGAAATCTGTCTCTTATTGCCAGCAACTCTTTCTGAGCATCCCCGATTTGGATGCGATCCGATGGTGTCTCCTGTGAGCACGAAATCCCAGTGCCCAGAACTGAAGTGATGATTCTCAGATCCATATTGCTATTAGAGTTTGAGCTGCTTTCTTTTCCATCTTCTGTCTCTGCTAGTAAGTCTCGGTCTATGACCTCTGCCGCCCTTTCTGGCAATGCCATTTGCACATACATGTGAAGGCCGAAGGATTCTCCGAATTCGCTGTTTGTTGGCCTTTTTCCAGTGAACATCTCCAGCAACAGTATGCCGTAGCTGTAGACATCACCATGGATTGAAACTTTGTTACCCAGTCCATACTCTGAAATTGACAGAAAAATGTGAGCAAAATGAAATGAGCAGGTTAAATAGCCATATTTAACTTAAGAGTGGTGGGCGGGGTGTTCAATCTTGAAAACCAATTCCAGAATTTTGAAGGGGGTTATTTTAGAAAAGAGTTAAGTGCTACAAAAGCTAAAAGCTCACCTGGAGCGGCATAGCCGATTGTGCCTCTCATTGATGCCCAACTTGTTGATTTCTCTGAGTCTTGATGTAGAAACCTTGCAAGCCCAAAATCACCAACATGAGCAATCATTTCACCATCGAGGAGAACATTGCTGGGCTTAAGATCACAATGAATAATTGGCATTGGCTTATGTTGGTGAAGGTATTCGAGTGATGATGCTACATCAATTGCAATCTGCAGTCTCACACGGAGATGCAGTGACCTATTTTCACCATCTTCTATGGGATGGTGGTGTAGCCATTTGTCTAAATTTCCATTTGGTAGGTATTCATACACGAGGGCCTTGAAGTCCTGGCTTTGAGAATCAATGCTTGAGCACACTGTCAATATCTTCATAAGATTCCTATGTCGAACACATTTCAGGGTCTCACATTCTGCAACAAAACTTCGAGATGCACCTCGCTGTGTGAGGTTGAGCACCTTCACAGCAATCACTACTTGCTGGTCATCTATCCTCATTGTTCCCTTGTACACCGAGCCGAAGCTTCCTGCACCAAGGAGGTTCTCTGAAGCAAAACCATTAGTTGCACCGACCAGTTCAGCATAAGAAACCCTTAAATATTGCTCGCCGATGGATGATGTCTGCTTGTTTGCTTTCATCTTCCTGCTCTTACTGTAGAATGTCGACAGTGCAAATACTAATGCAGTAAATATGACTGCTCCACATATGGAGAATATTATGACCAGTTTCTGAGTTGGTTTCGTGGTGGTGAGGTTGGAGCAATCTGGCAACTTCAGTTGAGGGATTCCATCACACAGGCCATCATTTCCCATAATTGAGGCTGAGGCGGAAGCTGCCTTGCTGAAGATCCCATCTGTTGGAACCTCACCCTCCAAGTTGTTGAATGAGAGATTCAAACTAGCAAGCCCTTCCATGCTCCCGAGGAACCCAGGAATGCTCCCTGAGAGATTATTATGGGAAAGATCAAGCATCAACAGGGCTTTCATCTGCATGATTGATGACGGAATTGTCCCTTGAAGGTTGTTCCGAGATACATTCAGAAACTGCAGTGTCTGGCACCCTCCAAGCGAGATCGGAATCTCTCCAGATATCAGATTACCGGAGAAATCAAGTTCCCCAATATTCTTTAGGTTACCCAATTCTATAGGCAAATCCCCGGTTAATAGATTGTTTTGGATTCTCATATAGATGGACAATGTGTTTATAAGGAATAGGTCCCTAGGTATTGGACCAACAAGGCTGTTGTTTGAAAGGTCTAATTTTTGTAATGGACACCCTATAAGACTAGAAGGTATGCTTCCAGTAAGCATGTTGCCACCAAGGTCAAGTTTGCCTAGTTGTGTAAGATTGCCGAATGTGGGAGGGATCGATCCTGATAGGTCATTCTTTCGTAGGTTTAACAAATTTAGTCTCTTCAACTTGCCAAGAGAGGTTGGAATAGTACCCTCTAAATGGTTACTATCTAGAAAAAGTGCGTGCAGATTGGTCAAGTTTGCCACTACTTCAGGAATCTTCCCCGTTATGCTGTTATCTTGCATGTTAAGAAACTCTAGATTTGTGGAGAGGGTGCCTACCGAACTTGGTATTTCACCTTCAAGAATATTACCACCTAAATCCAACACTCGCAAATTACTGCAATTGCTTAGGCTGGACACGAAGCCCCAGTCGGCATCTTGTGTTGCTCGAATATGGTTTTCAGCAATGGTTAATACGGACAAGCTCCTCAAGCGAATTCCTAGGCAACTGGGAATTGTTCCTGTTAGGGAGTTATGAAGGAGCTGGATCATTTGAATCGTAGAGGCATTACACAAAGAGGGAGGAATAGGACCATGGAATTGATTATAAGCTGCAAAGAAGACCTGTAGGCCTGGAAGGTTGTTTCCCATGTCGAACGGAAAAGACCCATTGAGGTTATAATTGCTTTATACATTGATAACTTGGAGGTACGAAAGATTGAATAGCAAAGGAGGCAATGGCCCTTCTAATTCATTGTTTTCGAGGCCAATTTCAGCGAGGGAGTGTAGGTTTCCAATGGAGTGGGGTATGGGACCTGTAAGATTATTGAATGACAGATAAAGGAGTTCAAGCAAGTTGAGGTTCCCTAGTGATGCTGGAATTTGGCCAGTTAGATGGTTTCGGCTAAGAGATATGGCAGAGAGTGATGTGAGGTTCCCTAACCCAGGTGGGATGCATCCTGTCAGGCCATTGTTTGCTAAATTGAGTACCGAGAGATATGAAAGATTATGTAATGCTGGAATACTTCCTGTCAGGTTATTTGTGGCCAGGCTAAGAAAGCCCAGCACCGAGAGATTTCCTACTGAACTTGGAATAGAACCAGACAGTTGATTTGAATTCAGAGAAAGTGTGTCTAGTTTGAAAAGGTTACCTATGCCAGGGGGTATTTCTCCTGTTAGCTTATTGTTTGAAATGTCCACATACTCCAGGTTCACAAGGTTGCTGATCTCCGCAGGGATGGTTCCTCCAAGCTTGTTGTGGCCTAGATCGAGTACCACAAGATTGTGCAAGGAGCCAAGCTCATGCGGTATCTCCCCTTGGAGCTCGTTCCGGCCGAGCTCGAGTAAACCCAGGTTGGGCAAGGCTGCAAGCTCCCGGGGTATCTTCCCTTTCAGCCTGTTGTATCCAAGGCTGATGCTGTCGAGCTGCCGGCACCGCGAAAGCGACGGCGGAATAGCGCCGTCCAGAGAGTTGTCCGACAGGTTGAGCCGCTTCAGGTACCGCAGGTGGCCAAGAGCTGATGGCACAGCGCCATTCAAGCGGTTACCGGCTAGGCGGAGCCTCCTCAGGAATGTAAGGTTGGCCACCGAGGCGGAGACTGCGCCTAGAAGGTTGAGGTCGCCGAGGTCCAGCGCCACGACCCGGCCACGGCGGCGTCCCCGCCTGCCGCACGCCACGCCGTGCCATTGGCACATGGGCGTGGACCGGCTGCCCCATGACTCCAGAGCTTGCAAGGGGTTGTCCCTTATGAGCGACTTGAAGGATAGGAGAGCAGAGTGGTCGCTGGAATTACTTGTGGCGGTTCCGGCGTGTGGAATGGGTGCTGACCCCGTGCTAGCAGCGAGTGCGAGGGGCAGAGAAACTAGCATGGGGAGCCCTGCGCCTAGCATGTTTCTACCAAAGGCTGGCTTCTTTTGCTCACTTCTTTCTGGTTCCGGTGGACACAAGTGCGCTTTCCTGCTTTGCATTGTTATAAATAATGGATTGAGCAAGGCAAGTTGCTCAATAATTCATGGCTCAGTGAACTTAATTATCTGTTTTCAAGTTGCCGACAAATTGGGTCAACAGAGTACTCAAGTGCATGACTCGTCGGTGCTGTGGCCAACGCAGGACTTGCGAGTCATCCGTGGTTGATTTATGCATTGTTGTCTTGTGCAATTGAGAATCTGCCGACAGCGGCAGGGGTGCTGCCATCCCATTCCTCAAAGAAGAAATATATTTATCTATGGAGCTAACGGAGCTAGATGTAATATGGTGCCAGGATAAGGGAGTAACCCTCTTTGTTCCTCTGCCAAATTCTCGGCCGACATATTGCGGCTGGCCTGTGTTTATATTGGTAGTATATGTGATTATCCTGGTGCTGTTTCATCCGTGTCACTGTCGTGCTGTGTGAAAGGATACATACATACATTGTCTCTTGTAACAAATCCAGTGCTCCTCCAGCTGTTTGTAGACTTTGTGCTCCTCTCCCTCCGTTCGGAAATATTTGGCGGATATCTAGACGTATTTTAGTTCTAGTTACATTCATTTTTTATTTATTTCTGCGATAAGTAATTTTGGATGAAGGGAATATCTTATTGACGTTGCTGGGGACATCTGCTTAGCTAAAAGGCGAGAGACGTCTGCTAAAACATACTAGTACTACTATTTGCTTGTGAAGAATCTGAACTAGTAATGCGTTTATTTTCTCTATCGTGTTCTCTCCAGTCAACATTGAGGAGCTGGAAGCTGCTCTGCCGAAAAAATGGAAGGAGTCACCATTGTCGAAATGGCTGGTCTTGTCAGGTTTTTTGATAATTGGGAAGTCGCTTTCGAGCTTTCTGCTCAAGTGTTGAATGAGGTCTCCGAGTGGAGGCAAGCGGGTGTTGGTGTTGATGGTTTGCAACGATTTGTGAGAAATTAGCCTAGGCTTTTCTTCGGTTGTTGGTGTATCGAGTGGGACTCTTGTCTACCCAAATGTTCGCATTTGTAGTAGACTTGTAAATATTTTCTATTTATTTTATAAAATATGTACGTCTTCGATGTACTCTAAAAAAAGTCGCTATCGGAAGGACAGTGGTACCATTTCCTTTTTATCCATGATGAGGCTGGCAATGACTATCACGTATGATTGGAATTATTCGGCTTTATCATATTTGTTATATCTAATCATTCCTAAGAAAATCTCATAGGCCCATATGACACGTTCATACATGACAAGAAAGAAGCAGAAATTTTTTGCGCTAGTGCAAAACAAAACTGAATGGTTGTGAATGTTCCATTCATCTCTCATTGATGACATTAATGTTTCGGTTTCGTTGTTCCAGTAGTATTGTGGTTTCGTTTCCTTCATCCGTGCATATGCTACAATCCTTTTGTCGTGCAAGAAAGAAGTTTGAAACATTTTACACTAGTGGGAAATGAAACTGAACGTTGTGAATATTTTCATTCATCTCCCTATTGATGCCATTAATATTCCATCATCTTTCGATTAGTGTTTTGGTTTCGCTTCCACTTCTTGAAGTCTATAAGAGAGGTCACTCCTCTTCTCCAAATATGCTACTTCAATTCCTACCTTCGGTTTCAAGCTTTGTGCCGCCTATCGCTTTCCCATCTCGCTTCTCGGCACCGGGAAGTGAGACAGTAGGCCTCGGAAACTCCGCCTCTTGTGATCTGCTACGGAATAGGGGTGATCAGGTTTTTGGAGAGCGCTTTTGCGCGACTGCTGGATCCTTGTTCATCGTAACAGCGTACAATGACATCCCCGACAATGAGTTTTCCAACGACCACTACTTCCTCAACGTTGACCAGCTCCTTGGCGACATGACAAACGGCAAACCTGCATCCTCTTTCATTGCTTTGTATGTCATCTTATCCTCACTTTTAAGATTAGCATTTGCTTTACTACTAGTAGGAGTCATATGAATATGATCTTGTTTCTTATCATCTCGATTGCATGACTGGTTTCAAAAATTGGTTGCTTGTTTTGGTTATCATTGCTATTATTGTATTCATATTTTATCCACTGTTTTTATGGATTAAACTTATTGGAAAAATCTTGAAATATTCAACAGTCCAAAAACCTGAAATGTGTAGGCAATTTCTCCAATTGCATTTGTTTTGATTTCCAAGCCTCCTATGTCTGAGGGAGTGAAGATAAGAGGTGGCGCGCAAGGGCAATTCTCTAGCTTACCACCATGATCTGTTTTCATGCCTCTAAGGACAAGCCAGAGGGAGAGCTTACTTGAACATGAGCAAGCTTTCCAGACTATAGACACCCTCTTAGAGGTGTTCTGAGTGTTCTTGGCTACAAGATGTTCGATCCCTTCATTATCATCATGGTCGGTAAGGATATGCGGGATGTGTTTGAAGCCAATTTTGCGGTCTTGGATGCAGTAAGTGAGTTGTATGTCATAGAGCAATATCATGACTACAAGATGACTGATGACCGCTTCGTGGTTAAGAAGACTCATGAGATTCAGTCGCTCACTAAGGAAGTTGAGCATTTCGATTGTGTGTTGCCGGACAAGTTTATTGCCCGAGGCATCATTGCCAAACTTTCTTCTTCGTGGATGAATTTTGTTATCTTGCTGAAGCACAAGAGACAAGTGTTTACTATTGTTAATGTTATTGGCACTCTTGATGTGGAAGACGAAGGCGAGGGCGAAAGGCACATGTGCTCGTTTCCATGAGGGAAACTATAGTGCCAATTTGGTACATAAGAAGAATTTCCAACTCTAGAAATTCAAAAATAAGAACTATGCATGCAAATGAAAGTTTGGAGACAAGAAAAAAGTCCAACAGTCTGTCAATTTCAAGAATAAGTAGGAGACATATAAGAATAAAGGATAATGTCATGTGTGAGGTGGAGAACATCATTGGGTTTCATCCTGCAAGGACCGTTGGGACGTGCGTCAGAATGAGAACATGGGCAAGACCGCTAATGTTGTTATTGACGATGTTGAGATGAAAGATGTCGGGTATGGTAATTTTTCTATCGTTCTTTTAGTATGTCATTCTCCTAATTGGTGGATTGACACCGGTGCAAATATACATGTGTGTTCTGATATCAACATGTTTTCTTACTAGGTCGCAAGAACGACACTCGTGTTGATGGAATCAAGTCACATGCTTTTGTGCATGTTGTTGGTATGGTTGATCTGAAGTTTACTTTTGGAGAGATTGTGCGCTAAAGAACGTGCAACATGTCCCTTCTATAAATAAAAATCTTGTTAGTGACTCTCATTTGTGTCGATATGGCTATAAGTTGGTATTTTAGTCATATAAGGTTGTAGTGTTAAGTGTGGACAATTTATTGGAACAAGCCCTTTTCAACAAATTGTCCACACTTAGACACTACAACCTTATTGGACTCAAATACCAACTTATAGCCATCTCGACACAAACAAGAGCCACAAACAAGATTTTTATTTAGAGAAGGGTCATGTTGCACGTTCTTTAGCCGCATGATTTTTTTCGAAGAAAATTTCAGATCGACCATGCCAACACCATGAACACAAGCATCTGATCCGTTCCCATTAACACGGATGTAGTTCTTGAGATGTGATAAGAAAAAAACATGTTGATATCATAACACACATGTATATTTACATCAACGTCAATCCACCAATCAGGAGAAAGTCATACTAATAAAATGGTAGAAAATGTACCATATGTGACATCTTCATCTCAACTTCACCAATTACAACATTAGCGGTCTTGCCGTTGTTCTCATTCTGACGCAAGTCCCAACGGTCCTTGCAGGATGAAGCCTAATGATCTTGTCCATCACATACATGGCATTATACATTCTTCTTATAGGCCTCCTTCTTCTTCTTGAAGTTGGCAGACTGTTGGACTTTGTTCTTGCAGGATGAAGCCTAATGATCTTGTCCATCACATACATGGCATTATACATTCTTCTTATAGGCCTCCTTCTTCTTCTTGAAGTTGGCAGACTGTTGGACTTTGTTCTTGCCTTCGAACTTTCCTTTGCCCGCATAGTTCTTCTTGTTCTTGAATTTATGGGGTTGGAAACTCTTCTTCTGTACCAAGTAGGCACTAGAGTTTCCCTCATGGAAATGAGTATGTGTGTCGTTCGCCCTCGCCTTCTCTTCTACATCAAAAGTGCCAATAAGATTAACAACAGTAACTCTTGTCTCTTGTGCTTCAGAGAGGTAGCATAATTCCTCCACAAAGGATGAAACTTGACAATGATGCCTCCGGCAATGAACTTGTCCGGTAACACACAATTGAAATGCTCAAGTTTCTTAGTGAGCGATTGAATCTCATGAGCCTGCTCAACAGCGGAGCGGTCATTGGTCATCTTGTAGTCATGATATTGATCCATGACATACAACTCACTTCCTGTGTTCGAGACCCCAAACTTGGCCTCAAGCGCATCCCACATATCTTGACCGATCATGATGGTCATGAAGGGATATAACATCTTATCGCCAAGAAAACTTAGAACAACACCTCTAAAAAGGGTGTATGTAGCCTGGAAAGCTTGCTCCTGTTCAAGAGTGAGCTCTCCATCTGGCTTGCCCTTAGAGGCATGAAAATAATTCATGGTGCTAAGTCTGAGAACTTCCCTCGCATGCCATTTCTTATAATTCACACCCTCCAACTTAGGAGCTTTGAGAGTTGTAATAAATGCAACTGGATAAAAGTTGCCTGCACATTTCAGGTTTTTGGATTGTTAAATATTTAAGGAATTCTCCTTTAAGTTTAATCCAGAAAAACAATGTATAAGTAATAGCACCAAAACAAGCAACATATTGTTGAAACTAGTCATGCAATCGAGATGATAAGAAACACGTATTATATTCATATCAGTTGCTATTAGTAGTAAACCAAATGCTAATCCTAACAATGAGGATAAGATGACACACGGAGTAGCGGAAGAGGATGCAGGTGCACCGTTTGTCATGCTGCCGAGGTGGTCGACGTCGGGAGAGTAGTCTTCATTGGGGAACTCGTTGTCGGGGATGTCGTTGTTCATAGCCACTATGAACAAGGATCCAACAATCACGCAAGAGCACTCCTCGAAAACCTATCACCCCTCTCTCTACCAAATCACAAGGGGCGGAGTTTCAGAGGCCCGCTATCTAACTTCATGGTGCATGCCGAGAAGCAAGATGGGAAAGGCGTAGAAGGCGCGAAGCTTGGAACCAGAGGTAGAAGATAAACTAGCATATATATGGAGAAGAGGATTGACCTCTCTTATAGACTCCAAGAAGTGGAAGCGAAACCCAAACACTAATGGGAAGATGAAACTGAAATATTAATGGCATCAATGTTGAGATGAATTAAAACATTCACGACATTCAGTTTCACTTCCCACTAGTGTTAAAGATTTCCAACTTCTCTCTTGCATGAGAAAAGGATGGTAGCACACATGGAATGAAGGAAGAGAAACCACAATACTAATGGAACAATGAAACTAAAACATTAATGACATAAATTGGAGATGAATCTAACGTTCACAACCATTTGGTTTCATTTTCCACTAGCGCAAAATATTCTAGCTTCTTTCTTGTCGTGCATGAACGTGTCACATGGGCCTTGGGATCTTCCTAGGAATTATGGGATATAACAAATGGGCTAAAGCTCGATAATTCCAACATTATTGACATGAGCTCATTGCTGAAATTGAATGCTTATCACGCACACAAACCTAAGATTCCTCCAGCATGCCACCAGACTCTAGGCTCCCGTGAAACTACTCTTTTTTCTCAATGAGGACGCTTTTTATGGAATCATAATGTAGCATCAAGGCATACGATCATATTAAGTACACACCTGGCCTTTGCATAATTTGGATGCATACATCCAACACTAACATGCACAAAAGATCACATCAGGAACGAGCAAAATCATACGAGACCAAAGATATGTACGTAGATGGAGAAAAAGAAAAAATTATGAAGCAACGAAGACAGTGATTGACGACAGATAGTGGTGACCACTAGCACCAACCATCTCTTGAGAGCACATGGACTACGAGAAAAGGTTTTCCAAAAGCAATACCCCCAAGAAGGGAACCACACTCAAGCGTCACCATCGCTGGATCTAACCATCAAAGTCAGACCGTGCATTTTCACCTTGAAGATCAAGTCCAGCCAAACTTCGAGCTATGCCTTCGTCAAGGTAACGACACACAGAACCGCCAGGTATAGCAAACTAGGGGCATGCCTAGGGTTTTCATCTGGGAGCTCGAGACCGGTTAGTCAAAAAGCACCACCCAATCAAAGTCATGTGTTGTCCCCTCCACTTGCAACAATCTCTGCAGCTGCATATGTGCAAGATTGTCTCCCCCACATCACGACGAAGTTTTTGACAGGGAGGAAGTGATGTAAAATCCCAGGTTTGGGACGCTCTGGAGACCCCCATCATCCTCACAAGTGGCAACTAAAGGCTGATCAACATTACACGACATCAGCACACGTCGCCACTAGCCCTGCCATCCTCTCCTATGGCAGCAAATCATACATATGGGAAGGACACGATTGTCGCCATTCTTCGTCCGTATTGACACAAATCACAATCTACCCGATGCAAGGATGAGCGACAGCTGCGCACTCTCGGCTGCAAATCTGGACCGATATGACCACCCACCATCATCACCTCTGATGTTGGATTGGAAGGTCAAAGCCCCTCTGTCGACCACCTTTTGGTAGATGTCGTGACCATGGGTGCATTGCCAGACAGTCATCCTCGTCCGACACCACCCAAAAACTTGTTGGCCATATTGTCGATGCCCGAGCCCGAGCAGAGGCTGGGCTGATTCGACGACGCAGACAACAATGCTAGGTTGGGCCATGGTGGCTCTTGGGGACATTCACCTCTTAGTTCACCCGCCTCATGCTTATGACAACACCATTGATAACCCACAAGTATAGGGGATCGCAACAGTTTTTGAGGGCAGAGTATTCAACCCAAATTTATTAATTCGACACAAGGGGAGCCAAAGAATATTCTCAAGTATTAGCAGTTGAGTTGTCAATTCAACCACACCTGGAAAACTTAATATCTGCAGCAAAGTATTTAGTAGCAAAGTAGTATGGAAGTAACGGTAACGGTTGCAAAAGTACCAGTAGCAGTTTTGTAATAATTGTAGCAGTGGCAACGGTAAAGTAACTAAGCAAAGATCAATATGTGAAAAGATCGTAGGCATTGGGTCAGTGATGGATAATTATGTCGGATGCGATTGGTCATGCAACAGTTATAACATAGGGTGACACAGAACTAGCAGAACTAGCTCCAGTTCATCAATGTAAAGTAGGCATGTATTTCGAATATAGTCATACGTGCTTATGGAAAAGAACTTGCATGACATCTTTTGTCCTGCCCTCCCGTGGCAGCGGAGTCCTATTGGAAACTAAGGGATATTAAGGCCTCCTTTTAATAGAGTACCGTACCAAAGCATTAACACTTAGTGAATACATGAACTCCTCAAACTACGGTCATCACCAGGAGTGGTCCCGATTATTGTCACTTCGGGGTTGCCGGATCATAACACATAGTAGGTGACTATTGACTTGCAAGATAGGATCAAGAACTCACATATATTCATGAAAACATAATAGGTTCAGATCTGAAATCATGGCACTCGGGCCCTAGTGACAAGCATTAAGCATAGCAAAGTCATAGCAACATCAATCTCAGAACATAATGGATACTAGGGATCAAACCCTAACAAAACTAACTCGATTACATGATAAATCTCATCCAACCCATCACCGTCCAGCAAGCCTATGATGGAATTACTCGGGCATGGAGGTGAGCATCATGAAATTGGTGATGGAGGATGGTTGATGATGACGACGACGACAGATTCCCCTCTCCGGAGCCCCGAACGGACTCCATACCAGCCCTCCCGAGAGAGATTAGGGCTTGGCGGCGGCTTCGTATCGTCAAACGCGATGAATCCTTCTCTCTGATTTTTTTCTCCCCGAACATGAATATATAGAGTTGGAGTTGAGGTCGGTGGAGCCTCAGGGGGCCCACGAGACAGGGGGCGCGCCCAGGGGGGCAGGCGCGCCCCCCACCCTCATGGACAGGGTGTGGGCCCCTTGATGTTGATTCTTTTGCCAGTATTTTTTATAAATTCCAAAAATATTCTCCGTGAAGTTTCAGGTCATTCTGAGAACTTTTATTTCTGCACAAAAGTAACACCATGGCAATTCTGCTGAAAACAACGTCAGTCCGGTTTATTTCCATTCAAATCATGCAAGTTAGAGTCCAAAACAAGGGCAAAAGTGTTTGGAAAAGTAGATACGATGGAGACGTATCAACTCCCCCAAGCTTAAACCTTTGCTTGTCCTCAAGCAATTCAGTTGACAAACTGAAAGTGATAAAGAAAAACTTTTACAAACTCTGTTTGCTCTTGTTGTTGTAAATATGTAAAGCCAACATTCAAGTTTTCAGCAAAGATTATGAACTAACCATATTCACAATAACACTTAGGTCTCATATTTACTCATATCAATGGCATAATCAACTAGCGAGCAATAATAATAAATCTCGGATGACAACACTTTCTCAAAACAATCATGATATGATATAACAAGATGGTACCTCGCTAGCCCTTTTTGAAACCGCAAAACATAAATGCAAAGCACCTTTGAAGATCAAGGACTTGACTAAACATTGTAATTCATGGTAAAAGAGATCTAGTCTTAGTCATACTCAATATAAACTAATAGTAATGGATGCAAATGACAGCAGTGCTCTCCAACTGGTGCTTTTTAATAAGAGGATGATGACTCAACATAAAAGTAAATAGATAGGCCCTTCGCAGAGGGAAGCAGGGATTTGTAGAGGTGTGAGAGCTTGATTTTTGAAATAGAGATAAATAATATTTTGAGTGGCATACTTTCATTGTCAACATAACAACCGAGATATCTCGATATCTTCCATGCTACACACATTATAGGCGGTTCCCAAATAGAATGGTAAAGTTTATACTCCCCCACCACCAACAAGCATCAATCCATGGCTTGCCCGAAACAACGGGTGCCTCCAACTAACAACAATCCTGGGGAAGTTTTGTTTGCAATTATTTTGATTTGGTTTGAGCATGGGACTGGGCATCCCGGTGACCGGCCATTTTCTCGTGAGTGAGGAGCGGAGTCCACTCCTCTTGAGAATAACCCGCCTAGATACGGATAGCCCTAGTTGGTACATGAGCTATTCGAGCATACAAAACATAATTTCATTTGAAGGTTTAGAGTTTGGCACATACAAATTTACTTGGAACGGCAGGTAGATACCGCATATAGGAAGGTATGGTGGACTCATATGGAATAACTTTGGGGTTTAAGGGATTGGATGCACAAGCAGTATTCCCGCTTAGTACAAGTGAAGGCTAGCAAAAGACTGGGAAGCGACCAACTAGAGAGCGACAACAGTCATGAACATGCATTAAAATTAATAAACATTGAGTGCAAGCATGAGTAGGATATAATCCACCATGAACATAAATATCGTGGAGGCTATGTTGATTTTGTTTCAACTACATGCGTGAACATGTGCCAAGTCAAGCCACTCGAATCATTCAAAGGAGGATACCACCCTATCATACCACATCACAACCATTTTAATAGCATGTTGGCACGCAAGGTAAACCATTATAAACTCCTAGCTAATTAAGCATGGCATAAGCAACTATAATCTCTAATTGTCATTGCAAAGATGTTTCATTCATAATAGGCTGAATCAGGAACGATGAACTAATCATATTTACAAAAACAAGATAGGTCCAGTTCATGCCAGCTTTTCTCATCTCAATCAGTCCATCATATATCGTCATTATTGCCTTTCACTTGCACGACCGAACGGTGTGGATAATAATAATAATAGTGCACGTGCATTGGACTAAGCTGGAATCTGCAAGCATTTAATACAAAGGAGAAGACAAAGGTAACATGGGCTCTTTGTTAAATCAACAATAATGCATATAAGAGTCACTTCAACATTTTCATGATGGTCTTCTCCTCTCGACCCCTCAAGAAAAAGAAATAAAATAGAACTATTTACATGGGAAAACACCCAACAAGCAAAAGAAGAACGGTAAATCTTTTTGGGTTTTCTTTTGGTTATTACTACTACAGGCATGGAAAGTAAACTAGCTAAAAGCTATAACTAATTTTTTGGTTTTTCTTAAGGTTTTTCAAACACACAAGAAGAAGGCTTAAAACAGAAAATAAACTAGCATGGATAGTACAAGGAAAAAGTATGAGCACCGACAACTGGCATGAGTGTGTGAACATGAATGTAATGTTGGTGAGAAATATGTACTCCCCCAAGCTTAGGCTTTTGGCCTAAGTTGGTCTATGCCCATGGATTAAAATGGTCCTCCCCAGTGTACTGAGGAGGATCCTCGGGGTGCCACTGGTTAGCGAGCTCCTCCGAATCCCACTGATAAACAGACTGCCGATAAGGGTCAAGTGGTGGTTCCGGTTCAGCCTCTGGAGCAGGTGTCACGCTCAAGTATGCATGAATGGCCTCCGGCAAAATGAGTATGTGCCTGAAAATATGTTAAACAAAGAGGGCGCAGGCAAGGTAATAATCTCACAATAATTTTTTTTATCAAATATCAATTTATACTTAAGCATCTTCTTCTTATCCTTAACAATAAAATCATGTGCTACCATACTCTTATAATCTAGAAAAATAGGAGGTATGAACTTTTCCTCTTTCTCATAATGCCTAATAGGTATGTTAAAATGTGCAGCAAGGCGCGAAGCAAAGATGCCTCCAAAGATGGGACCCTTTGTACGGTTTAGATTTAACCGTTTAGCAGCAATAGTGCCTAAACTGAAAGTAGTATCACGAAACAAGGCATGGCGCAAAATAACAATATCAGGGGCACTAAGGTTTCCACTGTTCCCACGACCAATTAAGCATCTACTAGCAAATATTGCAAAGTAACGCAAAACAGGAAAATGTATGCTATTGATTCTTGCATCGGAAACTTTCCATGTTTCCCCTACAACAATCATATCAATAAACCCTTCCACATCATTACGATGTGGTTCCTCTATGCTGCCCGCAAAGGGTAACTTGCAAACCGCACAAAAATCATAAAGTGACATCTCCTTAAACTCATCATATAAATAAAAATCCACCGAAGGTGGCGATCTCGTAGCATGGAAATGAAAATTTTGCACAAAAATATTAGTGAGGAGGAGATACCGTTCGCGCTCGTCACGGAGGAAGTCGACGAGGCCCGCATTCTCAGCCAAATAATAAAAATCATCATGAATCCCGGCTGCTCTCAAGAATTCCTCACAAGGCCATTCACACGGACGAACTTCCGCGGTGCGAGGAAAATTATATTTGGGCTTCTTATTCTCTTCACTTTGCTTATCCTTCGAGCTTCGGCTCAAAGAGACTCTCAATAATCTCTTCATCATTTTCTGAAAATTTCTGATATTTTTAGTATCTCAAAATAATAGTGAACCAAACTCAACAAGATTGATAGCAACTACTCCCACAAGTGCCTAGAGACTATATCATCCATTAGAACTACTTGGGACCAAATAAATTTGACATGCAAGCTCAAGAACATGGTCACCTAAGTAGCAAAAAATTGCAATAAATAAAGCACTAGAACAAAAACTAATTGGACCATTGGAGGAGTCACATACCGAAGAACAATCCCCCACAACAGTTTTGTGAGTGGAGGTTTGAGCAAGGAGATCGAAAATCGCAGCAAAACAAGCTGGAACATGAGTTTGAGCTATGTGGTGATTTTTTCTAGAGGAAGACGAAGTGTGTGGGTGCTGGAATAAGTGGAGAGGGGTCATGTGGGGCCCACGAGGTAGGGGGCGCGCCCTGGACCCTCGTGGCCAGGTGGTTGCCCCCTCTGGTGTGTTCTTGGTGCCAAATATTCTAGAAAAAAAATCATATTTCAATTCCAGGGCATTTGGAGAACTTTTATTTCCGGGTATTTTTTTTATTGCATGGATAATTCAGAAAACAGACAGAAAGTACTATTTTTGCTTTATTTAATCTAAATAACAGAAAGTAAAAGGAGGGTACAGAGAGTTGTGCTTTCTAACTTCATCCATCTCATGCTCATCAAAAGGAATCCACTAACAAGGTTGATCAAGTCTTGTTAACAAACTCATTCCGAATCGCATGAAACCGGAGAATTTTCAAATAACACTAGGTTACCACAACGGGGATATGAACATCCCCAACAATAAGAATATCATATTTCTTCTTGGAAGTAGGAAGAGGAAATTCAAAACCTCCAATAGTAGTCGTTGGAATTTTTTCAATAGAATTGATACTGTGGACTTGAGGTTGTTTCATCGAAAAGTGTACCGTATGCTCATTACCATTAACATGAAAAGTGACATTGCCTTTGTTGCAATCAATAACAGCCCCTGCAGTATTCAAAAAGGGTCTACCAAGGATAATCGACATACTATCGTCCTCGGGAATATCAAGAATAACAAAGTCCGTTAAAATAGTAACGTTTGCAACCACAACAGGCACATCCTCACAAATACCGACAGGTACAACAGTTGATTTATCGGCCATTTGCAAAGATATTTCAGTAGGTGTCAACTTATTCAAATCAAGTCTACGATATAAAGGGAGAGGCATAACACTAACACCGGCTCCAAGATCACATAAAGCAGTTTTTAACATAGTTTCTTTTAATGGAGCATGGTATAGTTGGCACTCTTGGATCTCCAAGTTTCTTTGGTATTCCACCTTTAATAGTATAATTGGCAAGCATGGTGGAAATTTCAGCTTCCGGTATCTTTCTTTTATTTGTAACAATATCTTTCATGTACTTAGCATAAAGATTCATTTTAAGCATATCAGTCAAACACATACGCAAAAAGATAGGTCTAATCATTTCAGCAAAGCGCTCAAAATCCTCATCATCCTTTTTCTTGGATGGTTTAGTAGGAAAAGGCATGGGTTTCTGAACCCATGGTTCTCTTTCTTTACCGTGCTTCCTAGCAACGAAGTCTCTCTTATCATAACGTTGATTCTTTGGTTGTGGGTTATCATGATCAACAGCAGGTTCAATCTCTACATCATTGTTATTGCTAGGTTGAGCATCAACATGAACATCATCATTAACATTATCAATAGGTTCATGTTCATTACCAGATTGTGTTTCAGCATCAGAAATAGAAATATCATTGGGATTCTCAGGTGCGTCAATAACAGGTTCACTAGAAGCATGCAAAGTCTTATCATTTTTCTTTTTCTTCCTCTTAGAAAGACTAGGTAGATCAACATTCGTTCTCTGAGAATCTTGCTCAACTCTCTTAGGGCGGCCCTCAGGATACAAAGGTTCCTGAGTCATTTTACCCCCTCTAGGCATAACTCTAACAACATTATCATTTTTCTTATTATTTAATTCATTGAGCAAATCATTTTGAGCTTTAAGCCCTTGTTCTACTTGAGTGGTAACCATAGAAGCATGTTTACTAACAAGTTTAAGTTCACCTTTAACTCTAGACATATAATCACTCAAGTGTTCAATCATATAAGCATTGCGTTTCAATTGTCTACCAACATAAGCATTGAAGTTTTCTTGTTTAACAATAAAATTACCAAACTCATCTAAGCATTGGCTAGCAGACTTATAACAAGGAATATCACCTTCATCAAATCTATAGAGAGAATTTACCTTTACTACCTGTGTCGGGTTATCAAGACCATGTATTTCTTCAATAGGTGGTAAATTCTTAACATCTTCAGCTTTAATACCCTTTTCTTTCATAGATTTCTTGGCCTCTTGCATATCTTCAGGACTGAGAAATAGAATACCCCTTTTCTTCGGAGTTGGCTTAGGAGTTGGTTCAGGAAGTGTCCAATCATTTTCATTACTCAACATATTATTCAATAGCAATTCATCTTGATCAACAGTTCTTTCCCTGAAAACACAACCAACACAACTATCCATGTGGTCTCTAGAAGCATCAGTTAGTCCATTATAAAAGATATCAAGTATTTCATTTTTCTTAAGAGGATGATGAGGCAAAGCATTAAGTAATTGGAGAAGCCTCCCCCAAGCTTGTGGGAGACTCTCTTCTTCAATTTGCAGAAAATTTTATATTTCCCTTAAAGCAACTTGTTTCTTATGAGCGGGGAAATATTTAGAAGAGAAGTAATAAATCATATCCTGGGGAGTACGCACACAACCAGGATCAAGAGAATTAAACCATGTTTTAGCATCACCCTTTAATGAGAACAGAAATAGCTTAAGGATATAGTAGTGACGAATTTTTCCTCATGAGTGAATTGGGTGGCTATATCATTTAATTTAGTAATATGTGCCACAACAGTTTCAGATTCATAGCCATAGAAAGGACCAGATTCAACCAAATTAATTATCTCAGAATCGACAGAAAATCGTAATCCTTATCGGAAATACAGATAGGTGAAGTAGCAAAAGCAGGGTCATATTTCATTCTAGCATTCAAAGATTTTTCTTCTAACTTAGCTAATAATTTCTTAAGATCATATCTATCATTGCAAGCAAGAAAATCTCTAGCAGTTTCTTCATCCATAACATAACCCTCAGGCACAACAGGCAATTCATATCTAGGGGGAGAATCTTCATCATCACTTTCATCAATATTATCAGTTTCAATAATTTCATTCTTTCTAGCCCTAGTAAGTTGTTCATCGAGAAATTCACCTAATGGCACAGTAGTATCAAGCATAGCAGTAGTTTCATCATAAGTATCATGCATAGCAGAAGTGACATCATCAATAATATGCGACATATCAGAATTAATAGCAGAAGTAGGTTTAGGTGCCGCAAGCTTACTCAAAACAGAAGGAGAATCAAGTGCAGAGCTAGATGGCAGTTCCTTACCTCCCCTCATAGTTGAGGGATAAATCTTGGTTTTCTCGTCTTTCAAATTCCTCATAGTGATCAGCAGATATAAATCCCAAGTGACTCAAATAATAGAGCTATGCTCCCCGGTAACGGCGCCAGAAAATAGTCTTGATAATCCACAAGTATAGGGGATCGCAACAATTTTCGAGGGTAGAGTATTCAACCCAAATTTATTGATTCGACACAAGGGGAGCCAAAGAATATTCTCAAGTATTAGCAGTTGAGTTGTCAATTCAACCACACCTGGAAAACTTAATATCTGCAGCAAAGTGTTTAGTAGCAAAGTAGTATGGAAGTACTTGATAACGGTGGCAAAAGTAACAATAGCAGTTTTGTAATAATTGTAATAAATGGCAACGGTAAAGTAACTAAGCAAAGATCAATATGTGAAAAGCTCGAGGCATTGGATCGATGATGGATAATTATGTCGGATGTGATTCCTCATGCAACAGCTTATAACATAGGGTGACACGTAACTAGCTCCAGTTCATCAATGTAATGTAGGCATGTATTCTGAATATAGTCATAAGTGCTTATGGAAAAGAACTTGCATGACATCTTTTGTCCTACCCTTCCGTGGCAGCGGGGTCCTATTGGAAACTAAGGTATATTAAGGCCTCCTTTTAATAGAGTACCAGACCAAAGCATTAACACTTACTGAATACATGAACTCCTCAAACTACGGTCATCACCGGGAGTGGTCCCGATTATTGTCACTTCGGGGTTGCTGAATCATAACACATAGTAGGTGACTATTGAATTTCAAGATAGGATCAAGGACTCACATATATTCATGAAAACATAATAGGTTCAGATCTGAAATCATGGCACTCGGGCCCTGGTGACAAGCATTAAGCATAGCAAAGTCATAGCAAGATCAATCTCAGAACATAATGGATACTAGGGATCAAACCCTAACAAAACTAACTCGATTACATGATAAATCTCATCCAACGCATCACCGTCCAGCAAGACTACGATGGAATTACTCACGCACGGCGGTGAGCATCATGAAATTGGTGATGGAGGATGGTTGATGATGACAACAGCGACGGATTCCCCCTCCGGAGCCCCAAACGGACTCCAGATCAGCCCTCCCGAGAGAGATTAGGGATTGGCGGCGGCTCCGTATTGTAAAACGCGATGAATACTTCTCTCTGATTTTTTTCTCCCCGAATGTGAATATATAGAGTTGGAGTTGAGGTCGGTGGAGCTTCAGGGGGACCATGAGACAGGGGGCGCGCCCAGGGGGCAGGCGCGCCCCCACCCTCATGGACAGGGTGTGGGCCCCCTGGTGTTGATTCTTTTGCCAGTATTTTTTATAAATTCCAAAAATATTCTCCGTGAAGTTTCAGGTCATTCTGAGAACTTTTATTTCTGCACAAAAATAACACCATGGCAATTCTGCTGAAAACAGCGTCAGTCCGGGTTAGTTCCATTCAAATCATGGAAGTCAGAGTCCAAAACAAGGGCAAAAGTGTTTGGAAAAGTAGATATGATGGAGACGTATCAACCATCAGGGAAGGGAAAGATCACATGCCACCGCGCCCGACCATCGACTGCACATCACCCAACGCTAATGGAACAGAGTCCCGTTGTCTTTGTCATCCGCGTGGGCAAGCCCTGCAGTGTCGACCGACGGCGGCGAGGAGAGGCCGCACGACGAAGGATCCCAAAAATAGTAGATCATGTGGCCTCCTATCGCCTAGATGGATGACGCGAGGGATATGGTTTCCTCACATCCTGTATCCTCTGGAACTAAGTCCCCTAGTGAAACTACTATTGCCACCAATACAACATGTGATTGGCCTCGTCCTTCGCCCCATGCCGAATGAAAGTGCAATCATGCTCTTAATCGTATTTTGATATCAATGACAATATACTTATAGGGGACTAATATGTTTGCTAAGTAAATACACATGTTTTAGTCCTAGTGGATATTTCGTGTGAAGATCATAACCCCCCCCCCCCCCAATATTAAGTGACTCAAGACGTGTGCGAGAATGAAGAGAAGATAAGATTTCCCTTTTTGTTCTTAAGTTATAGGTTGAATGTGCATGTAGTCCCGATGTGTGGTTTTGGTAATTAATGACAATCCCTATGATCTGATGGTTTCGATTTGAAGGTTTCCATTGAGATGTATTTGAAGGTAAGTTCCATAGACAATGCATGAAGAATAATGGTTGGACTAAAGGATGAAAGCCAACATGATAAATATATTCACCGAGTATTGGAGATTGAATGGATTTATAATGAATGCCATCAACATCAAGATGTGTATCAAGATCATTAAGTCATAGTGATGAATATATTATGATCAAGAATAAGCAAAATAAATGGACTTGGCAGCCTCAAGATTAAGTTCTATGATTGAATCAAGTATAATCAATATGAAGTCCATGTGATGTACAAGAAGTGACCGAGTTGAAGTTCAATGGAGGAACTCAAATATTGTCATGCTTTGACTTGTGTGAGTTGGCTATGAAGGATCAAGATCTTGAGAAAATGATTAAAGAGAAGAACTATATATATGGCTTGAACATGATATCATGATGACCTCATATGTTGAGTCATGGTTATCAAGTCTCAAAGCAAGTAATTCAAGCGAAGAGTTCATTGTGCCTCTCAAGAGATTGTGATGGAGCATTTAGAAGAGCATGTGATGCCCAAATTTGATATAAATGGAGAAACTCAATATGTTGATAAGAGAATTGAGATATTGGTCATCATGTATTGAAGCAATGAAGAATTGAGAAGATTTCAATGTGGCTTTCAGGACATCATGGATTAAAGATAAATGTTAACCAATATACAGCTCGAAGGTCGAATTCTAGATGGTCAACACACAAGCTCAAATATTTTCCACATGGGAACTTTTTGTATGGTAAGAAATTATGAATTATGCTTTGTGGTCTAACCAACACTATTTTTTTCTATACCTATGTGGGTTAGGTGGTTCTCATGGGTTTGCATCAAAATAAAGATTTTAAGTAGCCCATGTGAGGATGGCATCAAGTGAGGATTGTCAGCAAAGTTGATAAGGGCAAGTTCAAGAGAAGCATTACAAGGGAACACATGCTTGAAGCTTGTGGATGATCATGTGAAGTTCCATATAGGTATTATTTATACATGTGAAGATGTGATACAAGACATGCTTCCCACATAGCTTATGGGGGAGCTACCTCAAGTCTTCACCAAGTGACGTGGTCAAGATTATGTTTCCAACTTCAGCCAAGCGTGAACGCCAAAACATGCTCAAGGCAAATGTATAACCTAGTTAGGTTTTCCTTTTTACCAGTCTCGAGGTGCTTGGTGGGAGACCATATCATAGGTTTGATAGTCATACTGTCTAGAGGGGCTTTCGTGATAGTAACTTGACCATGTCGTGAATATAGTGCTCAAACCTATGCATTATTTGCACCCTTCACTTTATTTGGTCTTGATTGGTTCTCTATGTGAGGACATTGGGCTGTCAATAGCTTTAAAACGAGCCTAGGATCATCAAAATTGGAGTTCATATGAAAAAGTTATGCATGTTCCATATTTTCTGTTTTTTAGAGGGTCGGACCCTCCGAGGTAGCCATAAGCCTTCGGGGGACCTCCGGGTAAAATAGAAGATTAGTAAACGAGTCTAGAGGTTCCAGGCCGCGATTTTCTACACCTAACGGGAAGATTTGGTGGGCCCCATATATAAAGTCCATTTCTTCCCCAATGAGGTGTGGATCTAGATATGAAATTTCTCCATTCTTTTGAGCTCTCTCCTCCTTCCCAAGCCTTAAGACTCCAATACATTTGGGTGGAAACTACCCCATGGATCAAGGAGTCATTTGTTTACCTCCTTTGTTATGCCTCTCCTCTCCCTTCCCTCCATAGCATTAGTTGCTTTGTCTGGATTTGAGACGGGTTTGAGCATTATTTGTGTTCTTTCTTTGCATTTGTTCCATCGGTTTGAGTTCTCGCATTAAATTGTCGAAGGAAAGCCCGTGAGCTTGTTACTCGTGGAGGCCACCGCCTCCTAGATGGTTTAGTGGATTGGCCTCGATGACCTCTTCGTGGAGATTGTGAAGAGGTCAGATTTGCTCCTTCGTGAGGATTGTGAAGTGGTCTTGGAGCTTGCCATCTCCGGAGTGGAGGAATAAGCTAACGTAGTGGATTGGAATAGCCTTCGTAGTGATATCTCAAAGGGAGAATAGGGTGAGACTTTGTGGTGCTGGTGTGCCTTAGTGGTAACATCCATCCATCCAATGGAGATTAGAGTATTAGTGGATACTTGAACTTAGGGAACAATCAATAGTCTCTTGTCCCCTTTACTTTCCAAAATTCATACTTTCTATTATTGATATATCTTGTGCTTAATGTGAAGTGCTAGCTTATATCATTCAATTCCATATCTGATGATATAACTTGTGTAAGCTTGTATTGGTTACTTGTGCTTGTGTATATTGTTCATTTCCATCTTGTTATATATCGTGTGTAAGTTTGTGCAACTTATGCGTACTTGTGTATTCTTGTTGTGTTCATCTTAGTTAGCTTACGTTGTTGGTGCAGTTAGTTAGCCTAATATATTTAGGATTTGTACTTGAAAAGTATCCGTCTAGTTTATTTCCGCATTAGG
The DNA here is from genome assembly GCA_021605205.1 of Aegilops longissima. Lineage (NCBI taxonomy): Eukaryota > Viridiplantae > Streptophyta > Magnoliopsida > Poales > Poaceae > Aegilops > Aegilops longissima. The sequence continues at coordinate 618,595,709 of CM038682.1, read as the reverse complement.
ATAAAGCCAAATCTGTAAAAAATGCCTATTCGTCTCCTCATCTAGGTGACATCTTGGTCCTTTCATAGGGATCCCAAACTATTAGGGAGGGCGCAATGGGAAAATGGCAAAAGAAACAACGCTTCATATGGCCGGATTGTCTGGGCAGTTTTCTGCCGGATTAGTTGCCAGCTGCTTTCAAACAACATTAGCCAAAATGTCCAGGTGGACAAGGGTCAGCCAATTACTTAGGAAATTGTTAACTGTTTCATCCGCACAGTTGATGGATTGTTCGGCTAATTGCGATGGGACAACAGAGAGCCAAAACCATATGCCAGACGATGGTTTCTGCCTCCATGGTGTCAGCAACAACCTCCTCTACTTCTGCTCTACACAACAACAAAAGGAGAAAGGATAAAATCCTATTGGTTGAAACTGAGGTAAGGAGGAGCTGCAGATTACAAAAAATTGCTAAAGGATACAAAAGAGCATTTGTGTTGATAGAATCTACCTTGCTTGCCATGCATTACCTCCATCTATCCCTGCAAAAGTAGCTAAAAATATTAATACTACTTTTTGTAAGGTATCCGCCAAAGACACTTCTGAAGAGATGCTAGCCAGCAAGCCCAAGAAGATCAAGAGTACTGCTGCAACAAAGGATGGCTCCAAATTCAACCAGGAAAGCAAGGAAAGCCCAAAGGGCCCTGGGGAGCAGAGCAAATAAGAAGACAAGCCCCAACTAATAGACAAGTGTATTTTGGTTGCATGGGTTGTAAACTTTGTGATATCAGTTTATGCTTCCAGACCCTTGTATGGAATAAGTATCAGTCACTTTGTAGTACCAGTGCCCCACAGTGGGAGAACAGTGTTGATCTTTTGGCCCCATGACATGTAAAACTTATGCCTTCAGAGCTTACTTTGCTCTCATGCTCAAGTATCAGAACTTTATGTTAATTATATTCATGATTAAGAGGCCTACTAGTGTTTCCTGCCATAATTACAACCATCTAAGGAGGGATATTAGGCATATTAGGATTAACAAACTTACATTATACTGTTTCTATGATGGCTAGAGAATGGACTATTTTAAACTGGAATATTAGAGGGATCAATGACCCTGACAAGTGGGCTGCTATCAGAAATAAAATTGAAGAATCTCAATGTGCCATTTTATACCTATATGAGACTAAGAGAGAGCACTTTGACGGCTGGTATATTAATTTGTTTTTGCCCTAGAAGACTCAGTAAATTTGCATTTCTGCCATCAGTGGGAGCCTCTGGTGGGCTTTTGGTAGCTTGGACTGGATAGGTTTTTAGTGGTCAGTGTTTTCACACTAATGAATGCTCCCTATCTATCACATTCACATCCAATCACAATGGGGAATCATGGATCTTATCCAATATTTATGGACCTTTTCAACATAATGAGAGAAGTAACTTCATTGACTGGTTCAAGAACTTTCAGATTCAGGATGGCATCAATTGGATGGTTCTTGGAGATTTTAATTATGTCAGGTGTCCTCACAACGGGAACAGGGAAGGGGGCATCATCTCTGACATGCTTGCATTTAATGAAGCAATAAGCAATCATGCATTAATTGAAATACCACTGAAAGGCAGAAACAATACATGGAGCAATATGCAGGAAGCCCCATTATTAGAGAAGCTAGACTGGTGTTTCACATCAGAGGCATGGACACTGAGCTTTCCTTCTACCTTTGCATTTTCACTTGCTAAAACCACCTCTGACCATGTACCTATCATGATCAAAATTGGTACATCAATCCCAAGAGCTAATATCTTTAGATTTGAGAATTTCTGGCTGGAGCATAATGAATTTCAAGAGGTAGTTAGGAGAATTTGGAGCCACAAATGGATAGTCCAAAGACTATAGCTACAAAATTCAAGATATTAAGGAAAGGATTGACGATTTGGGGCCAGAAATATTTCTGATCTCAAGAAAACTATTAAGAACACTAACTTCATGATTCTCTGCTATGATAACGTTGAAGAGGCCAGGGACCTAACCCTAGTGGAAGCAAATGGCAGGAAGATTATGAACTCACATTTGGAGAAATATTGAAACAACGGAGGTTGTACTGGAAGCAAAGAGCCACCATTAGGCAAATTAAGGCAGGGGAGGCAAACACAAAATACTTTCAAGCAAAGACTACAATTAAATCCAGAAACAATTGTATTCCTATGCTTAGAGATGAAAATGAAGAGGAACACTACAATCACTAAGCCAAAACAACTATTCTATTTAGAGTTTTTAAGGAGAGAATGGGGACAAGTGTTACTACCCATAACCCACCACAATTACAACACATGGTCTTGCCTCAAGATAACCTTGCTGAGATGGAAGCTCCATTTACTAGAGAGGAAATTGGTGAGGTCATTAAGAACATGCCTGCTGACAAACAGGGGCGATTTTACCGTCCGGGCACCCTGGGCACGTGCCCGGGCTCGACGCCGCCACTTTCCAAAACGTCCGCGAGCTCCCGAAAGCCACAAGAATCGCAAAATTTGCTCATATAGCTGAAAACTCATGAAAATACGCTGCAAACAGAAAAACTGCTCTATAACTGGGCCAACATGGTCATTTTCTTATCTATTGGGCCTTTCTTAGAACAACCAGGACGTCATGCACCCATTCCTAACGTGGGCTACAACCAACTCGAGAAAATTATGGGACGAATCCATCGATTTGTTGCCTGTCGTGCAGAGACGAGGAACTCGGGGAGATGGGAACGGGCACTCGCGTGGCACGCCCAAACCCTAGCTCATTACTCCATTCTCGAAGACGATCTGGCCACTGGTGGAGGGCGGACTGCCAGAGGGCATCGATGAACGATGGCTCTTCATCGTCCGCAGTCGCCGTGTCAGCAGCACTGCCAAGTGTTCGACCAATAGAAAGCTGCGACCAAGAGGCGGCTGGCACCAAACTGTCGAAGAGGGCTACCACGACACACGATAATTAGGTAAGTCATTCTCTGTAATTTTATGAAAAATTATGCAATTTAACATTGATTGTGTCCATTCAAATTATGTTTGTTCAGATTTCATAATTGAGCATATTGTGGTAGATTAGATATGTGATACTTGTGAGATTTGGAAGGTCAAAATATACTTCAACTTATAATGAGCCTGAGCTTTAGCAAGCCGCTAGCTCCGCCACTGCTGACAAAGCTCCTCGTCCAAATGGATTTAATGCAGCATTCGTAAAAGCTTGCTGGGAGATCATTAGAGAAGATTTCTATAGACTGATTAAATATTTCCACAAGGGGACAATTAATTTACAAAGTATAAACTACTCCTTCATCACCCTGATCCCCAAAACAGATTATGCATCCTCTCCTACTGAATTCAGACCAATATCCCTCCTCAACTGCACACTCAAGATCATTACCAAACTGCTAGCCAACAGACTTCAGAAAGTTATCCCGGGGATGGTTCACAGAAATCAATATGGCTTTCTCAATAACAGATCGCATTCAAGATTGTGTTGCTTGGTCATATGAATACATCGATCAATGCAATCAATCTAGAAAAGAAATGATCCTGCTGAAACTAGATTTTGAGAAGGCATTTGACATGATTAATCATGATGCTATTATTGATATCTAGCAAGCAAAGGGCTTTGGTAGTAGGTGGATCAACTGGATTAAAATGATATATGGAACAGGTTACTCATTTGTGTTGCTTAATGGTGTCCCAGGAAATCAGTTTTTATGTAAGAAAGGTGGCAGGCAAGGGGACCCACTTTCACCATTGATATCTGTATTGGCAGCAGACCTTCTACAATCTATGTTCAATGAAGCCATGCAACACTCTCTGGTGGAATCACCACTACATCATCAATCCTACCCAGACTATCGCATCATCCAATATGCAGATGACACTATTCTTGTGGCAAATGCAGATGCTAGGAAGCTAAATCATATTAAGAACCTCTTATTGCATTATGCTGCATACACAGGGATGAGAGTGAATTATGAGAAGTCCATCATGGTTTCAATCAACACCCCTCCAACAAAGATGATTATCCTATCTCAATTGTTGGGATGTAAAATTGGCTCCCTTCCACACACATATTTGGGCTTGGCACTATGCATCTCCAAACTAAAGATTGAAGACTATGCGCCCACGATGAAGATAATTGAAAGCAGACTGCTGAGCTGCTCAACTATTATATCCACTGGTGACAAACTTACACTAATAAAATCTGTCTTCACTAGCATTCCCACATTCTTCATGTGCTCTCTGATGTTGCCAAAGACTGTGGTAAAGCAAATCAATATCTATCTGAAACAATGCTTCTGGACGAAATATGGGACATAAGAAACTGGCTCTGCTCTGATCTCTTGGGAGAAAGTGTGTAAACCTAAGACACATGGGGGTCTTGGTGTACTAGACATCTCCACTCACAATTAAGCACTACTAATGAAATATCTTCATAAGTTCCTGATTAAGGAGGACACCCCATGGGTTAACATAATTTGGGAGACATATTATTAGGAATTTTTGCCTGGAGATAGGATGGTGGGATCTTTCTGGTGGAAAACCGCATTGAAACTTCTTCCCATATACAAAGTTCATGCAAGATGCAAGGCAAACAAGGGAGATACCACTCTTTTCTGGACTGATAATTGGACAGGGAAACCACTCAACCAAAGATTTCCCGAACTCCACTCTTTTGCCATTTACAAAGACATCACACTGTTCAACTTGCAAGAACAATCTGAAATCAGTTCCCTATTCCATAGGCCACTTTATTATAATGCATATATACAATTCAATATGGTACAAGATATGATCGGCAGCAGAATTGCAACTGAGGATAAGGATCAATGGGTATATTCATGGACCTCTCCACAATACTCTTCCATGAAAATGTATAAGCTGCTCATGGGTATTAGCACAACTTGCATAATCTTCAAAGATCTTTGGAGTACCTCATGCAGACTGAGACACAAGATCTTCTGCTAGCTATTACTACAGAATAGACTCAATACCAGGAACCTACTGCAGAGGAAGAGTATGTTCTTACAAGACTATAATTGTGCCCTATTTTCCGAGGGTACTGAGGAAACTATGGTCCACCATTTCTGGAACTACCCATTTTCCCTTCTCTGTTGGGAGCACCTCACTCCTAGTAAACACAGAGGCATTTCAGCTTATGATGAGATTCTTTTGACTTTGACACGCCTGCCAAAGGAAATTGCATTTGATATTGTTATAGTGGGATGCTGGAATATGTGGTCAGTAAGGAATGAATTTTTTTTAGATCAGAAGCACCTCATTTGGGCACTTGGAAACACTATCTAAAAGGACTTTGGGCAGTACAACTCAGGGCAAAGCAGAGAAAGGCAGAGAAGCTCATTACTTGGATAGAACAAAACCTGTTTCAATATGAGTTTGTTCCCTAAACTGGAGTGGGGTAGTTATTGTACTCTCTTTACTTTTGTACATAGTATTTATTAATGAAAATACTGTAGAACAATTTTCTACGGTCACGGCTCAGAAAAATAATTCAAGGGCATGTTTTGTCCAGCTAATGGTTCGACTGTCCGGACACTCCAGACGGACTGTTCGACGTGGCGCTTTGATTGTGCCTGCTAGGCTGACTTAGTCCAACGCATCTCCAAAGACGATCCTCCAACCTCCCGCATGCTTCTGTACCGCATTGTCCGGATAGCGGAAGCCATCCAACGCGGGCCTGTATCGGTCAGGGGAGTTGTCGTGGAATTAACACGTCAGATGTCCTTAGTGTGAGGACTTAGTCGTGAGGCCAACACATCTATGTGGTAGCTTGAGAGGGGTTGAGCGGAATCGAGAGACGCAACACAAGACAGGGATTTAGACAGCTTCAGGCCCCGGGAAACATCATCCGGTAACAACCCTACATGTTGTTTGAGGCTAAATCTCATTATCATCACGAGGGAGTCGTCATAAACTGACTCTCCTCTTTGTGTCTAGCCCTAGAGATTGTTTCTTCTTGCTTGTCCCTCTTTGGGGAGCAAACTTCAGAACTGTACCAACGACCGCAGCTAGCTTTGAGACTTTTAGACTTGCTCCAAGCATCCAGAATACTGACATATGTCGTCACACGTACTCTACATGCCCTTAGATGAGTTCTTCAAATATTTGATATACCTCCATTGCTTTGTCTGCATTGCTCATATCCCAGAATCCTCATCATTCTTTTGCTGACCTCAAACCATCAACGTGCTCCTCAAACGAGCATGTATAGCCTTCCTGTATCTTCTTAATCATATCCAGTGCAATATAATGATACTCCCGTAACACATCGTAGAACACCTGCCACTTCAGTTCCCGTTGTTTGACAATAGGCCTTGGTGGCAGAAGCGGCTTGAGGCAGAGGTGATCACAGCGATAGGCGGCCGCGGTGACTCGCAACAGAGACGAGGAAAAAACCGGCGGCTGCCGATGATTGAATCGGCCCCGACAGTGGGAGCAGCGACTCGTAGGTAAGGCAGAGTCCTTAACGACTCGCAGCAGCAGTTGGGCAGGCCGGGTCAGCAGTAGCTGAAGCCGGTTCATGGCGAAGGTGGATGGCGTCCGCGGCAGCCCGAGGGCAGCGTGCTCGTGATGCGACGCACGGGTTATGGAAGGGGCAAGCGGGCGGCCCGAGCTGCGGTGGCGGTTTTTAGGCGAAGGCGCGGGGTGACTCGGAGGAGGCGAGGCCGGTTCACGGCTGCGGGGCGATTGGCAACAGCAGCCCGCGATGCAACCCGGCGGGTCAATAGAGCTGAAGCGAGATACGGTGGCGACTCGGACAGCCGCCAGCGCGGCGGACGGCGATTCGACTGCAGAGTTGAAGACGGAGTCCGAATCTGGATCGTGTAGACCAACTTTGACCGTATGCTTGTTCACAGAGACAAAATTTCCATCGGATGTGCTTTTTCCTCAACCGTCAAAGGAGCGTGCAGGAGCAGAAGCGAGACCAGCCTAGCGCCTGTGGCGGTGAACTGCAGTGTGTGGCAGCAGGGTCAACCCGGGCGGCGCTGCCAGCCGGACGGAGCGGAGACGCCGCTGAGATGAAGATCAAGGCCGGTTTCCGAAACAGCACCGGGCCGGGATAACGGAGGCGGGCGTTGTAGTCAACCCGGCGAGGTGGCTTGTAGTGGAGGATGCGGCTTGCAACAGAGGAATCAGACCGGCGAGACGACCCCGCAGAGAGCAAACCGGAGTAGAGGGCGCACGCAGCCCGGGGGAACCTGACGGTTCAACGACCCACGACCGGGTGGAGCGGTCTTCGAAGGGAGCAGCGAAGCGGGGCTGCAGCCACAACGGCAGGTTGGAGAAGCGCCGGCACGGCGGGGCCGCGGCCGAGCAACGGTTGGAGTCGCACCCGGTGATGGTGGCTCCGAGTGGAAACGGTGGCCAAGTCCCAGTCCGTAGCCTCATCCAGTTCTGTCGACGGCCGCTCAGAGACGAAGATTGAATCCATATTGACGTGCGGTCATAGCGTGCCCTGATGGATCTTCCTTTTCCTTGGTATTCACATGCTAAACTCACGTAGTAGCTTTCCTTCTTTAATTCTTGACTCGTAGTAGATTCCTTGGAGCCCCGCATCGCCCCCCCGCGGGCGACCCGGGCGCTCGAACCCTAGCCTGCCCCCAGCCCCCATCCACCTCCCCTCCCGCCGCCGCCGGGCAAAGGTCAGCATGGTGCCGGGCGGCGGGACTTTCCCTCGCCCACCCTGGAGCAGGGCCGCGGGGGGCCTCTTCTTCAGTCGACGGCTGAGCTCGGAGGCCGACGCATCGGCGGGGCGCGCTGGCAGGTGGCGGCGGTGGATGGAGGCGTTGTTGCTGGCCTGGGCTGGTGCGACGCGGCGGAGCGCGCGGGCTGGTGGCAGCGCGGCGCTCCTCGTCGTGTCGGGATTCAGCCAGGCCAGATCTGTGCTGGCCGGAGGTGGGGTGGCGGCCGGAGCTCGGCAGGAGGTCTGGCGGAGCGGCGGGCTTGGCAGGCATCGACAGTGAGGGGATGGCGCGGCTGGGAGGCTGCATCGTCTCTGGAGGTAGCAGTGCGAACCCGCGGCCAGGTTGGTGCCGGCGGCGCTGGGAGGCTCTACCAAGATGGAGTCTTGGCGAGCAGCGCGGTGCCGGCCACATCTGTGCGGTGTGAGGAGCGGTGGTGCTCTCCTGGTGGTGCTGCTTGGCTTCGCGGAGTTGCGGGTTCGGGCGTCGCAAGGCTGTCCCTTGGAGTGGGTGATGGCTGTTGCGGCTTCTTGGCCCTTGCCGGAGGTGTGGGGCGGCTGCGGTTCCTTGTCCAGGCAGGGTCTTGTTGGTGTGGCCGGTGTTCTCCTTGCCGTGCGTCCGGACGTGGCCCCTGGAGTTGCAGCTATGTTGGCGAAGAGCTGCGGTGGCGGCGGTGTGAAGCTTCTGGGACGGCGTTGCCCAATTCTAGGCGGTGTGGTAAGGTGGGACTTGCGGATGAAAATCTTGCTTGACTTTTGTCGGGCCGGTGGCGATGGCATCCGTGGGTGTCATTCTCCTCCTTGGAGGCGTCGTCGAGGCAAGTTTGTAATATCCCTCGCTTGCTTGGAGTTGTGGCTGTCTCTGGGCGAAAGCATTGATTCGGTTGGATCGACACAATGGCGGCGTCCTCGACGTCGTTCCTCCGTTGGGAGCATTGTGTCTGGAGACATAGCTGGCTCCTCGTCGCTCTCCTTCGGTGTTCACCGCTATCCCCCTTGATCCTCTACGGCGCTATGTACGTTCGTCACCGGTGTGTCCAAGACGGCGTCTTCCTTGGGCCGGATCGAGTCCTGCCACCCACTTGCCACTTCTTCATAGGCATTAAGAGCGGATGGTGCGTCGACAAGTGAAGTTCTGCGGAAGTTGGTGTTCTTCGGAGGTGTCCGGTGTCGGTCGTGACGCGGTGTTGTGTTTCGATTAGGATAGGTTCTTTGCGTTGTAGCTTGCTCCGTGGTGTTGTTCATCTTCGCGTGTGGTGTTTGTGCTATGCTCGTTGCTCGCAGCAGCGAGTGCAGTTTCTTGTAATTCTATTTCTACCTTATATAAAGCAAGGGTACGCCTAGGCGTACTCTCGAAAAAAAGTAGTAGATTCCTTGTATGCATGTAGCAATCATAGATGACAAAAGAAACACCGATTTGGTTTCCGGTGATGTACTAGTCGAAGGTACACTAGTACTGCATTGAAACCATTGGGATTGATGCTTGATATGATGGAAAACTTTTTAACTTATCCACAGACTCCACCCTTATGGCCTTTGGTTTCCGCGCTGGGGAGTAGCAGTAATAATTCCGGTTGATGACTTCGGGAATTTGAATTGTATCTAATCAACCAAAAAGGTTCCGGACAAATTGACTGTCTCGGCGACTCGGGTGAACTCCTTTTGCCCTTGGCTTCTTGCGGCGGTTCAGCAGAAAGTGATCCGGACACGACGGATCGCCCGGTCGCGTGTGACGGTGCACACAGAGGCAACCCTAATTTCTTTTCTTTGACTTGAATCTCACGGATCGTAAAATCCGAGGTGATGAACTCAAAGTTGATGCAAACCCTTCCGAGCTGAGTCTTTCTTATCCGGAAAATTGCAAATTCCTTGATCCCTGTGAGAGATCCCTCCAAGAACTCAACACCACTATGCGCAGGCCCCACGGTGGGCGCCAACTGTCGTGGAATTAACACGTCAGATGTCCTTAGTGTGAGGACTTAGTCGTGAGGCCAACACATCTATGTGGTAGCTTGAGAGAGGCTGAGCGGAATCGAGAGACGCAACACAAGACAGGGATTTAGACAGCTTCGGGCCCCGGGAAACATCATCGGGTAACAACCCTACATGCTGTTTGAGGCTAGATCTCATTATCATCACGAGGGAGTCATCATAAACCGGCTCTCCTCTTTGTGTCTAGCCCTAGAGATTGTTTCTTCTTGCTTGTCCCTCTTTGGGGAGCCCTGCCCCTCCTTATATATGTTGAAGGGGCGGGTTACATGTGGAGTCCAACTCGGACTTTAACTTAAACTATTTTGACTTCCCTTCATGGGCTTCATAACTCCTGGCAACCCAGTTATTACCGTCTGCCGGTTTAACATGGTCTGTCGGTTTAACATTGTCTGCCGGTTTAACATCTGACTTGACTCCTGCCGGTTTACCACCAGCCGGTTTACCGTCTGTCTTAGCCATCTGTCTTGACTCTGTCTTAACTGTCCGCCGGTTTAACATCCGCCGGTTTACCAAGTCCCAGCCGGGTTATGACTCCGGCCGGGTCATAACGCGGGGTATATCCCCGACAGGAGTGGTCTGGACGCGTTTTCTCCCACAAACCGGAGACAAATGTGGGGAGGTTTGCGGAGCTGGGCCGATGTCACGCCCGCTTCTGGCCGCCCTGGCCCATCCAAAACCCCTCCCCCCGCCCGCGCATGCTTCCAGCCCGTTGTCCAGCTACCTGCATTCATGCCATTGTAGAGGACACCGCTCCACATTGAAGGCGGCTCAGGGCAGACGTGACCTCTCACAGTGTTCGCCATTGAAGCGGCGCGCCGGCCGAGGGCGTCGCCCGCTGCACACTCAGCTGAACACGTCTCCTCGCCGCATTCGAACACGCAACGTCGAGCAAGCTCCTCCCGTCCGCCCTTTATTTAAATGAGGCCAGAAGCCGAGCAAGAATCGGACCACTCCATCGCTCCCCATCTCCTCCTTCACCATTTTCTCCACTCTTTTGATAGCATCTGACAAGCTAGAATAGTAGTTCTCCAGCATAAAAGCCGGCTGGGTGGCTCACCAAGCCAGCTGGGTATGAGCGAGGCAGCTTGATGCTCCACCTGCCTCGCCTAGCCCAACAGAGCCAATTGGCTCCCTAAGCCGGCGTGTGGTTCAACAACTCGTCGCTCGAAGCTAGCTCGCGGAGGAGTGGCAAGTTGCTCCATCCCGACACGATTGGGAGCACGTGAAGGAAATATGCCCTAGAGGCAATAATAAAGTTGTTATTTTATATTTCCTTATTCATGATAAACGTTTATTATTCATGCTAAAATTTTATTGATCGGAAACCTAAATACATGTGTGAATACATAAACAAATACCGTGTCCCTAGTAAGCCTCTACTAGACTAGCTCGTTGATCAAAGATGGTTAAGATTTCCTAACCATAGACATGTGTTGTCATTTTATAATGGTATCACATCATTAGGAGAATGATGTGATGGACAAGACCCATCCGTTAGCTTAGCATAATGATCATTCAGTTTTATTGCTATTGCTTTCTTCATGTCAAATTCATATTCCTTCGACTATGAGATTATGCAACTCCCGGATACTGTAGGAATGCCTTGTTGCTATCAAATGTCACAACATAACTGGGTGATCATAAATATGCTCTATAGGTATCTCTGAAGGTGTTTGTTGAGTTGGCATAGATCAAGATTAGGATTTGTCACTCCGAGTATCAAAGAGGTATCTCTGGGCCCTCTCGGTAATACACATCATAAGCTTGCAAGCAAATGACTAAGGAGTTAGTCACGAGGTGATGTATTATGGAACGAGTAAAGAGACTTGCCAGTAACGAGATTGCACTAGGTATGAAGATACCGACGATGGAATCTCGGGCAAGTAACATACCGATGGACAAAGGGAATTACGTATGTTGTCATAATGGTTCGATCAATAAAGATCTTCATAGAATATGTAGGAGCCAATATGGGCATCCAGGTTCCGCTATTGGTTATTGATAAGAGAGGTGTCTTAGTTATGTCTACATAGTTCTCAAACCCGTAGGGTCCGCACGCTTAACGCTCGTTGACGATATAGTGTTATATGAGTTATATGTTTTGGTGATCGAATGTTGTTCGGAGTCCCGGATGAGAGCACGGACATGATGAGGAGTCTCAAAATGGTTGATAGGTAAATATTGATATATGGACGATGGTATTTGGACACCGAAAGTGTTTCGGGACGTACCGGGAAGGAATCGGGTCACCGAAAGGGGTTCCGGGCATCTCCCGACAAGTTATGGGCCTTATGGGCCAAAGGAGGGGACAGACCTGCCCACAAGGGGGCTAGTGCGCCCCCTCCCTTGTTTGGCCAACCATAGGGAAGGAAAAGGGGGACAACTAGCCCCTCCTGCCTTTCCCTCTCACGGGAGAAAGAAAAGGGGGGGCGCCACCCTCCCGCGCCTTTCCCCGCACTCCAAATAAGGAAAGAGGGGTGCGGCTTGGGAGGAACCCCAAGTAGGATTCCTCCTACTTGGGCGCCTCCTTTGGATGCTACTCCCTCCCTCCCACCTATATATATGTGGGAGGGGGCGCCTAGCACACAACAGACAATTGTTTAGCCGTGTGCGGCGCCCCCCTCCACAGTTTACACCCCCGATCATATTTTCGTAGTGCTTAGGCGAAGCCCTGCAAGGATCACTTCACCATCACTGTTACCACGTCGTTGTGCTGATGGAACTCATCTACTACCTCGACGTCTTGCTGGATCAAGAAGGCGAGGGATGTCACCGAGCTGAACGTGTGCAGAACGCGGAGGTGCCGTGCGTTCGGTACTTGATCGGTTGAAGCGTGAAGAAGTTCGACTACATCAACCGCGTTGAGAAACGCTTCTACTTACGGTCTATGAGGGTACGTAGACACACTCTCCCCCTCGTTGCTATGCATCTCCATGGATAGATCATTGCGTGTGCGTAGAATATTTTTGTTTTCCATGCAATGATTCCTAATAGTGGTATATCAGAGCCAGGTCTATGCGTGGATGATATGCACGATTAGAACCCAAAGAGTTGTGGGCGGTGATAGTCATACTGCTTACCACCAACGTCTTATTTTGATTCGGCGGTATTCTGGGATGAAGCAGACCAACCTTACATGTCCACGCACAAGAGACCGGTTCCACCTACTGACATGAAACTAGTTTTGCATAAAGGTGGCCAGCGGGTGTCTATTTTTCCTACTTTAGTTGAATCGAATTTGACTGCGGCCGGTCTTTGAAGAAGGTTAAAATAGCAAACTTGATGAAACACCGTTGTGGTTTTTGCGTAGGTAAGAACGGTTCTTGCTAGAAGCCCGTAGCAGCCACGTAAAACTTGCAACAACAAAGTAGGGGGCGTTTAACTTGTTTTTGCAGGGCATGTTGTGATGTGATATGGTCAAGACATTATGTGATATACGTTATTGTATGAGATGATCATGTTTCGTAAATTTATCGACAACTGGTAGGAGCCTTATGATTGTCTCTTTATTGTATGAAATGTAAACGCCATGTAATTGCTTTACTTTATCACTATGCGTTAGCGTTAGTTGTAGAAGCAATAGTTGGCGAGACGACCACGATGCAACGATGGAGATCAAGGTGTCGAGCCCGTGACGATGGAGATCATGGCGATGCTTTGGAGATGGAGATCAAAAGCACAAGATGATGATGGCCATATCATATCATATATTTTGATTGCATGTGATGTTTATCTTTTATGCATCTTATTTTTCTTAGAACGATAGTAGCATTATAAGATGACCCCTTCACTTAATTTCAAGATAAAAGTGTTCTCCCTGAGTATGCACCGTTGCTACAGTTCGTCGTTTCGAGACACCATGTGATGATTGGGTGTGATAGACTCTACGTTCATACAACGGGTGTAAGACATATTTACACACGCAGAATACTTGGGTTAAACTTGACGAGCCTAGCATGTACAGACATTGTCTCGAAACACTAGAGACCGAAAGGTTGAACATGAGTCATATAGTAGATACGATCAACATAGAGATGTTCACCATTGATGACTACCCCATCTCACGTGATGATCGGACATGGGATAGTTTATTTGGATCATGTATCACTTACATAACTTGAGGGGTGTTAATTTAAGTGGGAGTTCATTAGTAATTTGATTAATTGAACTTAAATTTATCATGAGCTTAGTCTTAATAGTTTTTGCATATCTATGTTGTAGATCAATAGCTTGCGATTTAGCTCCCTTATATATTTGATATGTTCCTAGAGAAAATAAGTTGAACAATGATAGTAGCAATGACGCGGACTGGGTCCGTGATCTGAGGATTATCCTCATTGATGCAGAAGAATTATGTCCTTGATGCACCACTAGGTGACAGACCTATTGCAGGAGCAGATGGAAACGTTATGAACGTTTGGCAAGCTCGATATGATGACTACTTAATAGTTTAGTGTGCCATGCTTTACGACTTAGAACCGGGACTTCAAAAACATTTTGAACGCCACGGAGCATATGAGATGTTCCAAGAGCTGAAATTGGTATTTCAGACTCATGACTGTGTTGAGAGGTATGAGAGCTCTGACAAGTACTTTGCCTACAAGATGGAGGAGACTAGCTCAGCCAGTGAGCATGAGCTCAGAATGTCTGGGTACTAAAATCGCCTGAATCAAGTGGGAGTTAATCTTCCAGATAAGATAGTGATTGACAGAGTTCTCTAGTCACTATCACCAAGCTACTAGAACTTCGTGATGAACTATAACATACAAGGGATGAAGAAAACGATTCCCGAGCTCTTCGCGATGCTGAAATCAGCGAAGGTAGAAATCAAGAAATAGCATCAAGTGTTGATGGTTAATAAGACCACTAGTTTCAAGAAAAAGGGCAAGGGAAAGAGAACTTCAAGAATAATGGCAAGCAAGTTGCCACTCCCATGAAGAAGACCAAAGCTAGACCCAAGCCTGAAACTGGGTGCTTCTACTACAAACGAAATGGTCACTGGAAGCGGAACTGCCCCAAATACTTGGCGGATAAGAAGGATGGCAAAGTGAACAAAGGTATATATGATATACATGTTATTGATGTGTACTTTACTAGTGTCCGTAGCAACCCCTAGGTAATTGATACTGGTTCAGTTGCTGAGATTAGTAACTCAAAACAGGAGTTGCGGAATGAACAGAGACTAGTTAAGAGCAAAGTGACGATGTGTATTGGAAGTGATTCCAAGGTTGATACGATCACCATCGCACACTCCCTCTACCTTCGGGATTAGTGTTGAACCTAAAATAAATGTTATTTGGTGTTTGCATTCAACATGAATATGATCAGATCATGTTTATTGCAATACAGTTATTCATTTAATTCAGAGAATAATTGTTGTTCTATTTACATGAATAAAACCTTCTATGGTCATACACCTAAGGTGAATGGTTTATCGAATCTCGGTCATAGTGATACACATATTCATAATATTGATGCAAAAAGCTACAAAGTTGATAATGATAGTGCAACATATTTGTGCCACTGTCGTTTAGGTCATATTGGTGTAAAACGCATGAAGAAACTCCATGCAGATGGGCTTTTGGAATCACTTGATTATGAATCATTTGATACTTGTGAATCATGCCTCATGGGCAAGATGACTAAAACTCCGTTCTCCGGAACAACTGAGCGAGCCAATGACTTATTGGAAATAACACATACCGATGTATGCGGTCTGATGAGTGTTGAAGCACACGACGGGTATCATTATTTTCTGACATTCACAGATGATTTGAGCAGATATGGGTATATCTACTTAATAAAACACAAGTCTGGAACATTTGAAAAGTTCAAAGAATTTCAGAGTGAAGTGGAGAATCATCGTAACAAGAAAATAAAGTTTCTACGATCTGATCACGAAGGCGAATATTTGAGTTACGAGTTTGGCCTTCATTTAAAACAATGTGGAATAGTTTCACAACTCACGCCACCTGGAACACCACAGCGTAATGGTGTGTCCGAATGTCATAATCGTACTTTATTGGATATGGTGCGTTCTATGATGTCTCTTACCGATTTACCACTATCGTTTTGGGGTTATGCATTAGAGATAGCTGCATTCAAGTTAAAAAGGGCACTATCTAAATCCGTTGAGATGACACCGTATGAACTGTGGTTTGGCAAGAAACCTAAGTTGTTGTTTCTTAAAGTTTGGGGTTGCGACATTTATGTCAAAAGGCTTCAGCCTGATAAGCTCGAACCCAAATCGGAAAAGTGCGTCTTCATTGGACACCCTAAGGACACAATTGGGTACACCTTCTACCACAAATCCGAAGGCAAGATCTTTGTTGCCAAGAATGGAACCTTTCTAGAGAAGGAGTTTCTCTCAAAAGAAGTGAGTGGGAGGAAAGTAGAACTTGATGAGGTAATCGTCTCTTCTCTCGAATTGGAAAGTAGCACATCAGAGAAATCCGTTCCCGTGATGCCTACACCATCTAGAGAGGAAGCAAATGATAATGATCATGAAACTTCAGATCAAGTTGCCACTGAACCTCGTAGGTCAACCAGAGCACGGTCCGCACTAGAGTGGTACGGTAATCCTGTTCTGGAAGTCATGTTATTAGACCAAGGCGAACCTACGAACTATGAAGAAGCTATGATGAGCCCAGATTCCAACAGATGGCTTGAGGCCATGAAATCTGAGATAGGATCCATGTATGAGAACAAAGTGTGGACTTTGGTGGACTTGCCCGATGATCGGCAAGCTATAAAGAATAAATGGATCTTCAAGAAGAAGACTGACGCTGATGGTAATGTTAATGTCTACAAAGCTCGACTTGTCGCAAAAGGTTTTCTGCAAGTTCAATGGGTTGCCTACGATGAGACTTTCTCACCCGTAGTGATGCTTAAGTCCGTCTGAATCATGTTAGCAATTGCCGCATTTTATGATTATGAAATCTGGCAAATGGATGTCAAAAACTGCATTCCTTAAGGGATATTAAAGAAGAGTTGTATATAATGCAACTAGAAGTTTTTGTTGACCCTAAAGGTGCTAACAAAGTGTGCAAGCTCCAGCGATCCATCTATGGACTGGTGCAAGCATCTCAGAGTTGGAATATACGCTTTGATGAGGTCATCAAAGCATATATACAGACTTATGGTGAAGCCTTTATTTACAAGAAAGTGAGTGGGAGCTCTGTAGCATTTCTAATATTCTATGTGGATGACATATTATTGATTGTAAATGATATAGAATTTCTGAATAGCATAAAAAGGATACTTGAATAAGAATTTTTCAATGAAAGACCTTTGTGAAGCTACTTATATATTGGGCATCAAGATCTATGGGGATAGATCGAGACGCTTAATAGGACTTTCACAAAGCACATACCTTGACAAGATTTTGAAGAAGTTCAAAATGGATCGGTCAAAGAAAGGGTTCTTGCCTGTGTTGCAAGGTGTGAAGTTGAGTAAGACTCAAAACACGACCATGACAGAAGATAGAGAGAGAATGAAAGTCATTCCCTATGCCTCAGCCATAGGTTCTATAAAGTATGCCATGCTGTGTACCAAGCCTGTTGTGTACCTTGCCATGAGTTTGGCAAGGGGGTACAATGGTGATCTAGGAGTAGATCACTGGACAACGGTCAAAATTATCCTTAGGTACCTTAAAGAGGACTAAGGAAATGTTTCTCGGTCATGGAGGTAATAAAGAGTTCGTCGTAAAGGGTTACGTCCATGCAAGCCTTGACACCGATCCAGATGACTCTAAGTCTCAATCTGGATACATACTGAAAGTGGGAGCAATTAGCTACAGTAGCTCCATGCACAGCTTTGTAGACATAGAAATTTTCAAAATACATACAGATTTGAATGTGACAGACCCATTGACTAAATTTCTCTCACAAGCAAAACATGATCACACCTTAGTACTCCTTGGGTGTTAATCACATGGCGATGTGAACTCGATTATTGACTCTAGTAAACTCTTTGGGTGTCGGTCACATGGCGACGTGAACTATGGGAGTTAATCACATGGCGATGTGAAC
Organism: Aegilops longissima; assembly: GCA_021605205.1. Taxonomy (NCBI): domain Eukaryota; kingdom Viridiplantae; phylum Streptophyta; class Magnoliopsida; order Poales; family Poaceae; genus Aegilops; species Aegilops longissima. The sequence continues at coordinate 618,577,985 of CM038682.1, read as the reverse complement.
TAGATTATTGACTCTAGTGCAAGTGGGAGATTGAAGGAAATATGCCCTAGAGGCATTAATAAAGTTGTTATTTTATATTTCCTTATTCATGATAAATGTTTATTATTCATGCTAAAATTGTATTGATCGGAAACCTAAATACATGTGTGAATACATAAAAAAATACCGTGCCCCTAGTAAACCTCTACTAGACTAGCTCGTTGATCAAAGATGGTTAAGGTTTCCTAACCATAGACATGTGTTGTCATTTGATAACGGGATCACATCATTAGGAGAATGATGTGAAGGACAAGACCCATCTGTTAGCTTAGCATAATGATCGTTCAGTTTTATTGCTATTGCTTTCTTCATGTCAAATACATATTCCTTCGACTATGGGATTATGCAACTCCCGGATACCGGAGGAATGCCTTGTGTGCTATCAAACGTCACAACATAACTGGGTGATCATAAAGATGCTCTACAGGTATCTCGGAAGGTGTTTGTTGAGTTGGCATAGATCAAGATTAGGATTTGTCACTCAGAGTATCAGAGAGGTATCTCTGGGCCCTCTCGGTAATACACATCATAACACTACAAAAAAAAGACACATCCGTGACATTTTGGGTCGAACGAATTTTTTTCCTGTCATGCTTATGACACTTCTATGACGATAATTGTGACAAAACCCGATATCATCATAGATGTGGTGGGCTCCTACTTCTATGACCAAAAATCATGACAGAAAATGGGATTTTTGTCCTGGGCGGGCTGGAGACGCAATTGCATGAAATTCTTTGGGCCATCCATGATAGAAAAAATCGTGGTAGAAGCTAGGGCGACGAAAATATTGCGGAGTTCCCGGTTATGGTGGGTGGTAGGGGCTGAGCGATGCACTGTGGTTTGCGTGTTTTTCTAGTGTACGCGCGTGTGTGTGAGGCATTGGCTAACTGAACCCGAGCGATCGCATGTTACTCGACCCGAGCGATCGATCCCTTCGTTGCTAACTGAACCCGAGTGATTCATTCGCTGCTGACTGAACCCGAGCAATTCCTTCGTTGTTGCTGCTAACTGAACCCGAGGGACCGACCACTGCTGCTTACTGAAGCTGATCGAGCCCCCGTGCGAGACGTAGCCAGCCGATGTTGGGTTGCCTCTCGATGAACAATGACCATTGCTACCGTGCGCGCGGTACATAGAACGAGTCGAGACGTGGTGAGTCGAGCCGGTTGGTTGGCTGTGGATGAACAGTTCTTGGTGGGGGTTGGATGAACAGGACCCGTGGTAGTAGGCCATTGCCGTGGATGAACAGGACCCCGAGGAGGCCTCCGCACCCCAACCGGTTGGGGGTGGATGAACAGGACCCCGTGGAGGCTCTATGAACGGCAGTCGGTGGAGGCTGGATGAACAGTAGTTGTGGATGAACAGTAGCCCGTGGAGGCTGGAGGAGGTCGACGGTGGATGAACAATAGCCTGTGGAGGCTGGAGCGAGATAGTAGGCGGTGGATGCATAGGACCCTGTTTCGACCGTAGGCGCTCCAACACAAGTCTGTTTCCTCCGTTTTGCAGTACGCCACACCCCTCCCGATCAACAGGACCCTGTTTTGACTGTAGGCACTCGAACACAAGTCCGTTTCCTCCGTTTTGCAGTACGCCAGACCCCTCCTGATGAACATGATCCCGTTTCGACCGTGGCCGGTCGAACAGAAGGCCGTTTCCTCCGTTCTGCGGTACGCCAGACCCCGTTTCAGCTGTTCCGTCCAAGCCGGTTGGCTCCCATTGAACAGGACACATTCCGACCCAGTCGGTTGCCTCCCGATGAATAGGGCGCATTCCGACCCAGCCGGTTCGCTGCCCGATGACAGGACGCCATTGCTGCCGTCCGTTTCCTCTCCATGTGCACAAGCCCTGGACGTCCGTATATATGCGTGAGTACGCGCTTGAGACCCCGCCCGTATGTACGTGCGTGGCTGTATTTTTTGCCCTGTGGTTGTACGTACATGTACATGACTTAGACGGTACTGCGTGAACTGCTATGTCAAGTGCTCTACAATGATACGTGCCGCTACTTACTCGGCCACGGTTCATACTTGCAGAGAGACCGATCGACCGATGTATGCGTACTGCGTTCGCGACGCACGGAACAATGCTACGTACGCTTTGACTGGGTGGGTCCCAGCGGTCAAAGAGGATAAGGACGCACTTCCTTGCGGGTGAAGATATAGCTGGTCGGTCCCAGCTGTCACGGGGAGGAATCGTTTTTATTTTGCGAGTAATAAGGATGCACTTCCTTGTGTTCGAAGATGTAGCTGGTGGGTCCAGCTGTCACCCTCAGCGCCTAAAGTCCTCTTCCGATGGTTGTCCTTCGTTGACCACGCCGCGCCGAGAGCACCAAGCCGGTGAATGACGACAAGGCCTAGGAAGGGAATGATGCGGAGCTGGGGAAGACGCAGAAGTGGATGCCCACGCGGAGGGGAGTACGTGGGTTGACTGCTTCGGCTGCGGTGTGAGGCTGCCGTCGCCGGAGAATAACAGGAGGTGTGGGTGAGTATAGAGGGATGGCATGGCCAGCGGTGGCAGCACAGCCGGACACGGGAGGCAGGAGCAGGCGGCACAGGCGATGCTGGTTTGGGCGGCTGGAACAAGAAGACCAGAGGTTGAAGAAGCAGGACGGCCGTTGGATGGACATCGTATGGTCACTGCAGCTAGAATCGTTTATATTGACTAAGTTGACAAAGCCCTTGGTACGCGTCAACTTAGTAGGCCCACAGGTCAGCCTCCGAAATGGTGTGGCCCAGATGTCAGGAGGAGGAATCATTTTTTGGGCGGCTGAAGCAAGAATATTCGGGATTGAAGAAGAAGCTCGACATCCCTTGGATGGACATCCCACAGCCACTGCTGCTAGAACCGTGTGTTGACTATAAGTTTAAGAAATCCTTGCGTATGCATCAACTTAGTGGGCCCACAAGTGTGTGGCAGAGAACATATAGCCCATTTGCGATTTGTAAGAATGTACAGCCCATTTTTGAATTCTAATGGAATTTAATACAACCCATTTACAGTTTGTTAAAAGCACAACCCTTTTTCTAGCTAGGACAACGATCAATAATTTCAACCAACCGCTCGAAACAGAATTCAATAAAATTTTCAACATTTCGATGGGATCCGAAATATTTTTATCCCGAAATTTCTAGTCAGATTAAATATAATTTCAAAATAAATTTGTATTACGTAAAAATCATACGAAATATTGCGCACGCAACAAGTAATGAAATTAAAATTTTCAAAATCCAAAAATATTTTTTTAACTAATTACGTGTTTGGTGCATTTTTTTATAGTTACCGGCCAGTTTTTATAATTACATCCCATTTATTATTTCTTGAAGCCCATATTCTTATTAAGCCTAATGCATCCCTCCTACGAAAGATTTGCAACCCAGCAGGGTGGAGAATAACAAGTTGACCTTGCCTGAGTATTCCTAAAAAAAGCATAACTGGGCTAGCCATTTTCAGCTTGAAAAAAATTAATATCCCGGCTGGATATCTGGCCTGGACTAGAAGGGCCACAGCCCGCCCAGTTGATACCCTGCTCTCCTCTGAACAACAACAAAAACATCGCTCAAGAAAAACTCTGCTCACACCTAAAAAAATACAAATACTGCTCGAGCTGCTTGGTCCTAGCTGTCGGCCGCTCCTTGTGCAATTCACTCATTTATTTACTATATAGGTTGACAATGGTGTGGGACCATGATGTCAGGAAACCGGGAGGAAGCAAAAATAATAATAGTTGTATATAATAAGGAGGCACTTGCGTACATGCGGCTATGGCCCTGGTGGGTCCCCACTGTCATCCTCTCTAAGTAAAGTCATCTCCTCATTCCTCATGTCCGTTAACCATATTGACAACGCGAGACGGTGGTGCCACGGCGAGTGCAACAACTCGAAGGACGACGGAGAGGGCCTCGCGGGCCCTACGGATGGTCTGATACAGCGCCCGCTGCTCATTTAGGAAGCCAGGGTCATAGGGCCACATGTCCGGACGACACATTGTCATTCGCTTGTTCGCTGGTGCTCCTTGAGGAGACGGAGGTTGCAGCACAGGTCCTCCTGCACGGGTAGCTCTTCCGCCATTAGGGCATCGAAGTGTGGCCGCACCTACTCTATGGTGAACATAACATGAACTGGCTTGGACGGTGGTGCTGGCTCCTAGTTGGAAGCTGTGTCCATCGTCTGATTGTCGTTGCTCAGCTCGGCGAGCTTGCTGGGGAGCCAGCATGTCTGGCTACTGGACCGACCCACTGACAAGCACGAGTCTGACCGCCCTGGCCCACCCAGACCGCCTCCCTCGCCCGCGCATGTTTTCGCCCAAAACGGTCAGCGCAGCCCGCGCCGCTTCCCGGTGCAGGTGACTGCCTCGCGTTCAAACAACACAAGTGCCGTCCGTCCGTCCGTCTGCTGCCCACATTAATGATACATGGTTGCCAAGGCGGCTACTCTGGTGCCACCCGTTCGTCCCTCCGCCGCCCACCATTGCTATATAAACTGCTGCGCCAGCCATAGCCGCAGTCATTTGCCTCCGTTTCCTTTCTCCTGTCCACACCACTACTGCCCACCATGGCTTCCTCACACTCCAGCGCTCTTCGGGACGAGCGAACGATGGACCACAATTAGATGGCATCCATTGTTGCCGACTGGCTGGCCGGCAGGCAGCCGGAGGACGGCGACGTCCCAATGGAGAACATGGTAGTCGACGATCCGGCGCCAACCCCCTCCTCCACGCCATCCTCGCTGGTGCATTCCACCATGACCATCGGGAGGCCCATGCCCAATACATGGACACGGCGAGGCAGAAGCGTCAGGAGCAGTTCCGGGAGGCGCAGGCCGACGCCTTCTACAACCACCATCTCCTCGAGGAGCACCTACAAGCGGAGGAGCAGATTGCCGCGGAGCGGGCGGGGCAGGAGGCGCTGCTCGATTCATACCTCTCCGCCCGCGAGAGCCGCCTCGCGCGCTGGCGGTACCACATGCGGGTGGTGGAGGTTGCGGCCGCCTACAAAGAGGGCGATGAGACAGGCGAGGCGCTGTTTGGCGAGACCAGCGATGAGGCGGAGGACAATGCCGGCTCCGCGAGTCCCCACTCCGCTGGCGTCAACGAGGCCCTGCTCCGCCGAGGCCCCGCCGCGCCAACAACGAGGCAGAGGACACCGCCAGCTCCGCCGAGGCCCCACCCCGCCTGCACCGAGGTGGAGGACTTCGCCGGTTTTGGCGCGTCCCTACTCTGCCGACGCCCCGCCCCGCCAACAACGAGGCAGAGGACATCGCCGGCTCCGCCGAGGCCTCGCCCTGCCGGCAACAAGGGGGAAGATTTCTCCCTTGCCAACGTGGAAACAGAGGCGACTGCTCCGCATTCAAACAACACAAGTGCCATCCGTCCGTCCGTCTGCCGCCCACATTAATGATACACGGTTGCCGAGGCGGCTACTCTGGTACCACCCGTCTGTCCCTCCACCGCCCACCATTGCTATATAAACTATTGCGTCGGCCATAGCCGCAGTCATCCGCCTTCGTTTCCTTTCTCCTGTCCACACCACTACTGCCCACCATGGCTTCCTCGCGCTCCAGCGCTCTTCGGGACGGGCGAATGATGGACCACAAGGAGATGGCATCCATTGTTGCCGACTGGTTGGCCGGCAGGCAGCCGGAGGACGACAACGTCCCAATGAAGAACATGGTAGTCAACGATCCGGCGCTAACCCCCTCCTCCGCACCATCCTCGCTGGTGCATTGCACCATGACCATCGGCGAGGCCCGTGCCCAATACATGGACACGGTGAGGCAGAAGTGTCAGGAGCAGTTCTGGGAGGCGCAGGCCGATGCCTCCTACAACCACCATCTCCTCCAGGAGCACCTACAGGCGGAGGAGCAAATTGCCACGGAGTGGGTGGAGCAGGAGGCGCTGCTCGAGTCATACCGCTTCGTCCGCGAGAGCCGCCTCGCGCGCTGGCGGTACCACATGCGGGTGGTGGAGGTTGTGGCCGCCAATGAAGAGGGCGATGAGGTGGGCGAGGCGCTGTTTGGCGAAACCGACGATGAGGCAGAGGACAATGCCAGCTCCACCGAGTCCCCGCTCCGCTCGCGTCAACGAGGCCCTGCTCCGCCGAGGCCCCGCCGCGCCAACAACGAGGTAGAGGACACCGCCAGCTCCGCCAAGGCCCCGCCCCGCCTGCACCGAGGCGGAGGACTTCGCCGGCTTCGGCGAGTCCGTACTCCGCCGAGGCCCCGCCCCGCCAACAACAAGGCAGAGGACATCGCCGGCTCCGCCGAGGCCCCACCCTGCCGGCAACAAGGGGGAGGATTTCTCCCTTCCCAACATGGAAACGGAGGCGACTGCTCCGCGTTCAAACAACACAAGTGCCGTCCGTCCGTCTGTCGCCCACATTAATGATACATAGTTGCCGAGGCGGCTACTTTGGTGCCACCCGTCTGTCCCTCCGCCACCAACCATTGCTATATAAACTGTTGCGCCGGCTGTAGCCGTAGTCATCCGCCTCCGTTTCCTTTCTCCTGTCCACACCACTAGTGCCCACCATGGCTTCCTCGTGCTCCAGCGCTCCTCGGGATGGGCGAACGATGGACCACAAGGAGATGGCATCCATTTTTGCCGACTGGCTGGCCGGTAGGCAGCCGGAGGACGACGCCGACCCAATGGAGAACATGGTAGTCGACGATCCGGCGCCAACCCCCTCCTCCGTGCCATCCTTGTCGGTGCATTACACCAAGACCATCGGCGAGGCCCGTGCCCAATACATGGACACGGTGAGGCAGAAGCGTCAGGAGCAGTTCCGGGAGGCGCAGGACGACGCCTCCTACAACCACCATCTCCTCCAGGAGCACCTACAGGCGGAGGAGCAGATTGCCACGGAGCGGGCGGAGCAGGAGGTGCTGCTCGAGTCATACCGCTCCGCCCATGAGAGCCTCCTCACGCGCTGGCGGTACCACATGCGGGTGGTGGAGGTTGCGGCTGCCTACAAAGAGGGCGATGAGGCGGGCGAGGCGCTATCTGGCGAGACCGACGATGAGGCAGAGGACAATGCCGGCTCCGTCGAGTCCCCGCTCCATTAGCATCGACGAGGCCCTGCTCCGCCGAGGCCCCGCCGCGCCAACAACGAGGCAGAGGACACCGCCAGCTCCGCCGAGGCCCCACCCCGCCTGCACTGAGGCCGAGGACTTCACCAGCTTTGGCGAGTCCCATCTCTGCCGAAGCCCCGCCCTGCCAACAACGAGGCAGAGGACATCGCCGGCTCTGCCGAGGCCCCGCCCTGCCGGCAACAAGGGGGAGGATTTCTCCCTTGCCAACGTGGAAACGGAGGCTGCTCCGCGTTCAAACAACACAAGTGACGTCCGTCCGTCTGTCTGCCGCCCACATTAATGATACACGGTTGCCGTGGCGGCTACTCTGGTGCCACCCGTTCGTCCCTCCGCCGCCCACCATTGCTATATAAACTGCTGCGCCGGCCATAGCTGCAGTCATCCGCCTCCGTTTCCATTCTCCTGTCCACACCACTACTGCCCACCATGGCTTCCTCGCGCTCCAGCGCTTTTCAGGACGGGCGAACAATGGACCACAAGGAGATGGCATCCATTGTTGTCGACTGGCTGGCCGGCAGGCAGCCGGAGGACGACGACGTCCCAATGGAGAACATGGTAGTCGACGATACAGCGCCAACCCCCTCCTCCGCGCCATCCTCGCCGGTGCATTGCACCATGACCATCGGCGAGGCCCGTGCCCAATACATGGACACGGTGAGGCAGAAGCACCAGGAGCAGTTCCGGGAGGCGCAGGCCGACGCCTCCTACAACCACTATCTCCTCCAGGAGCACCTACAGGTGGAGGAGCAGATTGCCGCGGAGCGGTTGGAGTAGGAGGCGCTGCTCGAGTCATACCGCTCCGCCCACGAGAGCCACCTCGCGCGCTGGCGGTACCACATGCGGGTGGTGGAGGTTGCGGCCGCCTACAAAGAGGGCGATGAGGCGGGCGAGGCGCTGTTTGGCGAGACCGACGATGAGGCGGAGGACAATGCCGGCTCCGCCGTGTCCCGTTCCGCTGGCGTCGACGAAGCCCTGCTCCACCGAGGCCCCACCGTGCCAACAACGAGGCAGAGGACACCGCCAGCTCGGCCGAGGCTCCGCCCCACCTGCACCGAGGCGGAGGACTTCATCGGCTTCGGTGAGTCCCTACTCCGCTGAGGCCTCGCCCCGCCAACAACGAGGCAGAGGACATCGCCGGCTCCGCCGAGGCCCCGCCCTGCCAGCAACAAGGGGGAGGATTTCTCCCGCTCTGCCGAGGTACCGCCCCATCATGGCAATGACACAGAGGACATCGCTGGCTCCGTCGAGGCCCCGCCCCGCTGCCAACGAGGCCGCGCCACACAGAAAACAAGGAAGAGTAGAACACGGTAGGTCGCCGCCGCTCGGGTCCAAGTAAGGCCACCGCTGCTACCCTCTGGTTGAAGCCAAGCTTGGCAGGTTGACCATTGACGACCGATTAGCTTCTTGGCGGTGACGTGGAGTTGGAGAGCTGTGTTGGAGAAGGACGTTGCTTCAATGACTTAACTTCAGTGCAGTTGGGTCACTGACATGTGGGCCCAACAGGCATCTGGCCCACATGCCAGTGACCCAACTACAACTGCAGTTAAGTCACTGAAGCTTCTGTTCGGCTGAGCCGGACACGGGTGGGTAGCTTTGGTTAATTAATTATACATCCAGCGCACCCCTTTTTAGTTGAAGAATGTATGAAATGTAATGAAAGCCGACATTTTTATATGAAATCCGGCCGTGTATGAATGAATTTAGTTCGATTAGTTTGAATTCTTGTATCACTGGCATTGGATGAACATGCAAAACAATACGTACTATCATTATTCCCAGGGTGATCACCTCGTTTGCAGCAGTTTCACACGTACTCCCTCCGGTCCTTTTTAGTCCGCATATAAGTTTTGTCTGAAGTCAAAGTATCTCTACTTTGACCAATCTTTATATAAAAAAGTATCAACATTAACAATGTAAAATCAACTGACTTGAAAGAAATCTAATATGCAAAGTAAAAAGGATCAGAGGGAGTACAAAAAGTTTGAGCAGCTTTTTAGCGTTCCCGTACATTGCAATCAAACACAAGGCCTGGCAATTCATAGAGAACATTCAAAAAGATCGATGATTATGCATCTCAGTGATTCACATGTCAGAGCCAATATTTACTTCAGAATTAAAGAATAAATAAAAATTGATCGATGCTGCTGACAGCAAAGGGCGTCCCATTCAAAAATATCAAACGCATATCTTCTTGCTAAAATCAATGAGCAAAATTTGACAAGGTTGTCCCATTCCAAAATGTCAAATGTGTGTTGTTTTGCGTACATAAATGTGCAAACTTTTACAAGGTTTTCCCATTCCAAAATATCAAATGCCTACGATTTTGGAATGGGCAGGGTTTGCCATCAGTTCGGACATTGACATCGCACCTCGTGCTAAATAAACCAGCTGTTCTTTTTGTGTAGTTCCACCAAAATCAACCAAATTCGCGCATAGCTTGTCTGATTTCGTCTTTTATATGTTGCAACACCTTGAACATATCGACACCTCCTTTCTTCTGGTGGAAATGAATGATTCGAGAATATTTGATTTATTCAAGAACATTTTGTGAAGTTCCCATTGAAATCAAGCTAAGCACCCTTGTTTGCATAAATACAAAAGAAGTGATTAGTATAAAGCAAACTATACTATGAATTGACAGTTTAAACATGCAACCTACATGATCCATGCAGAGCACACATTTAAAAAATGGAACTCATCGGAAAGAATCCTAAACCAAACAATTGACCATCTTAGCAGCAAAGATGGAGATGCGTGAGTCCTTCTGAGCTGAAGTTAGTTTGTTCTTGTGGGCAGTAATGTAACCATCCTTCAACTGCTTCCTTTTGTTATGAAGAGGATGATCCTGTTGTGCAAAGGCAAGAGAACACCTAAATGTTGCATCCCTGTTTGCTTGAAAATAAGGAAAGGAAATAATTAAAACAACACGGGTGAAGCACTTCTCGAGGACAATACCACTTTCTCATGACAGTATCTAAACAGTAGCACAACACTAATAGAGATGACAAAGCTCAATCATATGGATGAAATCCATGGGCCAGTACCAACCTTTGTCAGGAGGCTTATTGTGTAGAGCATACAGATGAAGCACTTCTCGGGAACCATCTGTTCTTATCTACTGTGGTTGCCATGCTTACTATATACTCCTCGATTAGTTTAATGTTTCCAACATCTTCTTGTGCAGTTCCACTAAATATATGTTATCTTCAAAGAAGATCCCTGTTTGCACAAGTAGAGATAATTACATATTACATTAAGAGTGGCATCAAATCAATGGCAAAAAAATCCATAGCAATAAATTAAGATGCAAAACTATATCATTACTTGTGTCATCACAGTTACAGTGCTTCACTACAGCACCGGGAGTTGATTTTTTTCTTCCACTTGTTCTTCCCCTTCATCACTTGGTTCAATAACAGAGAAGCTTCACCTTCAATGTAAGATTTGACATGTCAATTAGGGAGCACAAGTATAGCACTAAACAACGACATTAATTTTCTAAGGACAGTAGCAAAATACAGGCCAACAGTTGTGAAATATCATTATATTAACTCAATGGGATATTATGGTGCACATACAGATTGGAAGTCTTGTCTCCATTTGTGCAGTTCACTAAAATAAAGCAACATTACCGTATAAGTAGCACAACATATGATAGCACATTGCACAATCATGTGAAAGAAGGCTAGTACTGGCCTCTCATGACGTGGAATTAAAATAACTCACAAGAAGAAGATCTGAAACAAATTTGTTAACACGGATAGGAAGTCAGATCTCCTCTTGTGCAGTTTCACTAAGATCAAGCAATCAAGCAACATTGTCAGTGTGACATTTTGGTTGAACTGCACAAACACTCTTAAAACAAAAGTGTTTTGTGTAGTGCAACAAAAGGTCGCAATAGCAACGAGGTGAAGTAGATAACCCTGTTTACAGAGAGGTGCAAAGGAAACAACTACTGGTCAATAACGGTGGATGGCACAAAAGCCCACAAAAAGAAGCATCTATCTTAACTAAATGGGAAAGAAAGCAAGACAATAGCATTTCTCAAATAGTTGCATTGGTTCATATTAACAGAGATATTATATTAACAATAAAATTCGTTAAACATGTAATTTGCTTTTAACTGTGGCATTGCTTCAATTTTCCAGCGGCATTATTAGAGGGTGTTTATATACAGGGACTTTTTGGTGTAGGGACTAAAAAAGTCCCTTTTAGTCCAATCTAAACCAAACAGGAGGGACTTTTAGGGACTAAAAGTGGGCATTTGGGACTAAAGAAAGAAGACCCTGAGGGAGAGTCTTTTGGGGACTTTTTCCAACAGTTGCCCCTGCCCCGCATCACACCTTATCTCTATTAGTTCATTACTAGGGGTAACATGGTCTTTTAGCATGTCATTTAATAACCTCTAGTCCATGTTTAGTCCTTGGAACCAAACAGGTAGGGACTAGGGACTTTTTAGTTGGGACTAAAAAAAGTCCTAGGACTTTTTAACCAAACAGGGCCTTAGATTAACAACAGCTAAAGAGTTGTACGGGACATTGGACGCACCAGCACCATGTGCATCTACCGATGTAGAAAGGGGTGATGCACAGTCTTTTGCAACAAAGAACAAACAACCAAGGAGCATATTTGTGTTGGTCCCAGTTTTGTTATCTTTAGACATCTTTCCCTATGTGAGGGCAGCCAATCTAGTCCTGCTCAAACTCTACAGCCTGGTCCCCCAAAACAGAAAGATCAGTTTGTTACAGATGTGCGTACTGAATTTGTCATTGTTTTCCCTTTTCGACCAACATAGGTGCTGGATAACCAGTCTGTACTACTTTCCCCCTTCCTTTCCTCTTTGAACCACATCCTATATCATGTTATACAACTTTCCCCACTACTTTCCTGTTTGATCCAACACCTAGATTCGAGTGCAGAAGCGGAGAAATCCCACATGCAGCTAGAGCAATGCATGTAGAATAAGTAAATTATACCTTAAGGTTCTCAGGGTGTGGCTCAGTGGGCGGCCGGAGGCCGATCTGTCCACACTATGTACGACAACAAGGGAGGAGGGGTTGGAGGCCCTCCCACGCCGCCGTTGGGTGAAAGAGAACAGTTGCGCCGGTAGTGGATTCCCTCCCTTGCCGACGGCGACAGCGTTAAGCCCCCTTCCCTTCCCGGCGGACAACCGGCTCTTTGACCAGCAGTGAGGGGAGAGAGAGAGAGAGAGAGAGAGGTCAATGAAGTCTTGTTTAGATCTGGAGAGGGTGAGAGAGTGTGAAGAGAGCAACTACAAGCGCTGAGGGTCCAGCGTGTATATATAGTGGAGAGAGTGTGAAGAGAGCAAACCCTAGAAAACAAGCGCCGAGGCTGCAGCGTATATAGATGGAGTGGTTTTCTTTTCTCTCCATCAAAATCATTTTAAATTGTGCACGAAACGGAACTCTTTATTCAATGTGGTGAAGAAAAATGCTAGTACGTGAAGAAAATTTAACCCTCGAAGGAATCAACTCGCAGCAATTAGCGTTGTACGCCTCCCGGTCGCGCTTACTAACATTCATGTGTGGTACACGACCCTCCGAAGTGAACAACACCACACACGGTCAAAATATCAGAGAGGTGGGCTGCACCATCCTCCAATTTTAAATATTTTGGGCACTTGTATTCGGCCTAAGTCAGTGTGCCACCATATGTACTAAGGCTGGTCATAGTGGGAGTAACATAGCAAGTAACATAACATATCCCAAGAAAAATTTGCTTATGTGGCATGTACTTTAATGAGAAGAGTGGTGTTTGGAGTAACATAATATGTTACTGTAACATAGTGCATTCCAAGGCAAAATGAGTCTACATCTTAATAAATGATGGCTTGCATGATACCAGCATATGTTACTCCCCACTATTAAGGTAGTAATATAGACTAGTAACGTATGGATGTTACTAGTCTAAGTTACTTCCCACTATGACTAGCCTAAGGGTCGGGTGCTAAGAAACTAGGGCATATTGAGAGTAATTGCCATGCCGTTTATTTGTAGGGTCACTTGCAAACTATGAAACTCAGGCAAATCTTTTGCCTCCGTTTCGGAAAAAAAATGAGAAATTCAATTTTAAGTATTTAGTTTGTACACTTTGCTCGCTTCCAATAATTTTGGGAACTTGTATTCGACCTAAGTCAGTGTGCCACCGTATCTTGTACTACTCCCTCCGTCTAGGTGTAAGTCACGTTAGAAGGTGCAGCGGGACCAAGGTGCAAGCAGATTGGAGGAGAAGGAGAAACTTGACGGTCCTTCCTCCAATCAAAGCCCTATTTTCTGTCTCTAAACGCAACAATTAATCACAACAATTAAGAGATGTCGTTTTAGCTACCATGCAGGGCCACATATTAACTCGCATGCAAGCCGACTTTGATTCCTTGACTGATCAACGCGTAGTTGCGCTCCATGCATTGGGTTTCCGGGGGAGATAACTAGGCAGAGTAAGTAACAACGCTCGCTGGCAACGAGCCTAGGAGGGGATTGAGATGCGAAGTTAATGGACGATGCCTAAACATTTTGGGAATATCTTATTTTCATAACATGACTTAACACCTGGACGGAGGGAGTACTACTCCTTAGTCCAGGTTTGATGGAATATTCATCACCTCTTCTCTTCTTGTACGTACTCCATTTATCTCACTTCCCCTGGCTTCCCACTCGCACGATATTCCTATTCTATGAACATGTGTGTGCGTGTGTGTGTGTGTGTGTGTGTGCGTGCGTGCGTATGTGTGTGTGTGTTTTAACAGCGTGTGTGTTAGAGAGAGAGACACATCGACCTACTCCTACAGAGAGATGGTGTGTAGTGTATGATTTAGCCACGAGAGTTGGTGCATCCTCTCGTTTCCGGGCATCCGGTCAGGACAGCTGCCACACCCGCTCCTGACCAGCCTGGCCCACCCAAAGCCCCTCCATCGTTCGCGCGCGCTTCCCACCCGAAACGCTCCGCACCGCTCCAGAGAATCAGTGCCGCATTCATGCCCGGGCAGAGTGGACACTGTTGGGGAACGTAGTAATTTCAAAAATTTTCCTACGATCACGCAAGACCATGGTGATGGCATAGCAACGAGAGGATAGAGTATCCGCCCACGCCCTCGTGAGACCGAAAGCGAAGCGTTATAACAACGCGGTTGATGTAGTCGTACTTCTTCCCGATCCAACCGATCCAAGTACCGAGCGTCACGGCACCTCCGAGTTCTGCACACGTTCAGCTCGATGGCGTCCCTCGAACTCCGATCCAGCCGAGTGTTGAGGAGAGTTTCACAAGACGACGGCGTGGTGACGATGATGATGTTCCACCGACGCAGGGCTTCGCCTAAGCTCCGCCACGGTATGATCGAGGTGTAATCTGGTGGAAGGGGCACCGACACGGCTAAGGAACGATCTAATCGATCAACTTGTGTGTCATGGGGTGCCCCTGCCCCTGATATAAAGGAGGGAAGGGAGGGCTGGCGGCCAGAGGGAGGCGCATCGGGGTGTCCTACTCCTACTAGGAGTAGGATTCCCCCAAATCCTAGTCCAACTAGGGTTTGACCAAGGGAGAGGGGAGAGAGGCGCCCCCTTCTCCTAATCCTAATAGGACTAGGGAAGGGGAAGGCTGCGGCCAGCTATAGGGCCCCTTTTCTCTTTCCCTTAAGGCCCATCAAGGCCCATTGACTCCCGGGGTTCGGTAACCCCGGTACTCGATAAAATTCCCAATTTCACCCGGAGTGATTCCGAGTCAAACATAGGCTTCCAATATATCAATCTTTATGTCTCGACCATTTGAGACTCCTCGTCATGTCCGTGATCTCATCAGGGACTCGAACAACCTTGGTACATCAACATCATAAAACTCATAGTAAGCATCATCGAAGCGTTAAGCGTGCGGACCCTACGGGTTCGAGAACTATGTAGACATGACCGAGACACCTCTCGGTCAATAACCAATAGCGGACCTGGATGCCCATATTGGTTCCTACATATTCTACGAAGATCTTTATCGGTCGGACCGCATAACAACATCGTTGTTCCTTTGTCATCGGTATGTTACTTGCCCGAGATTCGATCGTCGGTATCAATACCTAGTTCAATCTCGTTATCGCAAGTCTCTTTACTCGTCCGTAATACATCATCTCATAACTAACTCATTAGTTACAATGCTTGCAAGGCTTAGGTGATGAGCATTACCGAGAGGGCCCAGAGATACCTCTCCGACAATCGGAGTGACAAATCCTAATCTCAAATATGCCAACCCAACATGTACCTTTGGAGACACCTGTAATGTACCTTTATAATCACCCAGTTACGTTGTGACGTTTGGTAGCACCCAAAGTGTTCCTCGGGCAAATGGGAGTTGCATAATCTCATAGTCATAGGAACATGTATAAGTCATGAAGAAAAGCACTAGCAACAAACTATACGATCAGGTGCTATGCTAATGGAATGGGTCATGTCAATCAGATCATTCAACCAATGATGTGATCCCATTAATCAAATAACAACTCCTTGTCCATGGTTAGGAAACATAACCATCTTTGATTAACGAGCTAGTCAAGTAGAGGCATACTAGTGACACTCTGAGGTTTATGTATTCACACATGTATTATGTTTCCGGTTAATACAATTCTAGCATGAATAATAAACATTTATCATGATATAAGGAAATAAATAATAACATTTATTATTGCCTCTAGGGCATATTTCCTTGATCTCCCACTTGCACTAGAGTCAATAATCTAGATTACACAAGAATGATTCTAACACCCATGGAGTCTTGGTGCTGATCATGTTTTGCTCGTGGAAGAGGCTTAGTCAACGGGTCCGCAACATTCAGATCCGTATGTATCTTGCATATCTCTATGTCTCCCACGGACCAAATCCGGATGGAGTTGAAGGCGTCTTTTGATGTGCTTGGTTCTCTTGTGAAATCTGGATTCCTTTGCCAAGGCAATTGCACGATATTGTCACAAAAGATTTTCATTGGACCCGATACACTAGGTACAACACCTAGATCGGATATGAACTCCTTCATCCAGACTCCTTCATTAGCTGCTTCGAAGCAGCTATGTATTCAACTTCACATGTAGATCCCATAGCGACGCTTTGTTTGGAACTGCACCAACCGGCAGCTCCACCGTTTAATGTAAATACGTATCCGGTTTGCGATTTAGAATCGTCCGGATCAGTGTCAAAACTTGCATCGGCGTAACGTTCTGACGAGCTCTTTGTCACCGCCATAAATGAGAAACATATCCTTAGTTCTTCTCAAGTACTTAAGGATGTTCTTGACCGCTGTCCGATGATCCACTCTGGATTACTTTGGTACTGCTCGCTAAACTTACACAAGGCACACATCAGGTCTGGTACACAGCATTGCATACATGATAGAGCCTATGGCTGAAGCATAGGAACATCTTTCATTTCTCTCTATCTTCTGCGGTGGTCGGGCATTGAGTCTTACTCAATTTCACACCTTGTAATACCGGCAAGAACCCTTTCTTTGCACGATCCATTTGAACTTTTTCAAAACTTTATCAAGGTATGTGCTTTGTGAAAGTCCTATTAAGCGTCTTGATCTATCTCTATAGATCTTAATGCCCAATATGTAAGCAGCTTCACCGAGGTCTTTCATCGAAAAACTTTTATTCAAGTATCCCTTTATGCTATCCAGAAATTCTATATCATTTCCGATCAATAATATGTCATCCACATATAATATCGGAATGCTCTGAGCTCCCACTCACTTTCTTGTAAATACAGGCTTCTCCAAAAGTGCATATAAAACCAAATGCTTTGATCACACTATCAAAGCGTTTATTCCAACTCCGAGAGGCTTGCACCAGTCCATAAATGGATCGCTGGAGCTTGCACACTTTGTTAGCTCCTTTGGATCGACAAAACCTTCGGTTGCATCATATACAACTCTTCTTCCGAAATCCATTCAGGAATGCAGTTTTAACATCCATTTGCCAAATTTCATAATCATAAAATGCGGCAATTGCTAACATGATTCGGACGGACTTAAGCATCGCCACTGGTGAGAAGGTCTCATCGTAGTCAATCCCTTGAACTTGTCGAAAACCTTTTGCAACAAGTCGAGCTTTATAGACAGATAACATTACCATCGCGTCGTCTTCTTCTTGAAGATCCATTTATTCTCAATTGCTTGCCGATCATCGGGCAAGTCAACCAAAGTCCACACTTTGTTCTCATACATGGATCCCATCTCAGATTTCATGGCCTCAAGCCATTTTGTGGAATCTGGGCTCACCATCGCTTCTTCATAGTTAGTAGGTTCATCATGTTCCAATAACATGACTTCCAAAACAGGATTACCGTACCACTCAGTGCGGATCTTGTTCTGGTTGATCTCTGAAGTTCTGTAGAAACTTGATCTGAAGTTTCATGATCATCATCATTAGCTTCCTCCCTATTTGGTGTAGGTGTCACGTAAACTGTTTTACGTGATGTACTACTTCTCAATAAGGGAGTAGATACAGATTATCTCATCAAGTTCTACTTTCCTCCCACTCACTTCTTTCGAGAGAAACTCCTTCTCTAGAAAGTTTCGAATTTAGCAACAAAAATCTTGCCTTCGGATCTGTGATAGAAGGTGTACCCAACTGTCTCCTTTGGGTATCCTATGAAGACACATTTCTCCGATTTGGGTTCGAGCTTATCAGGTTGAAGCTTTTTCACATAAGCATCGCAGCCCCAAACTTTCAAAAGCGACAACTTTGGTTTCTTGCCAAACCACAGTTCATAAGGCGTCGCTTCAGCGGTTTAGATGGTGCCCTATTTAAAGTGAATGTAGCCGTCTCTAAAGCATAACCCCAAAAGCGATAGCGGTAAATCAGAAGAGACATCATAGATCGCACCATATCTAATAAAGTACGATTCGACGTTCGGACACACCATTACGTTGTGGTGTTCGGTGGCGTAAGTTGCGAAACTATTCCGCATTGTTTCAAATGTAGGCCAAACTCGTAACTCAAATATTCTCCTCCACGATCAGATCGTAGGAACTTTATTTTCTTGTTACGATGATTTTCCACTTCACTCTGAAATTCTTTGAACTTTTCAAATGTTTCAGACTTGTGTTTCATTAAGTAGATATACCCATATCTGCTCAAATCATCTGTGAAGGTGAGAAAATAACGATATCCGCCACGAGCCTCAACATTCATTGGACCACATACATCAAGATGTATGATTTCCAATAAATCTGTTGCTCTCTCCATAGTTCCGGAGAACGGTGTTTTAGTCATCTTGCCCATAAGGCACGGTTTGCAAGTGCCAAGTGATTCATAATCAAGTGACTCCAAAAGTCCATCGGCATGGAGTTTCTTCATGCGTTTTACACCGATATGACCTAAACGGCGGTGCCACAAATAAGTTGCACCATCATTATCAACTCTGCATCTTTTGGTTTCAACATTATGAATATGTGTATCACTACTATCAAGATTAAGTAAAACAAACCATTCTTCAATGGTGCATGACCATAAAAGATATTATTCATATAAATAGAACAACCATTATTCTCTCGATTTAAATGAATAACCGTCTCGCATCAAACAAGATCCAGATATAATGTTCATGCTCAACGATGGTACTAAATAACAATTATTTAGGTCTAATACTAATCCGAAGGTAGATGTAGAGGTAGCGTGCCGATTGCGATCACATCGACTTTGGAACCATTTCCCACGCGCATCGTCACCTCGTCCTTAGCCAATCTTCGCTAATCCGTAGCCCTGCTTTGAGTTGCAAATATTAGCAATGTAACCAGTATCAAATACCAGGTGCTCTGCGAGTATTAGTAAGGTACACATCAATAACAAGTATATCACATATACCTTTGTTAACCTTGCCATCCTTCTTATCCGCCAAATACTTGGGGCAGTTCCGCTTCAAATGACCAGCCTGCTTGCAATAGAAGCACTCAGTTTCAGGCTTAGGACCAGACTTGGGTTTCTTCTCTTGATCAGCAACTTGCTTGCTGCTCTTTTGAAGTTTCCTTTTCTTTCCTTTGCCCTTTTCTTGAAACTAGTGGTTTTGTTAACCATCAACACTTGATGCTCCTTTTGATTTCTACCTCCATGCTGCTTTCAAAGCATCGCTAAGAGCTCGGGCATAGTTTTGGTCATCCCTTGCATATTATAGTTCATCACGAAGCTCTTGTAGCTTGGTGGCGATGATTGGAGAATTTGTCAATGACGCAATCATCCGGAAGATTAACTCCCAGTTGAATCAAGTGATTGTTATATCCGGACATTACGAGTATATGCTCACCGATGAACCATTCTCCTCCATCTTACAGCTATAGAACTTATTGGAGACTTCATATCTCTCAATCCGGGCATTCGCTTGAATATTAACTTCAACTCTGGAACATCTCATATGCTCCATGGTGTTCAAAACGACGTTGAAGTCCGTTTCTAAGCCGTAAAGCATGGCACATTGAACTATAGAGTAGTCATCAGCTTTGCTTTGCCAGACGTTCACAACTTCGGCGCAGCCCTTGCACCAGCCCGGCACCTAACGGTGCTTCCAGGACGTAATTCTTCCAATGCAGCAATAAGGATAATCCTCGTTACGGACCCAGTCCGTAATTGCTGCCATCATCTTTCAACTTTGCTTTCTCAAGGAACGCATTAAAATTCAACGGAACAACAAAGACGAGCCATCTATCTACACATCATAGACAAGCAAGATACTATCGGTACTAAGTTCATGATAAATTTAAGTTCAATTAATCATATTACTTAAGAACTCCCACTTAGAAAAATATCCCTCCAATTCTCTAAGTGATTTCGTGATCCATTTCAACTACACCATGACCGATCATCACGTGTGATGGAGTAGTTTCAATGGTGAACATCAATATGTTGATCATATCTACTATATGATTCACGCTCGACCTTTCGGTCTCCGTGTTCCGAGGTCATATCTTATATGCATAGCTCGTCAAGTATAACCTGAGTATTCGCGTGCGCAACTGTTTTGCACCCGCTGTATTTGAACGTAGAGCCTATCACACCCGATCATCACGTGGTGTCTCAAAGACGAAGAACTTTCGCAACGGTGCATACTCGTGGAGAACACTTCTTGATAATTTAGTAAGGATCATCTTATAATGCTACCGTCAATCAAAGCAAAATAAGATGCATAAAGGATTAACATCACATGCAATCAATATAAGTGATATGATATGGCCATCATCATCTTGTGCTTGTGATCTCCATCTCCGAAGCATCGTCATGATCACCATTGTCACCGGCGCGACACCTTGATCTCCATCGTAGTATCGTTGTCGTCTCGCCAACTATTACTTCTACGACTATCGCTACTCCTTAGTGATAAAGTAAAGCAATTACATGGCGTTTGCATCTCATACAATAAAGCGACAACCATATGGCTCCTGCCAGTTGCCGATAACTCGGTTACAAAACATGATCATCTCATACAATAAAATATAGCATCATGTCTTGACCATATCACATCACAGCATGCCCTGCAAAAACAAGTTAGACGTCCTCTACTTTGTTGTTGCAAGTTTTACGTGGCTGCTACGGGCTGAGCAAGAACCGTTCTTACCTACGCATCAAAACCACAACGATACTTCGTCAAATAGACTCCGTTTAACCTTCTCAAGGACCGGGCGAGCCACACTCAGTTCAACTAAAGTGAGAGAGACAGACACCCTTGATCACCTTTAAGCAACGAGTGCTCACAGCGGTGAAACCAGTCTCGCGAAGCGTCACGCGTAATGTCGGTCCGGCCGCTTCATCTCACAATACCGCTGAACCAAAGTATGACATGCTGGTAGGTAGTATGACTTGTATCGCCCACAACTCACTTGTGTTCTACTCGTGCATATGACATCAACGCATAAAACCAGGCTCGATACCCTTTGTTGGGGAACGAGTAATTTCAAAAATTTTCCTACGATCACGCAAGACCATGGTGATGGCATAGCAACGAGAGGATAGAGTATCCGTCCACGCACCCTCGAGACCGAAAGCGAAGCGTTATAACAACGCGGTTGATGTAGTCGCACTTCTTCCCGATCCAACCGATCCAAGTACCGAACGACGGCACCTCCGAGTTCTGCACACGCTCAGCTCGATGACGCCCCTCGAACTCCGATCCAGCCGAGTGTTGAGGAGAGTTTCATCAAGACGACGGCGTGGTGACGATGATGATGTTCCACCGACGCAGGTTTCGCCTAAGCTCCGCCACGGTATGATCGAGGTGTAATCTGGTGGAAGGGGCACCGACACGGCTAAGGAACGATCTAATCGATCAACTTTGTGTCATGGGGTGCCCCTGCCCCTGTATATAAAGGAGGGAAGGGAGGGCTGGCCGGCCAAGAGGGAGGCGCACAGGGTGTCCTACTCCTACTAGGAGTAGGATTCCCCCAAATCCTAGTCCAACTAGGGTTTGACCAAGGGAGAGGGAGAGAGGCGCCACCCCTTCTCCTAATCCTAATAGGACTAGGGAAGGGGAAGGCTGCGCCAGCTATAGGGCCCCTTTTCTTTCCCCTTAAGGCCCATCAAGGCCCATTGACTCCCCGGGGTTCCAGTAAACCCGGTACTCGCATAAAATTCCCAATTTCACCCGGAGTGATTCCGAGTCCAAACATAGGCTTCCAATATATCAATCTTTATGTCTCGACCATTTCGAGACTCCTCGTCATGTCCGTGATCTCATCCGGGACTCGAACAACCTTCGTACATCAACATCATAAAACTCATAGTAAGCGCCATCGAAGCGTTAGCGTGCGGACCCTACGGGTTCGAGAACTATGTAGACATGACCGAGACACCTCTCGGTCAATAACCAATAGCGGGACCTGGATGCCCATATTGGTTCCTACATATTCTACGAAGATCTTTATCGGTCAGACCGCATAACAACATACGTTGTTCCTTTGTCATCGGTATGTTACTTGCCCGAGATTCGATCGTCGGTATCCAATACCTAGTTCAATCTCGTTCATCGCAAGTCTCTTTACTCGTTCCGTAATACATCATCTCATAACTAACTCATTAGTTACAATGCTTGCAAGGCTTAGGTGATGAGCATTACCGAGAGGGCCAGAGATACCTCTTCGACAATCGGAGTGACAAATCCTAATCTCAAATATGCCAACCCAACATGTACCTTGGAGACACCTGTAATGTACCTTTATAATCACCCGATTACGTTGTGACGCTTGGTAGCACCCAAAGTGTTCCTCGGGCAAATGGGAGTTGCATAATCTCATAGTCATAGGAACATGTATAAGTCATGAAGAAAAGCACTAGCAACAAACTATACGATCAGGTGCTATGCTAATGGAATGGGTCATGTCAATCAGATCATTCAACCAATGATGTGATCCCATTAATCAAATAACAACTCCTTGTCCATGGTTAGGAAACATAACCATCTTTGATTAACGAGCTAGTCAAGTAGAGGCATACTAGTGACACTCTGTAGGTTTATGTATTCACACATGTATTATGTTTCCGGTTAATACAATTCTAGCATGAATAATAAACATTTATCATGATATAAGGAAATAAATAATAACATTTATTATTGCCTCTAGGGCATATTTCCTTCAGACACGACCTCTCACTGGCGCCTGCGTTGAAGGGAGAAGTGGACTCAAGAGTGATGGTTGCTTCATCTGTCCAACTTACTGCTGGGTCTATGTGATTTGATGGCTCATTGGTCATTATTACTGAGGTGGTACGACTGCTGGATGTCCCACGCTTTGGCGAAAGGAGGTACTAGATTACAATTTTCTCCATTCTTACAACGAAGGAGTGCTAAAGCAGTGCAAACACGCAAGCTCAGTGATTACATGGCCCACCTCACACTATCACCATATTTTATGGACACTGTGCGACACCTAACTCTTTACATGGTAGTATAGTACAGACTGTACTTTCTCAGCGAGATAAATTTGTACAATGATATGAAGCTTCCAGCTTCTGTTTCATGTATCTTGCGTCCAAGGTTGCCCCGTTGCAACATTTCATCAAATACAAAGGAGACTAACATGCATGCTATTGCATCTCAATGATTGACAAATCATAGCCAATATGTACTCCCTCCATTCCAAAATAAGTGTCTCAACTTTATGCAAACTTTAGTACAAAGTTGTACTACTACTAAAGTTGACACTTATTTTGGAACAGAGACAACTAAAGAAAAAAAACGATCAATGCAGTCCCTAGCCCTTGAACCCTAAACCCTAACCAGGCTTTAATTTGTTGGCGATGTTGAACCTTCCGAAGAAATGAAGTTTGCAACCCTTTGACCATCGGATCATTTTGTGCAGTTTCACTAAAATTGAGATGAGCATCCCTCTGGCAAAGAAATGGAAGAAGCATGATTAGAATAAGATTACTGGGACTAGTTGGTGAGACATAAACTCATCACAAATACAGTAGAAGCCAGTAGAGGTACGTGCGGGGCAAAGAAGTAGAGAAATATCCACATGGAGCGATGTGGGCAGCTGGGGCAGTGGTGCAAGCCAGTTGTAAAGGAAGTTGTACCTGAGGGATGTCGGGATGTAGCTCAACCTAGAGGAGGGCGGCGGGAGGTGGCAACTGCCCACGTCGCGGCAGTGAGCAAGGGACGAAGGCAACCGCACCAGCTTTGTGAGAGAGAACAGCGGGGACCCCTGATCAGGACGTGCCGACAGTGGGTTTTCACCGTCAGCGACGGCGACCGCATCTACACAAAGCGTCTGCCCCTTCCCCCGGCGGACGTGACCCGCCCAGATGTTAGAGATGTGGCCACAGTCGTTTTGTGCGAGAGTGTGTGAAGAGAGCAACCCCAGCAAGCAACCGTGTAGGCTCGTCCTGGCTATTTATAGTGGAGTGGTTTCTTTTTCTCTCCATATGAACCTATTTATATTGCGTACGTGCCACTGAAGGACAAAGACTTTATTTATAAATGACGCGGCACCGTTCATGCGTGGTTCCCGACCCTCCATTATTTATAAGTGAGTAACTACTACTAGACGCATCAAATTAACATGTGGGCTGCATCATCGTACAAAAAATGAGCTCCACCGTGTCACGTGTGTGGTTGGGGAAGACGCAAAAGACGCAAAGAGTGCTACTAGTACTACGTGTGTGGGTGCGTGCACCTCCTCTCTTCGAGCATGGTTATTAGTAAAAGTATAGCCCACTACTCTACCACGCGGTTATTATATGGGCAAAGAGTATAGGCAGTAATAATGACTAATAAGTCATCAAATCACGAGGCCCACCTTTATCTATGTTTGACTGTGGAAGCAGCCATCATTTCACTCCTCGTTGAATATCCATCCGCTGCTACGTCTGCAAATAAATAAGAATCCGCTTCAACCTCCGCAGCATCAGTACTGCGGGATGGTCCAAACGCGACACTACGATCAGAGACCCTTCGACGAAACCGTGTGCGATGCCATAATCGCAAACAGTGGTGTAAAAAAACCATCCAAAAAGGTGCAAAACGTTTGCGATGACAGATGCATCAAACACGGTTCAGATTTTAGTTGCGTGTGCGATGCAGGGCATACGGTTCAGTTCAATTAACTATTTGGGATGAGGAGGAACAAACAAAAGGGGCAGCCAAATGAAGGCATGTGCGATATACAGCATACGGTTCACTAGGATGAACTGTGTGTGTGATTAGGCAACACAATGAAAACGGTTCAACTGAACAAGATGTGTGTGATACGCAACAAACAGGTCCGTAATCAGAAATGTGTGCGAAGACCAACAATAACAGAGGCGATTGCTGCTAGATATATATATATATATATATATATATATATATATATATATATATATATATATATATATATATATATATATATATATATATATATATATATATATATATATATATATATATATATATATATATATATATATATATAACTGAAATAAACATCTAATTACATAAGTGACTATACAGATCATTCGCACACACCTCAATAAACAATTGCATGCATTCTAAAGTAGGAGAAACGATCGTCTAGTCATCTACTTCTTGTGACGCTCCCGCCACTGCCCTGTGGCTCGATCCCTCGTCTGGGGCAGGAAGAGACACTTCCTCATGTGAACGATCCGCCTGTACATCTCGTAGCTTGTCTACGCGTTCATGGCCGCGTACTTGACATGTTGTTCATCCAGTGTCTCATGCCACACACTGTGCCAGGCGTTCTTGTCCTTATTGCTCTCATTCTTCATCTTCATGTAGTAGGCGTCGATGATGCCGAGGCGAGGTCAACCAGGGAGTTCGGTTTGTTTTTGTCGCTGCCCCAGACCTTGTAGTGGTGCCAGATGTTGACAAGATTCGGGCATTTAAAGTCTGAAACCTTGAGCGCTTTTAGATTGTTCGTGGTGTCCACCATAGCGAAACTGTAGTTGGAGCTGTTGATAAACCTGGAGGAACGCTCGCAAGGCCTTGTGGCAAGGTGGTAGTGGTAGACGAGGACGTCATGTCGCATGCACAATTGGGCAACGACAACCTTCTGATCGTGCCCGGCACGACTGATGGTGTACTCGAGATCGAAGCCAACCACTCGGTACTTGTCCTCGGCAAGGAACTACTCCATAGTTTGGATGGAGCTCTCCACCGAGACAGGACCATTCGTGTACACCACCGAGAGGGCCTTGTTGGGGAACGTAGTAATTTCAAAAAATTTCCTACGCACACGCAAGACCATGGTGATGGCATAGCAACGAGAGGGGAGAGTGTCCGTCCACGTACCCTCGTAGACCGAAAGCGGAAGCGTTTATAACAACGCGGTTGATGTAGTCGTACGTCTTCATGATCCGACCGATCCAAGTACCGAACGTACGGCACCTCCGTGTTCAGCACACGTTCAGCTCGATGACGATCCCCGGACTCCGATCCAGCAAAGTGTTGGGGATGAGTTCCATCAGCACGACGGCGTGGTGACGATGATGATGCTCCACCGACGCAGGGCTTCGCCTAAGCTCCGCGACGATATGACTTCTCCGGCGCAGGGCTTCGCCTAAGCTCCGCAACGATATGACCGAAGTGGAATATGGTGGAAGGGGCACCGACACGGCTAAGGAACGATCCAGATCAACTTGTGTGTCATGGGGTGCCCCCTGCCTCAGATATAAAGGAGCAAGGGGGTGCGGCCGGCCCTAGAGAGGCGCCGAGGAGTCCTACTCCCACCGGAGTAGGACTCCCCCTCTCCTAGTTGGACTAGGACTTGGGGAAGGGGAAGAGGGAAGGGTGCGGCCCCTCCCCTAGTCCATTCGGACTAGGCCATGGGGCGCGCGCCTGCCCTAGGCAGCCCTCTCTCTTTCCGCAGGCCCAATAAGGCCCAATACTTCTCCCGGCGAATTCCGTAACTCTCCGGTACTCAAAATACCCAATCATTCGAACCTTTCCGAACTCCGAATATAGTCGTCCAATATATCGATCTTTACGTCTCGACCATTTCGAGACTCCTCGTCATGTCCCCGATCTCATCCGGGACTCAACTCCTTTGGTACATCAAAACTCATAAACTCATAATATAACCATCATCGAAACCTTAAGCGTGCGGACCCTACGGGTTCGAGAACTATGTAGACATGACCTAGAACTATTCTTGGTCAATAACCAATAGCGGAACCTGGATGCCCATATTGGCTCCTACATATTCTACGAAGATCTTTATCGGTCAAACCGCATAACAACATACTTTGTTCCCTTTGTCATTGGTATGTTACTTGCCCGAGATTCGATCGTCGGTATCCAATACCTAGTTCAATCTTGTTACCGGCAAGTCTCTTTACTTGTTCCGTAATACATCATCTCATAACTAACTCATTAGTTACAATGCTTGCAAGGCTTAGGTGATGAGTATTACCGAGAAGGCCCAGAGATACCTCTCCGACAATCGGAGTGACAAAACCTAATCTCGAAATACGCCAACCCAACATGTACCTTTGGAGACACCTGTAGTACTCCTTTATAATCACCCAGTTACGTTGTGACGCTTGGTAGCACCAAAGTGTTCCTCCGTAAACGGAGTTGCATAATCTCATAGTTACAGGAACATGTATAAGTCATGAAGAAAGCAATAGCAACATACTAAACGATCATGTGCTAGGCTAACGGAATGGGTCATGTCAATCACATCATTTTTCTAATGATGTGATCCCGTTAATCAAATGACAACTCATGTCTATGGCTAGGAAACTTAACCATCTTTGATTCAACGAGCTAGTCAAGTAGAGGCATACTAGTGACACTATGTTTTGTCTATGTATTCACACATGTATTATGTTTCCGGTTAATACAATTCTAGCATGAATAATAAACATTTATCATGAAATAAGGAAATAAATAATAACTTTATTATTGCCTCTAGGGCATATTTCCTTCAGTCTCCCACTTGCACTAGAGTCAATAATCTAGTTCACATCGCCATGTGATTTAAAATTAATAGTTCACAACTATATGTGTTTAACACTCATAGTTCACATCGACATGTGACCAACACCCAAAGGGTTTACTAGAGTCAGTAATCTAGTTCACATCTCTATGTGATTAATACCCAAAGAGTACTAAGGTGTGATCATGTTTTGCTTGTGAGATAATTTTAGTCAACGGTCTCACATTCAGAGCCGTAAGTATTTTGCAAATTTCTATGTCTACAATGCTCGCACGGAGCTACTCTAGCTAATTGCTCCCACTTTCAATATGTATCCAGATTGAGACCCAGAGTCATCTAGATTAGTGTTTAAAACTTGCATCGACGTAACCCTTTACGATTTAACCTTTTCACTTCCATAATCGAGAAACATATCCTTATTCCACTAAGGATAATTTTGACCGCTGTCCATTGATCTACTCCTAGATCACTATTGCACTCCTTGCCAAGCTTAGTGGTAGGGTATGCAATAGATCTGGTACACAAGATGACATACTTTATAGAACCTATGGCTGATGCATAGGAATGACTTTCATTCTCTTTCTATCTTCTGCCGTGGTCGGGTTTTGAGTCTTACTCAATTTCACACCTTGCAACACAGGCAAGAACTTTTCTTTGACTGCTCCATTTTGAACTACTTCAAAATCTTGACAAGGTATGTACTTATTGAAAAACTTATCAAGCGTTTTGATCTATCTCAATAGATCTTGATGCTCAATTTGTAAGCAGCTTCACCGAGGTCCTTTTTGAAAAAACTCCTTTCAAACACTCCTTTATGTTTTGCAGAATAATTCTACATTATTTCCGATCAACAATATGTCATTCACATATACTTATCGAAATGCTGTAGTGCTCCCACTCACTTTCTTGTAAATACAGGCTTCTCCAAAAGTCAGATAAAACCATATGCTTTGATCAAATCATCAAGCATATATTCCAACTCGAGATGCTTGCACCAGTCCATAGATGGATCATTGGAGCTTGCACATTTTGTTAGCATCTTTAGGATTGACAAAACCTTCGGTTGCATCATATACAACTCTTCTTTAATAAATCCATTAAGGAATGCAGTTTTGACATCCATTTGCCAGATTTCATAAAATGTGGCAATTGCTAACATGATTCGGATAGACTTAAGCATCGTTACGAGTGAGAAAATTTCATCGTATTCAACACCTTGAACTTGTCGAAAACCTTTTGCAACAAGTCGAGCTTTGTAGATAGTAACACTACTATCAGTGTCCATCTTCCTCTTGAAGATCCATTTATTTAACATGGCTTGCTGATCATAGAGCAAGTCAATCAAAGTCCATACTTTGTTCTCATACATGGATCCTATCTCAGATTTCATGGCCTCAAGCCATTTAGCGGAATCTGGGCTCATCATCGCTTCCTCATAGTTCGTAGGTTCATCATGGTCTAGTAACATGACTTCCGAACATGATTACCGTACCACTACAGTGCGGATCTTACTCGAAGATCTACGAGGTTTGGTAGCAACTTGATCTGAAGTTTCATGATCATCATCATTAACTTCCTTACTAATTGGTGTAGGAATCACCGAACTGATTTCGTGATGAACTACTTTCCAATAAGGGAGAAGGTACAATTACCTCATCAAGTTCTACTTTCCTCCCACTCACTTCTTTCGAGAGAAAACTTCTTCTCTAGAAAGGATCCATCTTAGCAACGAAAAACTTGCCTTCGGATCTGTGATAGAAGGTGTACCCAATAGTCACCTTTGGGTATTCTATGAAGACGCACTTCTCCGATTTGGGTTAGAGCTTATCGGTGAAAACTTTTTCACATAAGCATCACAACTCCAAACTTTAAGAAACGACAACTTAGGTTTATCGCTAAACCATAGTTCATACGGTGTCATCTCAACGGATTTAGATGGTGCCCTATTAAACGTGAATGCAGCTGTCTCTAATGCATAACCCAAAACGATAGTGGTAAATCGGTAAGATACATCATAGATTGCACCATATCCAATAAAGTGCGGTTACGACGCTCGACACACCATTATGTTGTGGTGTTCCATGTGGCGTGAGCTGTGAAACTATTCCACATTGTTTTAATTGAAGACCAAACTCAGAACTCAAATATTCATCTCCACGATCAGATCGCAGAAACTTTATTTTCTTGTTACGATGATTTTCCACTTCACTCTGAAATTCTTTGAACCTTTCAACTATTTCAGACTTATGTTTCATCAAGTAGATATACCCATATCTGCTCAAATCATCTTGTGAAGGTCAGAAAAATAACGATACTTGCCACGAGCATCAACACTCATTGAATCACATACATCGGTATGTATTATTTCCAATAAGTCAAGAGCTTGTTCCATTGTTCCGAGAACGGAGTTTTAGTCATCTTGCCCAAAAGGCATGGTTCGCAAGCATCAAATGATTCATAATCAAGTGATTCCAAAAGTCCATCGGCATGGAGTTTTCTTCATGCGCTTTACACCAATATGACTCCAAACGGCAAGTGCCACAAATAAGTTGCACTATCATTATTAACTTTGCATCTTTTGGCATCAATATTATGAATATGTGTATCACTACGATCGAGATCCAACAAACTATTTTTATTGGGTGTATGACCATTGAAGGTTTTATTCATTTAAACAGAACAATAATTGTTCTTTGACTTTAAATGAATAACCGTTTGAAAACTATTTTCATTGGGTGTATGACCATCGAAGGTTTTATTCATGTAAATGAACAACAATTATTCTTTGACTTTAAATGAATAACCGTTTTGCAATAAACATGATCAAATCATATTCATGCTCAACGCAAACACCAAATAACATTTATTTAGGTTTAACACTAATCCCGAAAGTATAGGGAGTGTGCGATGATGATCATATCAATCTTGGAACTACTTCCAACACTCATCGTCACTTCCCTTCAACTAGTTTCTGTTCATTCTGCAACTCCTGTTTGAGTTACTACTCTTAGCAACCGAACCAAGTATCAAATACCGAGGGTTGCTATAAACACTAGTAAAATACACATCAATAATTTGTATATCAAATATACATTTGTTCACTTTGCCATCCTTCTTATCCGCCAAATACTTGGGGTAGTTCCGCTCCAAAGGACCAGTTCCATTGTAGCAAAAGCACTTAGTCTCGTGCTTAGATCTAGACTTGGGCTTCTTCACCGAGCAGCAACTTGCTTGCCGCTCTACTTGAAGTTCCCTTTCTTTCCCTTTGCCCTTTTCTTGAAACTAGTGGTCTTGTCAATCATCAACACTTGATGCTCTTTCTTGATTTCTACCTTCGTCGATTTCAACATCACGAAGAGCTTGGGAATTACTTTTGTCATCCCTTGCATATTATAGTTCATCACGAAGTTCTACTAACTTGGTGATGGTGACTAGAGAATTTTGTCAATCACTATCTTATCTCGGAAGATTAACTCCCACTTGATTCAAGCGATTGAAGTACCTGCATAATCTGAGCACATGCTCACTAGTTGAGCGATTCTCCTCCATCTTTTAGCTATAGAACTTGTTGGAGACTTCATATCTCTCAACTCGGTATTTGCTTGAAATATTAACTTCAATTCTGGAACATCTCATATGGTCCATGACGCTCAAAACGCCTTTGAAGTCCCGATTCTAAGCTGTTAAGCATGGTGCACTAAACTATCAAGTAGTCATCATATTGAGCTAGCCAAACGCTCATAACGTCTCAGATCGCTCATATTGAGCTAGCCAAACGCTCATAACGCCTGCATCCGCTCCTGCAATAGGTCTGTCACCTAGCGTGCATTAAGGACATAATTCTTTGCTGCAGCAATGAGGATAAACCTCAGATCACGGATCCAATCCGCATCATTGCTACTAACATCTTTCAATACAATTTTTCTAGGAACACATATGAAAACATAGGGAAGCAACAACGCGAGCTATTGATCTACAACATAATTTGCAAAATACTACCAGGACTAAGTTCATGATAAATTAAAGTTCAATTAATCATATTACTTAAGAACTCCCACTTAGATAGACATCTCTAGTCATCTAAGTGATTACGTGATCCAAATCAACTAAACCATGTCCGATCATCACGTGAGATGGAGTAGTTTCAATGGTGAACATCACTATGTTGATCATATCTACTATATGATTCACGTTCGACCTTTCGGTCTCCGTGTTCGAGGCCATATCTGTTATATGCTAGGCTCGCCAAGTTTAACTCGAGTATTCGCGTGTGCAACTGTTTTGCACCCGTTGTATTTGAACGTAGAGCCTATCACACCCGATCATCACGTGGTGTCTCAAAGACGAAGAACTTTCGCAACGGTGCATACTCGGGAGAACACTTCTTGATAATTTTAGTGAGAGATCATCTTATAATGCTACCGTCAATCAAAGCAAGATAAGATGCATAAAGGATAAACATCACATGCAATCAATATAAGTGATATGATATGGTCATCATCATCTTGTGCTTGTGATCTCCATCGCCAAGCACCGCCATGATCACCATCATCACCGGCGCGACACCTTGATCTCCATCGTAGCATCGTTGTCGTCTTCGCCAACTATTGCTTCTACGACTATCGCTATTGCTTAGTGATAAAGTAAAGCAATTACATGGCTTTGCATTTCATACAATAAAGCGACAACCATATGGCTCCTGCCGATTGCCGATAACTCGTTACAAAACATGATCATCTCATACAATAAAATATAGCATCACGCCTTGACCACATCACATCACAACATGCCCTGCAAAAACAAGTTAGACGTCCTCTACTTTGTTGTTGCAAGTTTTACGTGGCTGCTACGGGCTGAGCAAGAACCGTTCTTACCTACGCATCAAAACCACAACGATAGTTTGTCAAGTTGGTGCTGTTTTAACCTTCGCAAGGACCGGGCGAGCCACACTCGGTTCAACTAAAGTGAGAGAAACCGACACCCACCGTCACCTTTAAGCAACTAGTGCTCAAGCGGTGAAACCAGTCTCACGTAAGCGTACGCGTAATGTCGGTCCGGGCCGCTTCATCTCACAATACCGCCGAACCAAAGTATGACATGCTGGTAAGCAGTATGACTTATATCGCCCACAACTCACTTGTGTTCTACTCGTGCATATGACATCAACGCATAAAACCAGGCTCGGATGCCACTGTTGGGGAACGTAGTAATTTCAAAAAATTTCCTACGCACACGCAAGACCATGGTGATGGCATAGCAACGAGAGGGGAGAGTGTCCGTCCACGTACCCTCGTAGACCGAAAGCGGAAGCGTTTATAACAACGCGGTTGATGTAGTCGTACGTCTTCACGATCCGACCGATCCAAGTACCGAACGTACGGCACCTCCGAGTTCAGCACACGTTCAGCTCGATGACGATCCCCGGACTCCGATCCAGCAAAGTGTTGGGGATGAGTTCCGTCAGCACGACGGCGTGGTGACGATGATGATGCTCCACCGACGCAGGGCTTCGCCTAAGCTCCGCGACGATATGACTTCTCCGGCGCAGGGCTTCGCCTAAGCTCCGCAACGATATGACCGAAGTGGAATATGGTGGAAGGGGGCACCGCACACGGCTAAGGAACGATCCGTAGATCAACTTGTGTGTCATGGGGTGCCCCCTGCCCCAGATATAAAGGAGCAAGGGGGTGCGGCCGGCCCTAGAGAGGCGCTGCCGAGGAGTCCTACTCCCACCGAGTAGGACTCCCCCCTCTCCTAGTTGGACTAGGACTTGGGGAAGGGGAAGAGGGAAGGGTGCGGCCTCCCTAGTCCAATTCGGACTAGGCCATGGGGCGCGCCTGCCCTAGGCAGCCCTCTCTTTCCCGCAGGCCCAATAAGGCCCAATACTTCTCCCGGCGAATTCCGTAACTCTCCGGTACTCGAAAAATACCGAATCATTCGAACCTTTCCGAACTCCGAATATAGTCGTCCAATATATCGATCTTTACGCCTCGACCATTTCGAGACTCCTCGTCATGTCCCCGATCTCATCCGGGACTCGAACTCCTTGGTACATCAAAACTCATAAACTCATAATATAAGCATCATCGAAACCTTAAGCGTGCGGACCCTACGGGTTCGAGAACTATGTAGACATGACCTAGAACTATTCTTGGTCAATAACCAATAGCGGAACCTGGATGCCCATATTGGCTCCTACATATTCTACGAAGATCTTTATCGGTCAAACCGCATAACAACATACTTTGTTCCTTTGTCATTGGTATGTTACTTGCCCGAGATTCGATCGTCGGTATCCAATACCTAGTTCAATCTTGTTACCGCAAGTCTC
This sequence comes from Aegilops longissima, assembly GCA_021605205.1. Taxonomy (NCBI): domain Eukaryota; kingdom Viridiplantae; phylum Streptophyta; class Magnoliopsida; order Poales; family Poaceae; genus Aegilops; species Aegilops longissima. The sequence goes on along the minus strand of CM038682.1, from coordinate 618,544,114 downwards.
TTTACTCGTCCGTAATACATCATCTCATAACTAACTCATTAGTTACAATGCTTGCAAGGCTTAGGTGATGAGTATTACCGAGAAGGCCCAGAGATACCTCTCCGACAATCGGAGTGACAAAACCTAATTTCAAATACGCCAACCCAACATGTACCTTTGGAGACACCTGTAGTACTCCTTTATAATCACCCAGTTACGTTGTGACGTTTGGTAGCACCCAAAGTGTTCCTCCGGTAAACGGGAGTTGCATAATCTCATAGTTACAGGAACATGTATAAGTCATGAAGAAAGCAATAGCAACATACTAAACGATCATGTGCTAGGCTAACGGAATGGGTCATGTCAATCACATCATTCTTCTAATGATGTGATCCCGTTAATCAAATGACAACTCATGTCTATGGCTAGGAAACTTAACCATCTTTGATTCAACGAGCTAGTCAAGTAGAGGCATACTAGTGACACTATGTTTTGTCTATGTATTCACACATGTATTATGTTTCCGGTTAATACAATTCTAGCATGAATAATAAACATTTATCATGAAATAAGGAAATAAATAATAACTTTATTATTGCCTCTAGGGCATATTTCCTTCAGGCCTTCCCCCTCACGTGGGTGTCCACTACGTGATGCGTGGTGAACTGCCCGCCGCCGTTGTCGTAAATGCCGCATTTGGGGCGCCATTGGAGCCACGGGGAGTGCCATTGGAACCGCTGGATGTCCTCTCTGGATGTGTCGTTGTGGGTGTTCTTATTGTGTCATGTGACGTGAGAGATATAAGGTAAATGGCCGCAGGAATAAATGGGGGCCGGGCGGCCTGGATTCTCTGCGCGTCTACATGGCAGTTTTTGCAGCGGGTAACTTCATCGTCGCACCGCGCCTGGCGCAACCGCATGCACACGAACGTCTGTGATCGTGCGCAGGCGTCAAACACTGGCAGCGTGCGTGGAGGGAAGAGGGCAGAGTACCCGGAGGGACGCGAGAGCAGAGCCCGCGTGAGGGGACGCGAGCAGAGCGCGCTGCGGCCGCCTGAACCGCAAGCAACCACACGCATAGAGCAGTTGAACACGCAGGAAATGGTCTCCTACAAGCCGGCCGATAGTTGCGTCGCTGCGTAGAGAGCTGCCGTGTGCTACAACCTCCATCTAGTCTAGTCCTCTTTATATTCTATGCCATACCTTGCCCTCAAATTTAACCAACAAAATGTTAATGCATGTTATAAAAATTATATAATTGGAAACTATGTTCAAATACGAATCCAACGATATAATCTTTGGCGACATGCATTCATATTTTATTAGTTAAATCATACTTATTAACTAGGACAGGGGTATAGTAGGTAATTAAATCACAAATGTTTTTTTATTAACCGTGTGTGTACGTGGCCTTTTGTCCTCCTCTCGCACGTCTTGTCACCTCACGCCATGAGACGGCTTACAGGTATAAGCTTGCTTGCGCAGCGAAGCGTTCTTTGGCCAAACAATGGCGCCAATGAATCGTCGATGAGCCCGTTCCCGCGCAACCTCGCAGGTTCCCGCGCAAGCTTCCCGCCCGACTCGGTGAAATCCCCCAAAATCCCAATGTCGGTGTCAAAACCGACAGGTCTCTGGTAGGGGGTACCGAACTGTGTGTCTAAAGATCAATGGTAACAGGAATGAAGGAGACAATGTTTTACCCAGGTTCGGGCCCTCTTGATGGAGGTAAAACCCTACGTCCTACTCTTGTTTATATTGATGGAGTATCAAGTACAGAGTTGATCTACCTCGAGATCATATGTTGTGGTCTAAAACCTGAGATATGATGAATAATGTCATAATGATCTATCGACTAGCCTGGCCTCAGCTTATATATTGTACCGGAGGCCTAGGATAACAAGAGTCCTAGTCGAATACGTTGGTGGAGAGGAGTCCTTGTCTTGATCACCAAGTCTTGTGGAATCTTCCTTGTATGCGGCATGGGCTGTCCGAAGTGGCCCATGATAGAACCGCCACGGGGGTCCTTGGCCCGATCCACCTGGTCGGGAGACGACGTGATGAGTACCCCCTAGTCCAAGACACCGTCAGTAGCCCCCTAAACCGGTCTTCAAGTTGGGGACGCTCCTCGATTCTTCCAAACTATTCTTCATCTTTGGTCGTCGGTCTTGAAAACTGGTTCAACAAATCTTTTCATCTTCGATCTTGAGGATCACCTAAGCGAATCAGAAGGGTTTACACGTCGGGTATCCGAGGAGCCCCTTTAAGTTATCGGCCTTTATCAATGCCTTGTTATTTTTTTACGCCACACCTCGGGTTTGAAGTTGTTCCCGTGCGGTGGTGTCCTCTTGCATCCGAGCTCCAACGCCGGACTGCATTCGTGGTATATTTTGCAGCCGAGCACCAAGGCCGGACTGTATCCAAGCTCCAATGCCGGACTGTATCCGAGCTCCAACGCCGGTCTATATCCGAGGTGTCATAGATCACCTTGGGTTGAAAAAGTTTGAAGGAGTTTAGCCGAGCTTAATGTCGGAAATGCCCTTTACAGAGCTAGCCACTTGCATCCGAGCTTTATGCCGGACTACTTCCGAGGTGATGCACCACCTCGGGCTTGGGTTGATTGTTTGCGAATTTTATTTCCGAATGATGCAATTTATTTACTGTCGCGATATATAGCTAGTAGCCCTCAAGGTGTGTGTCGGCCTAAAATCCGAGATGCACATTAGAGGAGATGGCGGACGGGCCCTTGAGAGAGGGTCTCGAGAAGTCGCCGTAATATATTAGCTTGAAGCCAGATAGGTCCAGATGGTACCTATTGTTGTCCGAAGACGCATTTGCCCATAGTTCGGTCAAGCCGAACACTAAGCACTTTCAATTTTCTGCATCGAATAGGCAATGCAGTAGCCCCCGAGCCACTGGTCGGGTGGCAACACCAGATCAGGGGATCGATGTACCCATTTAATATTTGTAAATGATAAGCCCGAAGCCCAGTAGCCCCCGAGCCTTAATGTGGGCACGGGTGGCCGAATTAAGGATGACATCCGGAGTAAAATCACGAATTATGTGTAATGATTCTACGTATCCAAGTACTCTACATCATTAATGCTCGGATCCGCATTGTACAAACATTTGTTGACCAACCATCGGCTTCACCCTCCTCGGCCAGTAGCCAGGGAGTGTTTGTCCTACTTTATAAAGCCGTTATAAGGGAAAAGATTTATGGAAAACAAGGCAATCCGGGCGTACGGTTTTATAAACAAAGGTATGCGGAGAGATATGTTATATGAAGAAACATCTTCCAAATAAAATAGGTCCGCTATCGGTTCCTTTCTTTGGTTGCCATGCCGACCATGGTCATGAAACCTCACCTCCAATCAATGCGGGAGAAAAATATTGAGGATTTAGTTTGGGGAAAGTTCCCGAATTATGTGTTCTTTAGCGAACCTAAATTTTCACTTCCGTCGTTGCCGACCAATTATATCCTTTAAGATGGCTAGCTTTAGGCTTCACCCAGTCTGAGATACTAACTCGGATGACCCGGTAGTAACAATCATAGAGGTGCTCCCTTTACTGCCTAGCCGAACAATCGGGAACGTAGGGGTAAGCACATGAGCCAGGCAACCCAGCTTGGCCAACATCTTAAGTCAAATTGATGCATATTTATGGCTTTATAATGATGATTACGGAAGGTAGCCCTCGTATATTAAATACAAACGCCGATGATATGTTTATTTTGACTCTGTTGCGACCGTTTATCAGTTGAAAGTGGCCCATCGTCGGCTTCCACCCCCTTGTAGATGCTACACAGGGTGTTTCTGTAATAACAAAACAACCCTTAGCCGACGTCTCGGTGCCCGAAGGTGGTTGTGTTAGCAGAAACGAGGCAATCAGATATGCGGGCTTTATAACTTTCACTTAGTCATAGGAGCTTTAAACTGGGGAAGCTAGCTATGAGCCCCCGGTTAGTGTTCGGCGATAGCCGAGGTCAAGCCGTAAACACTTCGGTCAATGTTATGAACGACTCGTCATTTAACACGGGGTGACCTCTATCGATCTTATAGTTTAACACAGTCATCGGATCGCTGACTAGTTTGCGCTTATTGTGACAGTCAGTTTTCGGCTTTCTCCACTGAGGTGCTTTAACCATGCTTGCTGCAAGCACAATCGCAGTGGTTTCTCCCTTTGCACACCTAGCCGAATAAAGCGGAACATAGGAGGCAAGAACAGGAGCCGGGCAACCCAACTATTGATCGAAGTCACAATTCGAAACCAATGCATATATAGCAATATCCGAGAATGTTTTTGCCGACTCTCTAAAGGTGTCCGGCGTTGCACTGCGAGACTTATGCCGGAAACACACAAATAGTTTAAAAGTGCCATAGGCTTGGAAGACCAAAAAACTTCAGTAAAAACTTGACGTCCGAACTAGATCAAGTGTTCGGTGCCAATCCAAAAATTGGCCTTAAAAAATTATGCTTTTGTCGTGCTTTAACATGACACATCCTATCTCAAGACTTAAAGCGGGTCAGCCTATGGCTTCAACCTCCTATCCTGAAGGCGGAATACTTCTCGTTAGGAAAGTTTAGCAAACTAAACTCTAGCGGCTTTGAGAGAGAAATTAGGCTCCCCGGCTATTGACCACACACTTGCGTCGAAAAAAAGAGTGATAGAAAAAAGACTTTGCAATGACTAAGAAGAACACTTATTATAAAACAGCTCATACTAATTTAAGAGCCCCCCAAGTGACTTGGGTAAAAGAATTTTATGTATAATGATTGTATGTACCGAAGTACTTATACCATATATGTGTTCCCCCGAACTTTAAACGCGTCTTAACCGACCGTCGGCTTCTCCCTCTTCGGTCAAGGGCCGAAAAGTGTTATGTACTCCACCTGTCGAGAATATCGACGGTGTTTCCGATAACCAGGCAATCAGGCTATAAGGCTGTAACAGCAAAGCGCGCTCAGGGAACTTATGCTATATTACTGACGAAGTGTAAGAAGCATCTTCGAAGAAATAGTACCCCCACTAATACCTTCCTTCAGTTGCTCATTGTTACTATGAGACTTATGCAATAGATTTTTTGTACTCATGAGTTTTGTTGTGTGCCGACCATGATTGAAAACAATAAGAGCGCTAGTTTTCGAATTCACCCAGTCTGAGGTCCTAGCTCGGATGACCCGATCGTGACAATCGCAGAGGTGCTCCCTTTACTCCCTAGCCGAACAATAGGGAACGTAGGGGGTAAACACAGGAGCAAGGCAACCCAGCTTGCGGAACACTTAAGTCAACATGGTGCATATTGTGGCGTAATACACGAACAAGGAATGAAGCCATAAGAGTATAATCATATGCAAGAGGAAAGGCTTCATAAAGGAAGCCCCCAAGTAAACGGGGTATTTGAATTTGTGTGTCACAAACAAAGTTTTGACAACTTTTTCACATACAACTTTTTGCCAAAAAAGTATAATGCTTGGTCGAACCGAACAAAATTTGAAACTGACAGTTTTTGAGCATGAAAGTGACTTAGCTGGTTAATGTGCTCGGTGTTGATGCGTGGCCCGAGCTTGCGGCGGGACAATGTCCCAGACCCCAAGCCGGTCCCGAGGTGGCGGAGCGAAGAGCTCGACACTCCGAAGTGGCTCATAGCACAGCCAATGCAGCCCGACAGTGTGACGCCAAAGTCCCTGGAGTGGGTAAACGAAGTGATGACGAAGCCCCCGGTCCAGCCGAGGTGATGTGGTACGTCGGTACGCCGAGGTGACAGCGCTGCCTGACCCGGATCATTTACTTGTGCACAGAAAATAGTGCAAGCAGGAGATAATAGGAATAATATAAAAATTTGTTGCATAATTAATAATTTATGCAAAGTGAGTAATAAAAGAAATATGGCCCGTGTGCCGAACACTCGATGAGGTAGAGTTCTCTCAACGATGCCGAAGTCCCCGAGGCAACTGAACATGTCGGTATGGCAATTCGACCAACAAGGTGATCACGCGAGCCGATTTATGCCGATTGGGACGACGACGTCGGCTTGCGGAAGTGACCGCGTGATGCAGTCGAAGTCGATCACCTACACACATAAATAGTGTGGTCCAAAAAGAACAATATAAATATATATATATATATAATCCGTGCATAATTGCTTTTCGCAAAAATAATTTATTTAAAGAGATGTGGCCTGGCACCGAAGTCAATGTCGATGCGAGGCGTTGGCGTGATGCGGTGAAGGCATGGAAACGCCTGAATTCACAAGCCGGTCCGAGTTCCGGATGCAGCGTTCGCCGAACGGTATACGGAAACTGACCGAACCACCACGCTATCGTTGTTAATGCGGCCACCCTTTGACAGACCTGTGTATAGATGATGGAACAAACCAGAGTAATAATTCCTTAGGAAAAATAAACCCAAGCAAGAAAAAATTACTAGGATTAATAGCACCTGGTTTATCTGTTGTAGCAATATGAAGAAGGGTTACTCTCAAAATTGGGACTTGATCCGCACACCCATTGCATGATGGGCGATGAAGAGACGGCATGGCGATGCTGACAAAGGTTGGCTCGCCGAGGCAAAGCCCCCGGTCCAGCTAACGTCACGAAGCTGGTCAGCTGGTGACGCCGAAGTCTCCGGAGTAGGTTGATGAAGAGATGGCGAAGCCCCCGGTCTAGCCGAGATGACGGAGCGGGTCGGTAAGGAGACGTTGTAGCTGCCATGTCAGCCGAGGTGTTGAAGCAGTTCGGCGTGATGGACATCGGCTTGAAGAAGCAACAGTGCGGCCATGCCGACGCTGGTCATAACTTGTGACACGGTCAATGCCGGATTGATAAAGAGACTGGGCGGCGATGTCGGTGCGCCTGACCCGTGCAATCCATGGGGCGATGTTGTTGGTGATGATTTAGCCTCCGCAATGCCGAACTCTTGTTCAGCTTGCTAAGGTGATGATTCGATAAGGTTTAGGCTCGGCTCGATGAAGCGACGATCTGTCTAGCGCAGGTGGGCTGACGTGGAGCAATGTTACCGGACTGGTTTGACACCAGCGTAACAGTGAAGAGTACCTCTGAAACGGAGCAAAATTTGTGAGCATGTGTTCGGAAACAAAACACAATACCCTACAAAGAGATTCTTCCAAAAAGGTTGTCCAATATCCCGTTCATGAAGAAATATGAACTCAGGTCGGATTCGTATTCGCGCAGAAAACAGATCCCAAAAGTGATGCACTAATCGGAAGGTTCCCGGAGTTTGGACAGTCGGATCAAGCTGAAATTTTGAGAGGTGGTACATATAGGAATTCCGCAGCCGATCAACGATTGGATCTTCCAAAGCACGTCCGGGCTAGACGCTGGACACCACGCTCCAAACTCGCCCAGATTCCCGTTCAGACTCGACAGGGCTCCGGTATATCGAAGATCGGCGGAGATTGCTCCATCGGAACGCGATGAAATTTTATAGTGTTGTTGTAGAATCAATTCCGCAATATTCCACCGAAGGAATCGTCAAAGCGATGCTCGAGGAGGTGGTGGTAGTGGATACAAGTTTGCTGTTCGGAAAAACAGCACGGTCGCCTGAGAGCAATGTTGACGTTGAGCCCCGGAGCTCCATGGATGATTCCTCCATGATCATGATAGAGATCTGAGTTGATGTTGATGAAGGCCCTCGTCCGAACATGACGATTGGAGGCAGGGCACAGTCCTCGGTCAAGCCATGGTGACCATTCGAGCCGGCGATGAAGATGCTGACGTTGCGGTTGATCTGCAGGTGATCCATTGATCTTTTGCCGATCACACAGCGGAACTCTCAATGCAAGCACCGTTGTCGGTGTCAAAACTGGCAGATCTCGGGTAGGGGGTACCGAACTATGCGTCTAAGGATCAATGGTAACAGGAACAAAGGAGACGATGTTTTACCCAGGTTCGGGCCCTCTTGATGGAGGTAAAACCCTACGTCCTGCTCTTTTTTATATTGATGGAGTATCAAGTACATAGTTGATCTACCTCGAGATCATATGTTGTGGTCTAAAACCTGAGGGTATGATGAATAATGTCATAATGATCTATCGACTAGCCTGGCCTCGACTTATATAATGTACCGGAGGCCTAGGATAACAAGAGTCCTAGTCGAATACGTTGGTGGAGAGGAGTCCTTGTCTTGATCACCAAGTCTTGTGGAATCTTCCTTGTATGCGGCATGGGCTGTCCGAAGTGGCCCATGATAGAACGCCACGGGGGTCCTCGGCCCGATCCACCCGGTCGGGAGACGACGTGGTGAGTACCCCCTAGTCCAGGACACCGTCACCCAATGCTTGCCGGCCTGCTATAAAAACCCTCACGGCCAGCGAGTCATGTGTCGCATTTTCCCCTCCCTCCCTGTAGCTTATCTCGTCTGCTTCTCTCACAATCGCCAATGGCACCGGTCCATCGTCGTCGCTCAGCCACCCCGCCGTCATCAGAGGACAGCTCCAGCTGGGAGGCTACACTGCGGCGGCGGCGCAGTCCCCGGCTGCACGTGGCGTCCTTGTTGGGTGTGCGCGGAACACCCACCACACGCTCCACCGCCGCTGTCCGTCGGCAGCTGTTGCCGGTCGCCGTTGCCGCCACACCACCGTCGAAAGCCAGGGCCATCTCCCGCTCCGCCGCCGCGGCTCGAAGGCGGGAGGTGGCCGTTGTGGCCGCCACCCCACTGCCGACCATCGTGGCCCTCGCCCGCTCGGCCACCGCGGCCCGAAGGCGGGAGGCGGAGGTGGATGCCCGGCTGCCGTGGCCGCCACCCCATCGTCGGCCGCCATGGCTGCCAGCCCACCGTCGACCGCCGGGGTCATCACCCGCTCCGCCACCACCGCCCGAAGGCGGAAGGCGGAGGTGGATGCCCGGATGTGCATCAGCGACCTTGCGCGCTACACCGAGTTCCTGCGGGAGGATGAGGAGCGCCTTGTCGAGCACGCAAAGAGCCTTACCGCCGTCGTGGCTGCGGCACATGCCGCCTCAGAGGCGAGAAATTAGGAGATCTACGAGGAGAACCACCGCTTCGAGAGGGGTCGTCTGGAGCGGCAGAGGGCGTTCGAGGTGAGCGTCGCTGAAGCTGCAACAGCGGCAGGCACCGTATTGCGGTTGCCCAGCTCGTCGATAGGCTCCTCCTCCTCTGCCTCTTACTGAGCGTGCTCGGCAGAGGAGAGGCAGCCGAAAGTAGTACAAAGCCCTTCCGCAGTAGTAGTAATAGTATTTAGGGGCTATTTTGTTCAGTTCATCTGACTATAGATGTGGTGGAACTGTACAACGTACTTAAAATTAGCTAGTATATATAGTTGAACTAGCTATTTCAGTACGTGGTTGGCAATAGTTGGGGAATTTTTTTGTCGGTTCAGCTGTTGAGTTGAACTGTTTGTATAAATTAAGAATGACTGCTTAATCTATGAATGAAATCTATGCTTAATTACTGAATTTTAGTTGCAAAAAAATGATACTGCTAGTGATTTTTAGCTTCATATTTTGACAAATCACAGTGTTACAAGGATTGACAAATGGCAATGTTACTAGATCAACAAATGTCAATCTTTCCAGTTTGACAAACGGCAACATACCCAATATGACAGATGCAAATCTTACCAAATTGTTTGTAAGTGGTTGCATACAAGTCATCCAAAATAACCGTTTGCGTTGAAGAGATGCACAAATCCTGTTGCATCATTTCGTCCCGGGATCGACGGGCGGGAGGACGACAGCTGGCGGCACCGAGAGGTAGCGTTCGATGGCGGTGTCCCATGCCGCTGAGGGGGGCGCGCGCACGGAGAGGAAGGCGGGCAGCCATGGAAGTCAAAGGGCTCACTTCCCAGTGAGCCTGTGCAGCGTACAACTCGCATGCTTCCCGGTGAGCCTGCGCATTCGAGGACAACTTACACGCGTCTCGGTCAGCCTGCGGACCGGACTACGCTCGCACGCATCCCATTCAGTCAAGGTCAATCAGCTGTCCACATGACACCTCCTACATCCATTAAAACCAAGACACGTGGCGTCACGTGAATGGTAAATAGAATGCACACGGTTTGAATTATACAAACATTTGAGATATTAAAGTGGCAACTATTTTTTCAAAATGCCTTTGTTGGCTATCATTATTCGAGTGCGGCTTCTCTCAAAATGGACATGAAAAATTCCACAGCATGTCGGGTGCTATTCCATGATAGCATGCCAAGTTTCATGAATTTCAGACGAGTTTTGGATTTACTAGAATTTAAAAATAAAGTATTTCAATGTTTTGCCGGTAATCAACGGTGCTCTGGTGTTTGAAATTCATTACCATTTATTGCATGGGACCTAAGCATGCACCCAAGGACACAAATTTGATTTTTCAACCAATTTATATGCACTGGAGCATGTGCATGTAGTTCAAATTTGAATTGTGCACATAAATGCATTGAAAACTCACTTAATGCATAAAAATGTCCGAAGGAATCCCGAAAAATCACAAAAATTGACACGACACTCCCGTTGTTCTATGTTGACACGAGAAAACTTTTGAAAGCAATAAGAGGCAATGGATATCGTTTCGTCCCCAAAGGTGGTACATTCCCTACCGAAACCATCATGCTTGTTGTGAGAAGCTCTGGTTTGTGAGAAGCATATACCCAAACCTGCCCCAAATGGGACAAATTTTTTCCACAACATGTTGATGCCGCACCATGCTAGCATGCCAAGTTTCACGAATTATAGACAAGTTTTGGATTTACTAGAATTTAAAAACCAGGCATCTCAACGTTTTGCCGGCAATCAACGGTGCCCTGGTGTTTGAAACTCATTCCCATTTCTTGCATGGGACCTAAGCATGCACCCAAGGACACATATTTGATTTTTCAACCAATTTATATGCACTGGAGCATGTGCATGTAGTTCAACTTTGAATTATGCACATAAATGCATTGAAAACTCAGTTAATGCATAAAAATGTCCAAACGAACCCTGAAAAATCACAAAAATTGACACGACACTCCTGTTGTTCTATGTTGACATGATAAATTTTTTGAAAGCAATAAGAGGCAATGGATATCGTTTCGTCCCCAAAGGTGGGACATTCACTACCGAAACCATTATGCTTGTTGTGAGAATTTCTGGTTTGTGAGAAGCATACACCCAAACCTGCTCCAAATGGGACAAAAAAATTACCCCGGCATGTTGATGCCGCTCCATGATAGCATGCCAAGTTTCATGAATTTCAGATGAGTTTTGGATTTACTAGAATTTAAAAACCATGTATCTCAATGTTTTGCCGGCAATTAACGGTGCCCTGGTGTTTGAAATTCATTACCATTTCTTGCATGGGACCTAAGCATGCACCCAAGGACACAGATTTGATTTTTCAACCAATTATATGCACTGGAGCATGTGCATGTAGTTCAAATTTGAATTATGCACATAAATGCATTGAAAACTCAGTTAATGCATAAAAATATCCAAATGAACCCCGAAAAATCACAAAAATTGACACAACACTCCTGTTGTTCTATGTTGACACGAGAAAATTTTTGAAAGCAATAAGAGGCAACCAATATTGTTTCATCTAGAAAGGTGAAACGTTCCCTACCGAAACCATCACACTTGCTGTGAGAAGCTCTGGTTTATGAGAAGCTTATACCCAAACCTGCCCCAAATGGGACAAAAAATTTACCACGGCATGTTGATGCCGATCCATGATAGTATGCCAAGTTTCATGAATTTCAGACGAATTTTGGATTTACTAGAATTTAAAAACCATGTAACTCAATGTTTTGCCGGCAATTAACGGTGCCCTGGTGTTTGAAATTCATTACCATTTCTTGCATGGGACCTAAGCATGCACCCAAGGACACATATTTGATTTTTCAACCAATTATATGCACTGGAGCATGTGCATGTAGTTCAAATTTGAATTATGCACATAAATGCATTGAAAACTCAGTTAATGCATAAAATATCCAAATGAACCCCGAAAAATCACAAAAATTGACACAACACTCCTGTTGTTCTATGTTGACACGAGAAAATTTTTGAAAGCAATAAGAGGCAACCGATATCGTTTCATCTAGAAAGGTGAAACGTTCCCTACCGAAACCATCACACTTGCTGTGAGAAGCTCTGGTTTATGAGAAGCTTATATCCAAACCTGCCCCAAATGGGACAAAAAATTTACCACGGCATGTTGATGCCGCTCCATGATAGCATGCCAAGTTTCATGAATTTCGGACGAATTTTGGATTTACTAGAATTACAAAAGCAAGTACGTCAACGTTTGCTGGAGAGCCACGGTGCCGTGGTGTTTGAATTTCATCCCCATTTCTTGCATGAGACATAAGCATAAACCCATGGACACATATATGATTTTACAACCCATGTTGGTGCACCGGAGCATGTGCATGTAGTTTAATTTTGAATTGTGCACCTGAAATGGCTAGAAAACCAATTTAATGTATAAAATGTTCAAATGAACCCTGAATAATTCCAATTCTTTTATGACACACATATAGTTGCATGTTCACTGCAGATAAAAGGTCTAGCAATTCAAACACCGTCCATTGCCGCTGTGACCCCATTATGTAATTCAAATCAAGATGAAAAATCAAGTAGATCGCACACAATTTATTATCACCAACTATGTGAGATGCAGCACAAAATATCCTGGAGCACCGTCGGTGTATATACAGTACGCCTATGGCTTACGCGAGAAGGTGCGTCGGCTACAGTCCACAGCCGGCATCTCAAGCACACTAGCTCGCTCCCCAAATATCATTTCACCGTTCAATCATCACCGGTGAAAGATGGGCACGTGGACCCGTGTTGTTGGGGATATGACTATTTGTGTAAGCCGCCCAGGAGGGGCCGGGTTACACAAAGAAGACTCATCAGAGGAAGCCCAAGTACAGGCATGAAGATGGCGTCTCAACAAGGGGCCTAAGGCCCACAGGCGACTTAAGGCCCGTTGTAGTAAACCGCCATAATGGCATGACTTGTATCATAAGGTAGACTTGACTAGTAACCGAGCCGGACACTGTTTATGAGCCTGCCGGGACTCTGTAAGCCGCAGGGCGTCAACCCGTGTATATAAGGGGCGACCGCGCGGCGGCAGGGAAAGAAACAACCAATTGAGAGCCGGGCATAGCGTATCTCGCTCCTGGTCATCGAAACCTCAAGCAATACCAAACCAACTAGGCGTAGGCCTTACCTTCACCGTAAGGGCGAACTAGTATAAACCTCTTGTGTCCTTTGTCCGATTAACCCTTTAAGCTTCCTAGTTGCGATGGCTCCACGATTAAGTCCTTGCAAGAGGACATCTGCGTGACAATTCCACGACGGTTGGCGCCCACCGTGGGGCCAAAGACACGGTCGATTTGAGTTCTTGAAGGGCAGCCGAAGGGTTCAAGGGATCTGTGATGGGCGGATGACCAAGAGTTGTCGCGGCAAGATCTACATCGACAACGAAGGCTGGGGCCCGAGGCCGACCCAATTAGTCTGGTGCGGGTCCCCTTTGGCGGAATTCACGTCTTCATCGGCGGATTGGTGAGCGGGCCCGAGCGGACAGCTATACCGACCTCATTGAGGCGGCTCGGCGTCGCGAGACCGCTCAGATTCAACTTGTGATGAAGCGTGCCTTTGTGGGCTGTGTTCATGGAGAGCACTTTCGAAAGGATCTAAAGATGGCGAAGAGGCGGCCGTCCCATCGGATGACGATTAGTCCTCCGGCTCAACAGATTCTCATATCAGGTCCAGAAGGCATGCTAGGGGCTGTTACGATGACTCTAGCGTTCAGATTGCTATGAGTCGCCAAGCTGGGCAGGAGTCTTCATGGCTGGTACCAACCCGCCAAAACTTCGGCGGCTGTGATAGCAATAACGTCCGGGTTAGGGCGGCGGGCAGGAGGCCCCAGCGCCCGCCGACTCAGTCTTGATAGATCTTATGGACAAGTTGGCGGCCTTGTTAACCTCCACGGTTATTCCTGCAAATCGAGATGAGCATAAGCGGAGGTGGCAAAGGTGCGTGAGAGATAGCCAGAGCCAAGGAGGCCTTGGCGGATGAGACACCGAGCTAGGCTGAGGGAATGGCGGCTTTAGATGCAGGCGCGGCGACTCCGATCGAGGCTTTCGGCTTAACATCGGTCTGAATGCATCCAATGAGGTGATGAGAAGGAGACATCGAAACCCAGTCCTGTCGCCTCCGGTTTCGATCCTCGGAATCTTTTCACAACACCGGAGCTGGTCCTAGCAATCCGCTGAAGCCAATCAATTTATGACACCGGAGCAGGAGGGCGGTTCAGCCTCGAGAGGCGGCACCTCTTCAGGGAGCATGGCCCCCCGATACATACCAACACCTCCGGCCCCTTTTCCAACCCCATGGAGAACCTGATAGCAGCATCGGCGCGTCTGGCGGCTCTTCCAGTGGATGGTGACGACCCGACGGCGGTGGAAACCCGGAGGGTTAGGGAGCTTCTTCAGACAGCCTTGGCACAGCAAGAGGCCTATTCTTACAGTAGGGACATGATTCATTCCACTCCTCAGCCTTGGGTAGCATCTCGACCAAACCGGAGTCCGAGTTACAGCAGACACATGGAGTCAGAGGCTTTATCAAGTAATGCCCAGCGTCGCAACCAACCCGGCGACTATAACCCGGTGCAGGATCGATTGCATCAGGAGGATGAACGGGCGGCCCAATTAGCGGCTCGGCAGACAGCGTATGATGTTTTCCCAGAGTAACCAATGACTTCTGTTGGAGCAGGGGTGGCCACTAGAACCGGTGGTGTCCCTTATGCAGTGCGGCTCTGCGAGATGTGCGTCTGCCCAAGGATTTCAAGGGTCCTCGAAGGTGCGAATTACGGCCGACTTACGGCCGGGGCATGGATTGAAAGTTCTGAGATGGCCATGGAATTATTGGAAGTCAGCGCAGCGGCCATGGCTAAGTATTTCACCATGATGTTAGATGGAGCGGCCCGAACTTGGTTGAAAAGCTTGCCTCCCAATTCCATCAGTTCATGGGCGAGTTAAAGGCCGATTCATCGAACTTTAAGGATACTTGCGGGCAATCTATGTCCATTGTGGACTTGACCAATTATAGCAGGAGGAGGGTGAGTCCACAACTCATTGGGTGCGCGGGTCAGCGAAATAATACATTCATCGATAAGATGGATGCCGACTCTTGGTACTTATGCTCCATCGTAATTGTTGTTTTGTGCGGCTGAAGCGAAGTAGGCGTATAAGCGTGATTGCAATGACATGGAGTGCGTTGATGGCGACTTTGGTTAAATATGGCGATTCGATACTCTGATGATCCCGTGTGCGAGGAGGAAAAACGGTGAAGCGAAGAAGAACGGCAACGGAAAGGGTCAGCAGCAACAACCGGTAAGTCAAGGTGGTAACAAGCGTAAGCCGGACGGTAACCCGACGTTTGTGGCCAATGCTAATGCTCAAGGTAATAATAAGAAGCGTAAGGGGAGAGGACCTCCTCGATCTGGTGGCTCAGGTCCATCTCTTGAGCAGCTTCTGAATGAGCCTTGTCCAAGACACGGTACTCGGGAAAATCCTGCCACCCACTTATGGAAAGACTGCACGATCATGAAGGCTTTCAAGAATTCAAACATGTTTGATGGCAATCATGGATCAGGCGGTGGTTCAGGAGCAGGTGGTTTCCATGGCCCGGGTGGTGGCTCAAGTTCCGGTTTTCAAGGTGGTCAAGGTGGCTATAATCAGCAGCAGTCCGGTCAAGGAGGACAACAGCAGCAGCGATCGAGTTATCGAGCCATCCAAAATAGTTAAGCGGTGGGCAATACCATGTGTTTACCACTAACGTATAGCGTATTTGGAAGGTTCATAAAGGGCTATGAATTGGTTGAACGGCGGTTCCCGTTATCCGAGGTGGTCGAACAGCCTATCATTTGGAGTAGAAGATCACCCCGGGTTGATAACCCGGTCGATTAACTTGGTGGTGGCCCCTTAGGTTGGTGGATATAAATTCACTAAGGTGCTCATGGACGGCGGAAGCGACATCAATATTCTCTATTATGCGACCTTTCGCCGTATGGGTCTGACTGATAAGGACTTGAGGACATCTAACACTGTTTTCCATGGGGTGGTACCCGGTAAGTCGGCGTATCCTGTGGGAAAGATCGAGCTGGAAGTGGATTTTGGAGACGAATACGATTCCAGGGCTGAGAAGCTGACGTTTGAGGTAGTCAAAATCAGAAGCCCGTATCATGCTCTATTTGGACGGTCGGCTTATGCCAAGTTTATGGCACGGCCGTGTTATGTTTATCTGCAGCTCAAGATGCCGGGTTACAAGGGCACCATCACTGTGCATGGGAGTCGCAAGGTGGCCTTGGAATGCGAGGAAGGCGATGCGGCATATGCTGAATCCGTTTGTGCTAAAGAGGAGCTGAAGTTTTATCAAACTAATGTTGACCCGGCAGATATGACCTCTTTGAAGAAGCCAACCACGAGCAAGACTCGGCTTTGAAATTTAAGTCGACGCTGAGACAAAACTGGTTGACTTCACTCGGTGACTCTTCCAAGCAGTTCGACATCGGTACCAATTTGGATCCCAAATAGGAAGCGCGCTCATCGAGTTCATCCGTGAGAACGGGACATCTTTGCATGGAAAACTTCGACATGCGGGTGTCTCGAGAGAACTCGTTGAGCACACTCTTAATATTGATCCAAAGTATAAGCGGTCGAGGCAGTTTCTCTGGCGGTTCAATGAGGAAAGGCGAAGGCTATAGGGGAAGAGGTCGCCCGGCTCTTAGCGGCAGGGTTCATCGTGGAAGTTTTCACCCGAGTGGTTGGCTAACCGGTGCTTGTGCTCAAGAAAAAGCGGCACTGGCGGATGTGTGTAGATTACGGACCTAAATAAAGCTTGTCCGGCTGATCCCTTTGCTCACCCGCATTGATCAAATCATCGATGCCACTGCGGGTTCTGGCGGTTGAGTTTTTGGATGCTTACTCTGGTTATCATCAGATCAAGATGGCGATTAAGGACCAGGAGAAGGCGGCTTTCATTACTCCATTTGGAGCCTTACGCTATGTGTCTATGCCGTTTGGGCTCAAGAGTGCCAGGCGACATATTAGCGGTGTGTGCGAATTGTCTCCACAATCAGATTGGGCGCAATGTTCATGCTTATGTGGATGACATTGTGGTGAAGTCGAGAGAAGAAACCTTGATCTCCGATTTAAAGAAACCTTTGATAATCTCCGGGTCTACAAGATGATGCTTAACCGGACAAGTGCATATTTGGCGTACTGCGAGCAAACTTTTGGGATTCTGGTCTCAAGCAGGGGCATTGAAGCTAACCGGAGAAGATCAAAGCGATTACCTCTCGGCTAAGCGGCGTGCATCAATGATGTTTAGCGATGGCGGGTCGCGTTCTTTGCTAAGCCGATTCATAAGCGGCTAGGGAGAAGGCTTTACCGTTGTATCATATGATGAAAGCAGACACCTTTATGCAGGTAAGGCTCTTGATGCTGCTTTTGAAGATTTAAAGAGACAATTGGCTGAGCCGCGGTTCTCACAGCTCCGATTGGTAAAGAGCCATTGCTATTGTATGTTCTTTGCTAACTCACGTCTTTGTTAGTGTGGCCATTGTGGTGGAGCGTAAGGAGGCGGCAAGGAGCATCCGGTTCAGAGGCGGTTTATTACATCGATGAGGTGCTCATAGAGTCCAAGCAAAGGTATCCGCATTGGCGAAACTGGTTTATGGGGTGTTCATGGCGAGCCGAAGCTAAAGCGATACTTCCTAGGTCATCCTATAAGCGTGGTAAGTTCAGCCCCTTGGGAGACATCATCCGAATAGGGAAGCCACGGGGCGAGTTGCCAAGTGGGCCATCGAGCTTGGGCCTCACGGTTTGAAGTATATGCAGCGCACATCTATCAAGTCTCAAGCCCTAGTGGACTTTATCAATGATTGGGCGGAGTTGCGGGCACCGGAGGAGAAGCGGATAACACGTATTGGACTATTCACTTGATGGGTCGAGGCGGTTGGAGGCTCGGGGGCTGGGGTTGTTTAACTTCCCGAGGTGACAAATTTTGTTATGTGCTCCGGCTTATGTTTCCCTGTACTAACAATGCAGCTGAATATGAGGCTTTACTCCATGGCCTCAGGATGGCCAAAGAGATGAACTTGAGCCGGGTAAGATGCTTGGGCGATTCAGACCTCGTCGCTCAACAGGTGTCAGGCACATGGGATTCTAAGGATCCCCTCATGGCAGCTTATCGTCGTGAGGTTGATGCGGTGGCTGGGCACTTCAAAGGTTATCAAGTAGAGCACATTGATCGAAGGAAGAATGAGGCGGCTGATGCTTTAAGCCGGCTGGGGTCTCAGCGTAAGCCGGTGCCGCCTAATACTTTTCTTGACATTTTGCATAACCCTTACGTCAGAGTGCCTACAGAGGAAGAGCTTGCGATACTGGACCGGGCGCAGCTGGTGGCGGCTCTCCATGCCATCCCAGATTGGACGGTCCCATACTTAGCCTATATGACCCGGGGATAATTGCCTGAGGACGAGACCTTGGCAAGACAAATCGTCAGGCGGTCCAAATCCATGACAATTGTTCATGGCAAGTTGCATCACCGCAGCGTCACTGGGGCGTTTCAGCGTTGTGTGTCACCTACGGAGGGTCGGGAGATACTTCGTGAGATTCATGAGGGTGATTGCGGTCATCATGCCGGTTCAAAGTCTCTGGTAGCCAAGGCTTTTCGTCATGGTTTTTATTGGCTGACGGCTCATGCTGATGCGGAGGATCTGGTCAGCAAATGCGATGGATGTCAAAAATTCTCATGACAAGCTCATGTGTCGGCTCAAGAATTGAGGATGATTCCAATTACTTGGCCATTTGCAGTCTGGGGGCTTGATATGGTTGGACCTTTCAAAAGGTCTAAAGATAAGAAGACACACCTGTTGGTGGCAGTGGATAAATTCACCAAGTGGGTTGAAGCAGAGCCGGTCAGTAAGTGTGATGCAGCCACGGCGGTTCAGTTCATCAAAAAGGTGATCTTTCGTTTTGGTTTTCCGCATAGTATTATAACTGATAATGGCACTAATCTCTCTAAGGGTGCCATGGAAGAGTTCTGTCAACAAGAGCACATCCGGCTTGATGTTTCGGCTGTTGCTCACCCCGATCTAATGGTCGGCGAAAGAGCTAATCAAGAGATCTTGAAAGGTATCAAACCCCGGCTCTTAGTTCCTTTACAGCGAACTCCGGGTTGTTGGGTGGAGGAATTACCTTACGTGCTATGGAGCATCAACACAACGCCTAATGAGTCTCTGGTTATACACCTTTCTTCATGGTGTACGGAGGCGAGGTGGTTACGCCAAGTGACATCGGCATGATTCACCCCGGGTGGCGGCTTACGTTGAGGCTGATAACGAAAAAGCTCGACAGGATGCACTTGACTTGTTGGATGAAGAGCGAGACTTGGCCATAGCCCGCTCGGCGATTTACCAGCAAGACCTGCGCCGTTATCACAGCCGCCGGGTTAGAAGCAGAACTTTCCAGGAAGGCGATTTAGTGCTCCGGCTCATCCATGATCAAACTGATATGCACAAGTTGTCCCCTCCTTGGGAAGGGCCTTTCGTGGTCAGCAAGAATCTCCACAACGGGTCATATTACCTCATCGATGTTCGAGAGCACAAAGACTCACGTAAGTCGGAGGAGGAGACCCACCGCCGTGGAACATAAGCGCATCTCGGCCCTACTATACTTAAGCCGCTGGCTTTGAGTATATTTATATTTTCTTTTTTAGCAATGTATATATTATATAAAGCAATACAGCAGGACCTCTTTCTTTTCCATCCTACAAGGTTTATGTGTCTTCTTTACCAGGTGATGGAAACGACTAACAGGGAGCGGATCATATCTGAATCCGGTTTTCCCTTTGGTCCGGCTTATGATCATATCTGAATCAAGCCATGGTCATTTGGGGGCTTCCTGTTCAAACATAGGTCGTATTCGAACCAAAGAGAACATAGCTGTCGATACCCAATTGATTGGCACATTGCCGAACCCACTTGGGGGCTTCTTGATCATATTTGAATCATAGCTTAACCTCTTTGGGCCTGACGTGGATCGTATTCGAATCAGCATCATTAAACAACTCTCATGGTCACTTGGGGGCTTCCTGTTCAAACATAGGTCGTATTCGAACCAAAGAGAACATAGCAGTCGATACCCATTTGATCGGCATCGTCAAAGCCATTGGGGCTATATGATCGTATCCGAATCTTAGCTTAACCCCTCTGGAGCAGTTCTCTTGATCGTATTGAATCAGAGGCCTTTGAAAATCAGGTTTACTTTATTCTATAAGAGTAAATAATACTAAGGGTCGAGTAAACATTATATGTGCCAATTTTGAAGTTAAGTATAAAGCTATGCGCTTTTTGGGATCAAGTAAGCGGTAAGTCGCCTTAAACCGGTGATACTTATGATGTTTTGGTTCCTACTCCGGATTAACGTTATCTTACATGACCCGGATGTGGTGAGATGCCAAAGGAAGTTTTTGTTTTATACGAGTAAAGCGAAACCTTTTGGATGATTCAAGCAAGCGGCGGTGCACATTCTTTGGCGGCTTGAGACATTGTTAAGCACCGCAAAACATGCGAAGGCATGACAGAGTTAAGAAGTTTTTCTACCTATTACAAGACTCCACGAGTCTGAATAATGAAGTATTGTTTTCTTTAAAAGACTTAAGTGCGGGCGGATTACTCCTTTGGTGGACTTGGCGACTCGGGTTATCCTTCTCCGCCTCTTAAATCGGCTGCTTTGTCTGGAAGGTTGGCGAGGTCCGGTCAATGCCGCTTAAGGCTTCAAATTCAGCTTCATCATCTATTAAACTGGCGGGTCAACTTGAGGAGCAAAGGTATGCTTACGAGTTGGAGGGATCGGTGACATCATAATGCGGAGTTGGAATCCTCCGGTTCTCGTTGTCATAACCGGTGGTACTTTGTAAGATCAATATCGTTGCCGATGATGGTGGCCACAGGACGTCGACTCTCACACAGGTGGTGAGGTCGATTGGTGAATCTGAGCCGTCCTCCTTTAATTTGGGGTATCCAAGAGCAACATCGCTTAAGTCTAGCTCTGGAGCCAATGCTTTGGCCCGGCTTAAGGCGGCTATGGGCCCGGTACCAGATGCTCGCCTTAACTCCTGAATCCGTTGAGGTAACACGGCAAGCCGCTTGAGTACGTCTTGCAGGAGATAAGGAGTATCATTTGATAAAGCCACAACAGCCAAAGCACGTTGTGACCCGGTGTACAGCTGTTCCACTAGAGTGTACACCGCCTTAAGCTTGATCAACATATTACATTTGAGGTTGGTACTCACAGGGACCTGCGTTTATACATATAAGGTGAGCGGAGTTAACAATTAAAATAGACATCAAAGGAACCATTGTGATATTCAGAGTTATACATAGTAACTTACGAAGATTCTTTGAGACCATTTGAGATATCTGGCGCTTTAAGCGGACAGCTCGTGTTGCCTCGGCAAGAGATGCCTCTGCTGTTTACAGCGAGTCACCATTGAAGCCCTCTCCTCAACCCAGGTTTTCTTCTCCGATTCAAAATTTTCTTGATTTCTCTTGTTAGGAGACACTGAATTCAAACTTGGAGTTGGCTTTCTGAGCTTCAAGCTCTTGGGTTTTCAACTGACTCTTCAGATCAGCAATCTCTGCCTCAAATTGACTTATGGCGGCCTGCATCGACATCAGGTTATGGTAAGAATCACGGTACATTCAAGTCCCAAACACTTTACAAGTAAAGATACTCGACACTTGGGGGCTAATGTATGCTTAAAAAATTCTTAACCTATTTTACCGGGTCATGTATATTAAGTCTCAAGCACTTTACAAGTAAAGGCACTTGACATTTGGGGGCTAATGTGTAACCCAAATTCAAAGTTTCATGCTATCACCGAGTTAAATATATTCAATTTAAGCCAGACAAAACTAACAGTAAGTAGATTTCTAAGTCTACGGCATATTCATTCATAAGCAATAGACTTGGGGGCTGATACAGTAAGTAAGGTTCAGGAAAAAGTTAAAGTTATACCTCAGATTTATGTTGTATTTGCTTCACCATGTCAATTTCCAGGTCACGGCTATTGTGCACTTGGTTCAAATAGCCCGAGACTATATCACCAATGCTTAGGTGAGTATAATCAGTGATGTCCTGTTTGGTTTTCCGACGTTGGGCAAACTCCTCCTTGGCAGTGCATCGAGCAAGGACAATAGGTTGGCCCGGTTCAACATATTGGATTTTCAGAAATTCAACTTTTGGTTCAGTCGTCTTGATCGGGCTAGGAATTTCCGGCTTATCAGAATCGTGGACAACGTCTTCTGCAGGCGGGTCAGAGGTTGACACCGGAATATCAAAAGCCGGTTCAGGCGGTGGCTGATGAGTGGAGCTATCAGGAACGGATGAGTCAATTGCCGGTTCAATGATCACCGGGTCTCGGGACAAATTATTCTTTTTGGCCCTCTTGCTAGGCTTCACTTGCAGGCTGTCAGTCAAAGTGGAAGGATGAGTACCAACGAATAAGTATGGAAAAACTTAAAGTAAGAAAGGTGGCATTACCGGGAGCTGTTTTAAAAGCCGACATGTTTGATTGCATCGACTCATTTGGAAGGCGGAGAGGTATCCTAATAATTGAGTCGAGATGAATTGAGGGTCGGCGAATTAGACCGCCAAAGGAAAAGCGGAATGTAAATTGGAGATAACCTCGGTCGGCGCTTCTGGTTATATCGGGTAAGCGGAGGAGAGTTCTGCGTCTTGAGTGGCCGAGTTTGCCTCCGGTTCTCAAGTTGTTGTTGCTTCAAAAGAAATTGAGGATCTTGGTAAGCTAGAGGTGTGAAAACCTTACTTTCGGGTCACCCTTCGGATTTTTGTGTTGGCAAAGGCTCTGAGTCGGAGGAAATTATAGTTACCTCTTTGCCAGCTGCTTGACTGTTTCCAGTATCCTCCTGAAAGGATCAAATGTCAGTAAAGTAATGGCAAAGGAGTTAAATAAAATTGAAAAAGATTACCTCTTCCTCATCCGAAGAAGAGTCATCCAATTTAAACATGTCAGAGGCGCTGGGTTTCTTCTTCCTAGAGGTGCCCGTCCTGGCGGCTTTTCTTTCAGTTTTCTTGGCCGCCCTAGCCTGTTTAGCAGCCTCATGGTCATACTTGACCTTCCAGAAATCATCACCGGCCTGTGGAAACAGATAAAGAATCATAAGTATAAGAAGGTAACATATAAAAGAGTATTTGTGAAGACTAGTAACTTACCGCAGGAGCCGGGTTCTTCTTGCAGAAGGGAAGTAAGCCGAAGGCATTCTTTGATTCTGATGCCTTCCTTCAACAGAGATTGGACTGTAGCATCTACCGCATCGTCTGATAAATCATCAGAGCTATGGCGCATCGAGTCATCCTTTTCGCCTGTATAAGTACACATTAAGCCGGAGCGGCGGCTTAATGGTAGTATCCGCCGGTGACCGGACTTCGAACGGATCGATGCCATTTAAACCGTTCCTAGAAGAGCTTTGATCTTCTTGATGGTGGGGTTGAGAGGCGAGCGTTCAATAGCGGATAACTTATCTGCGGCGGATGATTGGATTCGAGGCGCAGGCGCGAAAGCCGGCGATGGCTTCTCATCAGCCGGTGATGTATCTTGGCAGTAGAACCACGTCTGGTTCCAGTCTTTCGGGTGACTTGGCAGCTCAGCATAAGGGAAAAGACAATCTCTTCGCCGCTCGATGGAGATTCCGCCAAGTTCAAGACTAGGCCCGTTGGCACGTTCGTTTTGCCGGTTCAAATAAAAAAGTTCTCTGAACAGAAGCAGATTTGGTTCTTCTCCCAGTTACACTTCGCATAAAACTTGAAAATTGCAGAGATTTGACACGGAATTGGGCCCGATGTCTTGAGGTCTAAGGTCAAAGAAATTCAGAACTTCTCTGGAAAATTTTGAGCCGAGAGGGGCAAATCCCCGGTTCATGTGATCCGTGAAAACTATCACTTCCCCGTCTTTTTGTTGAGGCTTTTCTTGGATGGGTCGGGAACACGATAAGACATGACCTCCTTTTTGGCGAGATGGCGGACTTCACAAATTCGGCGGTTTACTCTTAGTGACTGTGGATGGGACCTAGTTGCAGGTTACAGGAACTTTTGCCACCTTAGGTGCCATGACAACAGTTGGCCTATTACAAAATAAGAAGTTCCAGTTCAAATTTTAACCCGGGAGGAAAATATCCAAATTACTGAAGGTAGCGGCTTACGAAGGGGCCTAATGATATAAGGGTGATTGTGCAACAATATTTAAGCCGCTACAAACATCAAGAGCGATTCAAAAATTTTAAAGTCATGAGAAGACGGCAAGGATTACAGCTCAGTATCACTTATTTAAACCGGACACCTGGACAGTTGTGTTTAAGGGCATTTACCAGAAGAAGCTTTCCGGGTGATAGAAACAAGTTTCACAGATGACATCTATTATTTTGGATCAAATTATTGTTCTGAAAGAAATTTTTTCTAGACCTAAAACAGAGCAGAGAAGTTCACGCACTTGAAGAAAGTTCCCAAACAAGGGAGATGAGATCTGTTTTTATGCAAGATCAACACAAACAACTACAGCAGCAGTTCTGCACAGTTTTTACGATCTAAGCAGGCTGTGGAGGTGCAAGATAGCAAGGTTTTGCGTCGGGCGTTGATGAACGCCGACGAACTCAGGAAAGTTCCGATGCAGATCTAAAGAAAGGAAAGGAGAGGAACTCACGGATGAACTTGAGCTGCGGAGGTTCACCGTTGATTTCTGGTCCGAGTCAGGCTGATGCAGCGGCCTGAGTCGATGAAGACGAGGGGTTCGATGGCGGCGGCGGCGGAGCTTGAGTGAGAGAGAAGAAAGGAAGAAGACGACTAGAAGGAGAAGAATGAAAGACCTGAAGTCGCGCCTATTTATAGGAAGAAGATAACCGAGACGGCCCGGGAAACAAGGAGATAAGAATTACTATCCAGCGGCCCCGATGCCTTGATTTCCAGAACAATCAATAAAAGCAGAGATCCGTTGAAGGATACGATGGAATAGAAAATGAATTAAGGAAAGGATGACGTCACGCCGGGTTAAGACGGATCCGGAAGATGATGTCATGGCGGGTTAAAGAAACCCTTTGGATAGTCGATGATGAAGATTTATTCTTTAAATATATTTTAGATTGACATGAACAGGTTCAGATCAATCTGGGGCCTAATGTTGGGGATATGACTATTTGTGTAAGCCGCCCAGGAGGGGCCGGGTTACACAAAGAAGACTCATCAGAGGAAGCCCAAGTACAGGCATGAAGATGGCGTCTCAACAAGGGGCCTAAGGCCCACAGGCGACTTAAGGCATGTTGTAGTAAACCGCCATAATGGAATGACTTGTATCATAAGGTAGACTTGACTAGTCACCGAGCTGGACACTGTTTATGAGCCGGCCGGGACTCTGTAAGCCGCAGGGCGTCAACCCGTGTATATAAGGGGACGACCCGCCGGCGGCTTAGGGAAAGAAACAACCAATCGAGAACCGGGCATAGCGTATCTCGCTCCCTGGTCATCGAAACCTCAAGCAATACCAAACCAACTAGACGTAGGCCTTACCTTCACCATAAGGGGCCGAACTAGTATAAACCTCTCGTGTCCTTTGTCCTGATTAACCCCTTTAAGCTTCCTAGTTGCGATGGCTCCACGATTAAGTCCTTGCAAGAGGACATCTGCCGTGACAATTCCACGACACGCGTCGTGAGGGCAACTTCGGTGGCCCACTCTGACGAGAGCGCGGCCGCAGCCGCCATGGGCGTGCTAACAAGGTCCATGAGCACGGCCGCAATCTGCGACCGGGCGGCCAAGGCAGCCCAAACGGCCGCTGTTGCTTCTCAGGTGGCGGCAGCAACATCTGCCTCGGGGATAGCAACTAGCGAGAGCGGCACAACAACTGTCCGTACCGCAGCGGAGGCCTTAGCCCTGATGGAGGCCACTGACAACCATGTCGAGGCCGCCCACGCCCATCTTGTGGCGGTCACCACACAAATCGAACGAAGCTTCTCCGACAACGTCGGCAACCCACGGCCGAAGAGCTGGCAATCGCCGAGAGTGTTCGAGCAGCGGTCTGTTCCTCCGCCGCATACCTTGCGACAACGGAGCCTGTCCAAGCCCAGATCACGGCCGCCCACGCCCAGCTCGTGGCGGCCTTTTCCAAAGAGATGGCTGACGCGGATGGCGAGATGACTGCCGAGTATGGTGCGATGGATGCCATGGAGCCCCTTCCCCGGGAGACCGTCGGGCGCAAGCTGGACATGGAGGCGGCGGCGGAGATCGACGAGCACCAGCCGTAGTACTAGTACTCTTTGTTTTTTTAATTAAGAGTGTGGTCTTTAATTTGTTAGAGTAACATTTAGTTCAGCTAGCTCTGTTTAATTGCTGAACTTGCTTGATTAAGAAGTGTGGGTGTGCTGTAGTCTCCTTTGTGTACCCAAATTATGTAATGACGTGGATGACCACCGTAACCATGGAAATTCGAACCAAAACTTTTGACGTTCATACTCATCACACACGGGTTAAGCTATCTGAATCATTTGTGATGTTCACATATCGTACACAATTCTGAATAAGGGACCATGTCTGATGACTCTTTGCGCGCCAGTTTTTTGGCTGAAGCGATTCCAAAATTTCGGCTTCCACGGAAATATCTACCTCCCCGCCCCCTCCCCTTACCAAAAGCCACATTTCTCATGTTTCCACATTCCTTTCCAAGTTTAAACCTTCGCTCCTTGCTTGCAGCGCCGCCTCCTTGATGTCTACTACACAACCTTCTTCTTGTAGATGTTGTTGGGCCTCCAAGTGCAGAGGTTTGTAGGACAGTAGCAAATTTCCCTCAAGTGGATGACCTAAGGTTTATCAATCCGTGGGAGGCGTAGGATGAAGATGGTTTCTCTCAAGCAACCCTGCAACCAAATAACAAAGAGTCTCTTGTGTCCCCAACACACCCAATACAATGGTACATTGTATAGGTGCACTAGTTTGGCGAAGAGGTGGTGATACAAGTGCAATATGGATGATAGATATGAGTATTTGTAATCTGAAAATATAAAAATAGCAAGGTAGTAAGCGATAAAAGTGAGCGTAAACGGTATTGCAATGCGTTGAAACAAGGCCTAGGGTTCATACTTTCACTAGTGCAAGTTCTCTCAACAATAATAACATAATTGGATCATATAACTATCCCTCAACATGCAACAAAGAGTCACTCCAAAGTCACTAATAATGGAGAACAAACGAAGAGATTATGGTAGGGTACGAAACCACCTCAAAGTTATTCTTTCCAGTCAATCCGTTGGGCTATTCCTCTAAGTGTCACAAACAGCCCTAGAATTCGTACTAGAATAACACCTTCAGACACAAATCAACCAAAACCCTAATGTCACCTAGATACTCCAATGTCACCTCAAGTATCCGTGGGTATGATTATATGATATGCATCACACAATCTCAGATTCATCTATTCAACCAACACATAGAACCTCAAAGAGTGCCCCAAAGTTTCTACCAGAGAATCAAGACGAAAACGTGTGCCAACCCCTATGCATAGGTTCATGGGCAGAACCCGCAAGTTGATCACCAAAACATAAATCAAGTGAATCATGTGATATCCCATTGTCACCACAGATACGCACGACAAGACATACATCAAGTGTTCTCAAATCATTAAAGACTCGGTCTGATAATATTACTTCAAAGGGAAAACTCAATCCATTACAAGAGAGTAGAGGGGGAGAAGCAACATAAGATCCAACTATAATAGCAAAGCTCGCGATACATCAAGATCGTGCCAAATCAAGAACACGAGAGAGAGATCAAACACATAGCTCTAGCTACTGGTACATACCTTAAGCCCCGAGGGTGAACTACTCCCTCCTCGTCATGGAGAGCACGGGATGATGAAGATGGCCACGGTTAGGGTTCCCCCTCCGGCTGTGGTGCGAACAGGTCCCGATTGGTTTTGGTGGCTACAGAGGCTTGCAGCGGAACGCCTGTTCTTCTCACACCCGTTTTATCGTTTTAGGGTATATGGATATATATATATATATATATATATATATATATATATATATATATATATATATATATATATAGGCGGAAGAAATACGTCGTGGGAGCCACGAGGGGCCCACGAGGTGGAGGCGCGCCTGGGGGTGGCGCGCCCCCACCTCGTGCCTCCTTGTTGCTTTCTGACGTGCACTCCAAGTCTCCCGGGTTGCTTTCCTTCCAAAAATAACTTCTCCAGAAGGTTTTATTCCGTTTCGACTCCGTTTGATATTCCTTTTCTTCAAAACATTGAAACAAGGGTAAAAATAGGAACTGGCACTGGGCTCTGGGTCAATAGGTTAGTCCCAAAAATAATATAGAAGTGCATAGTAAAGCCCATAAAACATCCAAGATGGGTAATATAATAGCATTCATAAATTATAGATACATTGAAGACGTATCAGCATCCCCAAGCTTAATTCCTGCTCGTCCTCGAGTAGGTAAATGATAAAAGAAATAATTTATGAAGTGTGAATGCTAGCATGTGCATAAGTTTGATCAATGATAATTTCAATCACCTTTTCTAGCATCATTATATGTCATAACAATAGCTTAACTCATAAAACTTTGCATGATCAAGTAACAAACTATTCACATGTTAAAGTATAGATCATAAGCTTTCTTGAAAACTAACAAACCATGTTATTAGTCATCAAACAATTACAATTCATTTTATTTTCAGGAAGGGTCTATGTCAGAGCTTTGATTTAGCAAATCCCACATACTCAACTATCCTATAGTCTTCCATGATTGCTACCACTCAAAGCATATTTTTAGAACAAATAGCATCCACGAACACAGAGAAAGATAGGGGCTTAATGTTTCGCCTCCCAACTTATTTATCATATAGATAATTGTCAACAATAATAATTCGTGATCAAATATATTTGAATGGCCATATATGCTTAGATCTTTCCATCATATGATGCTTGCCAACTAAAGAGTAGGTTGGCATGAGAAGGAATACTACTAACTCTTGCATAAAAGTAAAATATAGGCCCTTCGCAGAGGGAAGTAGGGATTTGCAGAGGTGCCAGAGCTCGAAGCAAAAACAGAGATGAAAATAATTTTGAGAGGTATGCTTTGATTGTCAACATAACGACCAAGAGTTCCCAATATCTTCCATACTACATACATTATAGGCCGTTCCCAAACAGAAAGGTAAATATTTTTACTCCCCCTCCACCAGCAATCATCAATCCATGGCTTGCCCAAAACAACGGGTGCCTCCAACTAACATCAAACGTGGGGGAGTTTTGTTTGCAATTATTTCTGATTTGATTTTGACCTTTTGATCATGGGACTGGGCATCCTAGTTACCAGCCATTTTCTCGTGAATGATGAGCGGAGTCCACTCATCGTGGGAATAACCCACCTAGCATGGAAGATACTGCTAGCCCCTAGTCGCTACATGAGCGATTCGGGCATACAAAACAGATTATTATTTGAAGGTTTAGAGTTTGGCACATGCAAATTTACTTGGAACGGCAGGTAAATACCGCATATGGGTAGATATGGTGGACACTCATGGAAGAAACTTGGTTCAAGGAGTTTGGATGCACAAGCAGTATTCCCGCTTAGTACAGATATTTTGGCTTGCAAAGGATTCTAAATAGCAAGCACCACATGTTAGAGGATCCATAACAATATAACTTCTATACAAATATACCCAAGCATAACTCATTATGTTGTCTTCCTTGTCCAACTTCAACTAATTTGCTCAGGTTTGAAAATAGTTAATGGGCTCACAATCATAGAAGATGTCCAAGATAGTATATTTATATGTGAAATCTCTCTTCCTTCAATATTCTTTCATGAATTGTTCAAGTGACCAACACAATGTTTGCTAACCTTCAATAAATTTACCACCTCTACTTCTTATATGTAAAGTCATTACTCCCCATGGGATAAGCATATGAAACATATATAATTTCAGATTTATGACATTCAAATCATTCAACCATTTACTCATAGGATATAAGTGAAGCACACGAGTAAATGACAAACTACTCCAAAAAGATATAAGTGAAGATTAATGAGTAGTTAAATAATTATGTAGCTATGTGAAGACTCTCTCTCATTTAAGAATTTCAGATCTTGGTATTTTATTCAAACAGCAAGCAAAGGTAAAGAAAATAAAATGACGCTCCAAGCAAAACACATATCATGTGGTGAATAAAAATATAGCTCCAAGTAGAGTTACCGATGAATGAAGACGAAAGAGGGGATGCCATCCGGGGCATCCCCAAGCTTAGACGCTTGGTTATCCTTGAATATTACCTTGGGGTGCCTTGGTCATCCACAAGCTTAGGCTCTTGCCACTCCTTATTCCGTAGTCCATCGACTCTTTACCCAAAACTTGAAAACTTCACAACACAAAACCTAACAGAAAATATTGTGAGCTCCGTTAGCGAAAGAAAACAAAACACCACTTCAAGGTACTGTAATGAACTCATTCTTTATTTATATTGGTGTTAAACCTACTGTATTCCAACTTCTCTATGGTTCATAAACTATTTTACTAGCCATAGATTCATCAAAATAAGCAAACAACACACGAAAAACAGAATCTGTCAAAAACAGAACAGTCTGTAGTAATCTGTAACTAACGCAATCTTCTGGAACTCCAATAATTCTAAAATAAATTGGTGGACCTGAGGAATTTGTATAGTAATCATCTGCAAAATGAATCAACTAAATAGCACTCTCCAGTAAAAAAGTTTTAACTAATCTTGTGAGCGCTAAAGTTTCTGTTTTTTACAGCATGATCATAAAGACTTCACCCAAGTCTTCCCAAAGGTTCTACTTGGCACAAACACTAATTAAAACACAAAACCACATCTAAACAGAAGCTAGATGGATTATTTATTCCTAAACAGAACCAAAAAACAAGAACCTAAAGTAAAATTGGGTTGCCTCCCAACAAGCGCTAACGTTTAATGCCCCTAGCTAGGCATGATGATTTCAATGATGCTCACATAAAAGATAAGAACTGAAACATAAATAGAGCATCATGAAGAATATGACTAGCAAATTTAAGTCTAACCCACTTCCTATGCATAGGGATTTTTTGAGCAAACAACTTATGGGAACAATAATCAACTAGCATAGGAAGGTAAAACAAGCATAACATCAAGATTTTAAGCACATAGAGAGGAAACTTGATATTATTGCGATTCCTACAAGCATATGTTCCTCCCTCATAATAATTTTCAGTAGCATCATGAATGAATTGAACAATATAACCAGAACCTAAAGCATTCTTTTCATGATCTACTTGCATAGAAAATTTACTACTCTCCACATAAGCAAAATTCTTCTCTTGAATAGTAGTGGGAGCAAACTCAACAAAATAACTATCATGGGATTGAAAATTAAGATCAAGATGACAAGTTTCATGGTTATCATTATTCTCTAAAGCATACGTGTCATCACAATAATCATCATAGATAGGAGGCATGCTTTCATCATAGTAAATTTGCTCATCAAAGCTTGGGGAACAAAAAATATCATCTTCATCAAACATAGCTTCCCCAAGCTTGTGGCTTTGCATATCATTAGCATAATTGATATTCAAGGAATTCATACTAACAACATTGCAATCATTCTCATCATTCAAATATTTAATGCCAAACATTTTAATGCATTCTTCTTCTAACACTTTGGCACAATTTTCCTTTCCATCATACTCATGAAAGATATTAAAAAGATGAAGCATATGAGGCAACCTCAATTCCATTTTTTTGTTTTCTTTAATAAAATAAACTAGTGATAAATCAAGAAACTAAAAGATTCGATTGCAAGATCTAAAGATATACCTTCAAGCACTCACCTCCCCGGCAACGGCACCAGAAACTGCTTAGTAGACGGGGTGTGAGTGCCGCTTACCTAGCCTCCCCGGCAACGGCGCCAGAAACTGCTTGATGTCTACTACGCAACCTTCTTCTTGTAGACGTTGTTGGGCCTCCAAGTGCAGAGGTTTGTAGGACAGTAACAAATTTCCCTCAAGTGGATGACCTAAAGTTTATCAATCCGTGGGAGGCGTAGGATGAAGATGGTCTCTCTCAAGCAACCCTGCAACCAAATAACAAATAGTCTCTTGTGTCCCCAACACACACAATACAATGGTAAATTGTATAGGTGCACTAGTTCAGCGAAGAGATGGTGATACAAGTGCAATATGAATGATAGAAATGAGTATTTGTAATCTGAAAATATAAAAACAGCAAGGTAGTAAGTGATAAAAGTGAGCATAAACGGTATTACAATGCGTTGGAACAAGGCCTAGGGTTCATACTTTCACTAGTCCAAGTTCTCTTAACAATAATAACATAATTGGATCATATAACTATCCCTCAACATGCAACAAAGAGTCACTCCAAAGTCACTAATAGTGGAGAACAAACGAAGAGATTATGGTAGGGTACGAAACCACCTCAAAGTTATTCTTTCCCATCAATCCGTTGGGCTATTCCTATAATTGTCACAAACAACCCTAGAGTTCGTACTAGAATAACACCTTCAGATACAAATCATCAAAAACCCTAATGTCACCTAGATACTCCAATGTCACCTCAAGTATCCATGGGTATGATTATACGATATGCATCACACAATCTCAGATTCATCTATTCAACAAACACATAGAACCTCAAAGAGTGCCCCAAAGTTTCTACTGGGAGAATCAAGGAAAACGTGTGCCAACCCCTATGCATAGGTTCATGGGCAGAACCCGCAAGTTGATCACCAAAACATACATCAAGTGAATCACGTGATATCCCATTGTCACCATAGATACGCACGGCAAGACATACATCAACTGTTCTCAAATCATTAAAGACTCAATCCGATAAGATTACTTCAAAGGGAAAACTCAATCCATTACAAGAGAGTAGAGGGGGAGAAGCAACATAAGATCCAACTATAATAGCAAAGCTCGCGATACATCAAGATCGTGCCAAATCAAGAACACGAGAGAGAGAGAGAGAGAGAGAGAGAGAGAGAGAGAGAGAGAGAGAGAGAGAGATCAAACACGTAGCTACTGGTACATACCCTCAGCCCCGAGGGTGAACTACTCCCTCCTCGTCATCGAGAGCACCGGGATGATGAAGATGGCCACCGGTGAGGGTTCCCCCCACCGGCAGGGTGCCGGAACAGGGTCCCGATTGGTTTTTGGTGGCTACAGAGGCTTGCGGCGGTGGAACTCCCGATCTCTTCTGCTCCCCGATAGTTTTAGGGTATATGGATATATATAGGCGGAAGAAATACGTCAGGGGAGCCACGAGGGGCCCACGAGGGTGGAGGGCGCGCCTAGGGGGTGGGCGCGCCCCCTGCCTCGTGCCTCCCTCGTTGCTTTCCTGACGTGCACTCCAAGTCTCCCGGGTTGCTTTCCTTCCAAAAATAACTTCTCCAGAAGGTTTCATTCCGTTTCGACTCCGTTTGATATTCATCTTCTTCGAAACATGGAACAAGGAAAAAACAGGAACTGGCACTAGGCTCTGGGTCAATAGGTTAGTCCCAAAAATAATATAAAAGTGCATAGTAAAGCCCATAAAACATCCAAGATGGATAATGTAATAGCATGAATACTTCATATATTATAGATACGTTGAAGATGTATCACTCCTCGTCGGTGACCCTCCTTCACGCTGCTCGACCTCGCCTATCCAGGCAGCTAATCCACACCCGACTCCCGTCCTCCTCCTCCTTCCATATCCCACATGCCCCGACCGCCGGCGCGAGTGCGACACCTTCCACCCAAATCACCGACCCCTCCACCAAATAAGCGCTGCCCTAAGCCATGGTGCACGTAGTTTAGCCAGGATCTCAAGGAGCATTTGGCAGCGGAGAAGCAAATCGCGGCCGCACGCGCGGATGAGGTCGCGAAGGCTGCCATTCATGCCGACCCCCAGATCTTAGAGGAGCACCTTACCATTTGCTAGCTATGACGGTTAAGCATGCTCGGTTTACCCATTGCGTGTGCTGCTCCTGCCTTTCCTTCACAAATTCTAGTGAATTGCGCTATCTAATTTTACCATGCAATCTGTTGCTCTAGTGTATATGTTCTATATGTCGTGCAGTGTGGTGCTCACTTATTAACTATTTTGTTAATTAGTTGTCGTCTTCAGTTAACGGTTTGGTTCAATTCTGCAAATGTGATGTTCAATTCTTCAGGCTGCAATTTTGTATTGTGTTCCATGTGAGAAATAAATTGAATTTATCTTTACAAAATACATGAGAAACGAATACAATTGCTATATTTCCAAGTTGTCAAACATGCTTGGTTTGGTTATACATTGTGCAATGTGGTGCTCAGTTAACGTTTGGTTCATTTGTGTTGTGGTGTTTAGTTAACTGTTTGGTTCAATTCTGCAATGCGATGTTCAATAGTTATGGGTGCATTCAGTTATTGTATACCATGTGAGGAATAAATTGAATTTGGCTGTAGTAAATACATGAGAAACAAATACAATTGATGTATTTCCAAGTTGTTAAGCATGCTTAGTTTGGTTAACTGTGTGATCTTCTATTAGGAGTATGTTATATTGTGCAATGTGGTGCTCAATTAATGTTTGGTTCATTTGTTGTGGTGTTTAGTTAACTGCTTGGTTCAATTCTGCAATGCGATGTCCAATTGTCGTGGGTAGAATTTTGTATTGTTGTCCATGTGAGGAATAAATCGAATTTGGCTGCACTTAATACATGAGAAACATATATAAGTGCTATGTTTCCTAGTTCTTAATCATGCTTGGTTTGGATAAATGGGTTTTCCATGTGGCTTCAATTAATCTGATGAATCTGCAATGTGCTTATTTTTCATCAACATGTTTTACTGAGAGCATGTGAACCCTTGCTTAACACGATGACTAACTACCTTATATGTGTTGGTGGAAACAATGGGAAGCCTTGAGGTTTACAATCGAGGTTAGCGTGCATGGTCCGTTCTCTAATAGCACATTATTGTGCAATTGCAGGAACCATTCTAATATTTAGGTTCTTAACAATTTGGTCTTGCACATGTAGGTCCTGCTGTCAGAGGTTTTGACCCACTGTTCGACCCTTTTTGCATATGGGGAAATGAGTTGTCCATGAATATCAATCAAATCAAGGACTCAGAAAGATTGTTAGGATAAATAAATTAGCGACAAAAAGCAACAAGATCTTTGTCTGCACAATGAAGAAGACATCAGTTCACTACAAGATGGTACTAGCTATTATACCTTGCCTTTTTTTATTCCTTTGCCCCATTTCCAATATAGAGAAGATATTTATGCGCATCTTTGTTTTCAGGCCTTTCCAAAGCAGTTCACTGATGATTACCTCTCAAACCACCTCTATGGTCAGGAGGCGAGGAAGGTTTTCATACAACACCCATGGTTCAATATTGAAGTGTTTCTGAAGAGGACGAAGGATGGACGGTCAATCATCCACAGGCACTGGCCTAAAGTTGCAAATACCTTCAACATGAATGAAGGATCAATATTCGCCTTCCGCTTCAGCAGTTTTCTTGATGAGATGCATCTGTCTATATACCGGCTATGATGCTAATTTCGAAAGGTTCTACATGTTGCATGTGAAACTTGGTGCTAGTGCAGTTGTCTAATGGGGTAGCTGAGTGCTGAAGCTATATCTATTGTACTCTGATGTATTTCAATTATGAAATTCTGCTTCCTTAATATGGAAATGAAATATATTATGTGCTTAATATGTCAATTAGATTAATAAATGGATTATTAATAATAGGGCAATTAGCCTGCTAATGGCGAATTAGCCTGCTAATTGGGTTTTGCTATTGCAAACGGTTATTAAAAACACCGTGGGCGATGACCTCAGGCAACGCACACAGTTTCTAGGAATAAACCGTGTTGGATCAATGAACAATCACACACGACTTTCTCTTGAAAACTGTTTGCGTTAGGCTACCTTGCGCAAACATTTACCACATAAAAACTGTGTGTGATGGATAGCCTTTGCCACACAATTTCTTCTATGGACCGTGTGTGATGCATTCAATAACGCAAACGATTTAACGGGAAAAATTGTGTGTGATGTACCTGGTGAACGGAAACATTTTCCTTGGAGCGACTGTGTGGGATGTACATACGAACGGAAACGTTTAGCGGGGACTGACTGTGTGGGATGTACTTGCCACCGGAAACAATTTCGCATGTATAATTGTATTTTTAGCTCTACTGTGCGTATTTCCATATTTGAGCGCTCATCGGTCGCACACAACCTCATTTTGCCGAGCGTGTGTGCCAGGAGGGCATATCCCCGACGGTTTCTGGGTCGTGTGGGAAGGACCCCCCCCCATCGCCCACACTCACTAGGCGACGGTTCCAAATGCCGTCGCGGAAAGGGGTTAAAAACCGTTTGTATAGCACCGACGCGTACCAGTGCATGGTTAATAATATAGCCATGTATGTCAATCACGACGTAGAAATATCATTCACTGATACAATAGAGCTGGCTCTAAGGCTGGTGATTTTTTTTACTTTGTCTCTTTCTCTTTTTGTCTCATTTACTCAATTTACATAGGAGCACGTGTAGAGGATGGCTATTCCTTTTGATGGGACTTCTTCATGGGGTTTAAGACTAAGAAACTACGAATTATTCCCGCTGCCCACTACTCTGAATCGTGCCATCTATGATAGTACTCCCATTGCAACAATGAGGTCCACTAGGTCTAGCATGTTGAAAGTGCAACTATCCCTAGGTGGTTTTGGTAATTCCTAACAACATATAGCTCATTGAGCTAATGCTATTTCAAGATGAATATTTCAGGAAAGCTCAATGATTGGCATGGCATGGATGAGAAATGTGGACCCCTCAAAATGCTAAGGACAAAAGGATTGGCTCAAGCTCAAAGCTCAAGACTCTACATTTTATATTTTAGTGATCCAAGATCACATTGAGTCTATAGGAAAAGCCAATACTATCAAGGAGGGATGAGGTGTTGCTTAATGGCTTACTTGCTCAAAATGCTTAGTGATATGATCCAAAGCCCTCAACTACTTTCTCACATCCACATATGACCTAAACCAAAAGTCAAACTCGGCCCCACCGATTCTTTCTATCCGGCGCCACCGAGTTCAGATGTCATAGCCACTGCCACAAACCCTAGGCAAATCGGTCTCACCAATAGGGATCTCGGTCTCACCGAGATGGGATTGTAATCTCTCTGTTTCCCTTCGTAACGTTTCGGTACCACCGAGATGAGCGATCGGTCCCACCGAGATTGCAATGTAAACTCTCTGTTTCCTTTTCGTAACGTTTTGGTCTCGCCGAAACAAGCGAACCGGTCCCACCGAGTTTACCTGACCAACTCTCTGGTTAGCTTATTACCAAAATCGGTCCCACCGAGTTTGTGTAATTGGTCACACTGAGATTACGTTATGCCCTAACCCTAACCATATCGGTCCTACCGAGTTGCATGTCGCTCCCACCGAAAATCCTAATAGTCACTAGATTTGCTGAATCGGCCCGACCGAGTTTCTCAATTCGGTCCCACCGAGATTGGCAAGTTGTGTGTAACGGTTAGATTTTGTGTGGAGGCTATATATACCCCTCCACCTCCTCTTCATTCGTGGAGAGAGCCATCAGAACGAACCTACACTTTCAACTTGCATTTTCTGAGAGAGAACCACCTACACTTGTGTTGAGACC
Source organism: Aegilops longissima (assembly GCA_021605205.1). Taxonomy (NCBI): domain Eukaryota; kingdom Viridiplantae; phylum Streptophyta; class Magnoliopsida; order Poales; family Poaceae; genus Aegilops; species Aegilops longissima. The sequence continues at coordinate 618,506,383 of CM038682.1, read as the reverse complement.
AAGATATTCCATTCCTACCATATGAATCTTGATCTCTAGCCTTCCCCAAGTTGCTTTCCACTCAAATCTTCTTTCCACCAAATCCAAATCATGTGAGAGAGAGTTGAGTGTTGGGGAGTGTCGGTGTCAAAACCGGCGGATCTCGGGTAGGGGGTCCCGAACTGTGCGTCTAGGCGGATGGTAACAGCAGACAAGGGACACGATGTTTTTACCCAGGTTCGGGACCTCTCGATGGAGGTAATACCCTACTCCTGCTTGATTAATATTGATGATATGGGTAGTACAAGAGTAGATGTACCACGAGATCAGAGAGGCTAAACCCTAGAAGCTAGCCTATGGTATGATTGTTGTCGGTGCTCGGGAACGGGGTCCCCATACTTGCTCACTGCGGCTGCGGCGTGGCTCGAAGGAGGCCCAAGACGGCCCATCTTCATCAACATAAGCTCAAGACCCACGCGAGGGGCCAAGCCTCATGGGCGGACGACAAGGAGCTTCCTCGAGCACGGCCTCGTCAGGCTGGCTCATGAGGAGGCGGAGAGTTCAAGGCAGGGTACCTCGCGAGGTGCCCATGGCGTAAGCCATGACGACCGAGGGCGCGATCGGGCGCCAGCCCGCAGATGTCCTCCTTTCCTCTTTGGTGCAAAGGGAGCAAGCGCATGCGAGAGCATCAAGCAAAGGCATCCATACGGTGCAACAAGACCAAGACCAGCCCCAACGGCTGGAAGGGAGTCATCGTAGAGCCCAAGCAGGCGTCATCACCAGAGCCTTTGGCAGGCGAGGACCAACTTTAGTCAGGATAAGTGTACCAGCTGTTCCCCTTCAAAATGGCCAATTGTTGGCGCCCTTCCCGCTCAATATTTGGGAAGAGGCCCAGGGCCTTCGCCTATAAATAGGAGTAGCCACCCCCAAGGCGAGGGATCCGGAATCCTCATCAAGAAACCAGTAGCTAGGGCGACTGAACACCACCTAGCAGTTCATCACACCCGCCAAGAACAGATCCTCGCGAGGCTGTTCTTCCTTGTATTGTTCCTCATCAGCCCAAGAGGCAATCCACCACACCACACACCGGAGTAGGGTATTACACCACAATGGTGGCCTGAACCAGTATAAATCTTGTGTCTCTTGTGTTGCCCCGTTTAGTAGTTTAGGTCCCAGCGTTTCGGCGAGGTACGAGACGGTGGAAGGTTGGATCTCCGCGTGCACCCCAGTGTTCGAACCTCAAGGGTCCGCGGAACCGAAATCCAACATTTGGCGCCGCGGTAGGGTGCACCGAATCCACCTTCGCCACCTCGTGTTCCGTCGCATCGTCACCACCATGTCCGCGACCAGCGGGCAACCCAGATCCTTGGGCGGCGTGGCCCACCCGCAGAAACCGCTTCGCCTCGGGCGACCCGTGCCCAGTGCAGCTCGCGGTCCGCAGGGCGCTGGGGCAGCAGGCGACGCGGACAGGCTTTGGCAGCTCTCACGTCGCGGCGGCGCGGTCGGCAGCAAGGGCCTCCAATCACGCCGCGACCACGTCACCATACACCCGCCGGGGCAGGCGAACTCGAGGGCGCTCACGGTGGCCGAGAGCTATTGCGGTGCGAGCTCTTTGGAGAGCGGCCGTGGCGTCTGCTGGAGCGAGTGGCGAGCTCCTGGCCGCCTCCTCGGGGCTCACCCTTCGCACCCAGCTTCCATCTCAGGCCAGGCGGCCCTTGACGGGGCTCCGCGCGTGCCGCGGGCTCCAGCTACTCCAACACCGGTGGCCATCGGCACCGGGCGGCGGCGGGTTGCCCCGCCCGGCCCGCTGGAGAAGAAGGACTCGGACGTAACCCACGGCCCGGTGGGCGGCGCGCCACCACCCCACGGTGGGCGCATCAGCGAGCCGCATGGCACTTTCAGCACTACTGGCGTGGCCTTCGGGATGACGGCGCCAGAAGAATATGTGCCCCACATGATGGACCAAGGGCACCCGCATGAGGGAGAACCAGGCTCGCTCCTCAGCCCGAGCTGGGGGGATGAGGCGCCAGAAGCTGAGCTCTTCCAGGAGCCTCGGGATTGTCCCACTGGTATCGGGTACCGCTACTTCCTCAAGAGGAAGCATACGCTAATCATGGATCGCAGGAGGTGCAGGTCACCGCGGCGAGCAGCTGCCTCGCTCCCGCAGTCTCCTACCCCTCGGGAGGAGGGCTCAGGGGGCTGCCGGAGAGGGGCAGAGATCCAACATCACCACCGCGGCGTTCGGAGCAAGGCGTTCTCAGGAGGTAGGCCCTCTGCTGGGGAGGCGCCTCAGGGCCTGCCCCTGGCAGAGGACCCGTGGTCGTCGGGGGAACCGCCGGCGACCGCTCTACCCCATCGGCGGCGTCCTGGTTTCCGGTCGTCGTTGATGGCACTAGAGTGTGGCGCAAGGCGGGGCCCTCGTCTGGCGATATGAAGCAAGGCCGGTACCTGTGAAGAAGGCCCAGTGCCTGTGAAGCTCGCCGCCCCGTGACACTCTCACGTAATAATGAGTGGGGCTGTACGCCCGGAGTCTCAGGGTGCGGCCTCGGGCCCCGGGCTCCCTCCCACGCCCAGTGGCAGCACTTAGCTCCGCGCTGGTGAGAAGACGTCCAAGACTAGACTAGGTGCCGGACGCGGCTTTTCTTCTGCTTTCTTCGCCTTTCCATTTGGTTGTCGCTTTCCCCCGCTGGATTTAAGTTGGATTCGAATTTGAGATTTGCGTGTGTTCGGGGAAGGGGTGCTTAGTCTCATTCGAGCAAATCTCTCGCGTTTCAGTTGCCACTCCGCCTCAGCTGCCTCCCCTCGCGAGCCCCTCGCGAGCCGGGCCAGGCCTAGCTTGCGCGCAGCCCAGCCTGCCGCCGCCGCGTCCTCTCCGAATGGTTTTTACTGCAGATCCTACGGATTCGATCAGGAGACACTCGGGTCACCGCAGCCTCCCACAGGCTATCTCATGGCTCGTACGAAACAAAGGTAAATCAGCCAACCAGCACGTCGCTTGGCCAACCACTTGGCGCGGGTGTATGGGCGATGTAACACCTGCTAATACGATGAACACAAGTTTTACATGAGGGGCTCCCCCTCCCAAAATGCTCTCACATCCATCAGGCCAAAACCTGAGTTCTATTCATGCAGGGTAATGGAACAGGGACAATACATAATCAGTCGGATAAATCCCCCAATGCGTCCCCAGGAGCACCTCCCGAGCCGTTGCTGGCGTCGGTGGCCTCGCCCTCACTGTCTGCGTGGCCATCGGCGGCGTCAGGGCCGTTCACCACGCCGCCCTCATCGGCAGCCACGATCACGCCCTCGTTGTCCGAAGCAAAGGCCCTGACGAGAGCATCCACATTGTCTTCCACCCAGTGCGCCAGGTCGCCCCGGACGGCATGGGGAACTGGGGCGATGGCTGCGTCAAAGTCGAAGTGGGGGTCCATGTTCTGGAGATGACTGAAGACACGAGAAAAGGCGCGCCCAAGCAGCGCGCGGCTCCTCTCCTCCACCAATCTATCGGCCCTGACCGACCGCGCCTCCAGCCGCGCCACCACATCGGTGAAGAACTGAATGTTGCCGGCGTAATTAACCGTGTGCGGCTCGCCAACAGCCGCCTCGCAGATGTTACCCAAGGCTGTGTTGGCTCTTTCCCGGAGCGTGGTGAGCATGGGGCCGTGCTCGTGCTCCAGGATTCGCCGCTGACGCATCTCCTCCGCATTCTGGCGCGCGACGGCCTCGGCCTCCTCCACCCGTTGGCGAAGAAGGAGCACCTCGACCAGAGAGGTGATTGACTCCCCCTGCGCCACCTCGAGGGCGGCCCGAAGAGCATCGGCCCGCCGCGTCGCCTCCTCCAGCTTGGCCCTCAAGGCAGCAGTCCTGCCTTCAGCCTCGGTCCTGATCAACCCCAGCCTCGCCTCAAACTCGCGCTCGAGGTTCAAGCGCGCCGTCGCCACTCGGCGTCCGACCTCCTCCAGGACGCGGGCTTCCCGTGCAGCAACCTCATCCTCCGCGCGCATCACCAAGCGCTCCCTCGTCTCCAAGCGCTCGTACTGCATGGCAGCGTTGGCGGCTTCAGCGTCAGCGCCTCCTCACGCTCGGAGCTCCGCTGGTCGCGGAGGCCACCTTCATCGACACGAGGGCTGCCTCGCGCAGCTCCACTTGCTCCTCCGAAGGAGTGGCACGGGCCAGGAGTTCCGTGCCCTCCTCCTCCGCCTCTCGCCGCCTATTAGCTTCCGGGCCTCCTCGGCAGCGAGAACAGGCCTCCCGAGAGGCTGCCGGTAACGCTTGGCCTCTTCATCATCAAGATCGCTGGTGGCGCGCAAGGGTGACAGCGCCCTCCAGCTCACGCCTCTCTGCGGCCAGGCGCAGGCCCTCGGCCTCAAGGCGCGCGTCTTCGTCAGCGAGCACTTCACCAAGAAGGATCACCGCGTCAGCCGCCCTTCGAAGAAATCCTTGGCGAAGGGCGCGGCGCTCCCGGGCGCGCTCGTGCACGTCTTCCACACCATCAACCTCCCCAAGCGGGCGCCGGGAGCCACGGATCAGCATTTCCCCTCCGGGCAGGGGGCTGGGGGCTGGCACCCTCGTGACGGCCGGGCACGCCGCGCCAGAAGCCCGGCCTGGAGCCAGCCCACCCCCAGACGAAGAGCGCAGGAAGCGCCTCAGCCAATCGCCGTCCACAACCAGGCGAGAAGCCCACGGCAGGCTAGCTATGCCACGAGAAGGCTCGCGAAGAAGGGTCGCGAGGCGCGCAGGGCCTCGATGCGCCTCGGGACGGTTCGCCTCCCCGGTCGCCCTCACCACAAGGGCTCCACTGCTCGGAGCGCTCAAGGACGGGAAAGAGGGCGAAGCCAAGGGGGACGGCTCTTCACCCGTCTCCGTGAGCTCGGCAGGAAGGGGCCTGCAGGGCAAGGATCAGTACAAGCAGCAGGAGGATCAGGAGCTGGAGAAGGAAAAGGCTTACTCATGAGTGTTGAAGTACTTCCTGCGCTTCAGCAGGCTACAAGGGTAATCATCGCCCAGGGCCTCCCTCCTCTTCCGGAGGGCCTCGAAGTCCACGCGAAAGCGACCCAAGATTTGAGAGCAGGGGTCAGCCTGCGACGAGGGAGAAGCACCAAGGCGACATGCGTCAGGGGCACCCAACTGACGCACGCTGCTGGTCGCCTCACCAAGAGAAGCGGCTGGGGCCTCGGGAGCCTCAGCCGCAGGCGCTGCGGGCAGCTGCCTGCCGCTCTCAGCCACGGCGGCGTGGGCCTCATGAGATGCTCCCTCATGAGCGTCGCCCGGCGCTGTCACCCCGGCGGGGGTCCCTTCAGCCACTGGCGGCTCGTGCCTCCCTGCTCCGCCACCTCAGGAGGAGCCGCCTTGGCCGACTGGAAGGGCTGTCACCATCCTTTGGATTCTGCGAGGCCCAGGAGACCGGTGGGGCGCGCCCCATTCATCGAAGATAGGCATCTGGTTCACAAAATCACCCCTGTTCGCAAAAGTGCAGCAAGGCCCCTCCATGCGGATGCCACGGGGGTTGGGGTCATGATCGGGACCAGAGCACTTTCCTTAGCGCTTCAGGCGTCGGGTCTTCTTCCAGGAGCCTCATACGATCACCAGGCCCGCTGAAGGCCCACATCCGGTGGGAATGGCGTTGGAGAGGAGCAACGCGACACATCAGGAACTCCTTCACCACCTTGAGCGCTGTCACATCAAGCGACCTCAGGAACGCGAAGTGGTGCCAGACAAAGATGAGCCGAGGGCTTGAAAGCGTCTCCTGGCCCCAGCCTGAATTGGGGACAGCAGGCGAGGTTGGCTCCGATAGCAGGGGGCTGGGCACCCCCACATCCACGTACAACCACCTCTCGCGGAACTCAGCCGCGGGCGGAGGCAGGCTGAAGTCAATCCCTGAGGCCGCTGTCTCAGGCGCGGCGACGAAGCTCACGCACGCCGAGCATTGGGTGGGGTCGACAAGGTGCAGAGATAAGAAGTGGCGCAGCAAGGCAACCGAAGGAAGGATGCCCATCATTGCCTCACAAACGAAGGCGAAGACCGAGAGGAGAGTGATGGACTCAGGACCCAGATGCATCATGTGGATCCGATAATGGGAAAGCACGGCATTGAAGAAATCAGAAGAGGGGGGAACCAGCCCCGCCCACAGGGCGTCAGCAAAATACCGGACCTTAGTGACTATCCTGTCGATGGAGAAGTGGGATGTGGGCCAGGCCGTCGTCCTCCCGCATTCGTTGAAGGTGGTGGCCAGAGCCGAACTAACCTTTCCCAAGCCCTCTAGATTGAGTATGATCGACGGGTCGACGGCGGGCCGCCAAGGTGGCGGCGAGGCGGAGGCACATGGTTTCTTCCTTTTCCTTCTTCGCCGGAGCCATGGCGATTGAAAGGGGGAGAGATTCGAGATTGGATTGAAAATGGAAGCTGGAGTTCGAGAGGGGGAGGACAGGAGCGCTCAAGCAGCGAAGGAGGAACGGATGTGTACAACAGCGTGTCCGCCTAGCAAGGCACGAAATAAGGAGGCGTGGGGGCAGTGCGCCCACGCCCAATCAACCGCCACGCTTGGCGCCCAAGGCCATGAGCTGTTAGGGCCCATGACGCTCAGACTTGCCCTTCGCCTCTCTGCTCAGCCAAGTTCGGCGCGCCGTGGGCCGGGGGCTCTGTCGGCGTTCCGGGAGCAGGGGTCCCCAGACTTGCTGCTGGGCGTGGCTCAAGGAGGCCCAGCACGGCCCATCTTCATCAGCATAAGCTCAAGACCCTCGCGAGGGGCCAAGCCTCACGGGGCGGACGACAAGGAGCTTCCTCAGGCACGGCCTCGTCAGGCTAGCTCCTGAGGAGGTGGAGAGTTCAAGGCAGGGTACCTCGCGAGGTGCCCATGACGTAAGCCATGACGACCGAGGGCGCCAGTCGGGCGCCAGCCCGCGCAGTGTCCTCCTTTCCTCTTTGGTGCAAAGGGAGCAAGCGCAGGCGAGAGCATCAAGCAAAGGTTCGGTGCAACAAGACCAAGACCAGCCCCAACGGCTGGAAGGGAGTCATCATGGAGCCCAAGAAGGCGTCAGCACCAGAGCCTTTGGCAGGCGAGGACCAACTTTAGTCAGGATAAGTGTACCAGCTATTCCCCTTCAAAATGGCCAATTGTTGGCGCCCTTCCCGCTCAATATTTGGGAAGAGGCCCAGGGCCTTCGCCTATAAATAGGAGTAGCCACCCCCAAGGCGAGGGATCCGGAATCCTCATCAAGAAACCAGTAGCTAGGGCGACTGAACACCACCTAGCAGTTCATCACACCCGCCAAGAACAGATCCTCGCGAGGCTGTTCTTCCTTGTATTGTTTCTCATCAGCCCAAGAGGCAATCCACCACACCACACACTGGAGTAGGGTATTAGACCACAATGGTGGCCTGAACCAGTATAAATCTTGTGTCTCTTGTGCTGCCCCGTTTAGTAGTTTAGGTCCCAGCGATTCGGCGAGGTACGAGACAGTGGAAGGTTGGATCTCCGCGCGCACCCCAGTGTTCGAACCTCAATGGTCTGCCGGAACCCGAAATCCGACAATTGTTGTTCGTCCTACGGACTAAAACCCTCCGGTTTATATAGACACCGGATAGGGTTAGGGTTACACAGAGTCGGTTACAATGGTAGGAGATCTACATATCCGTATCGCCAAGCTTGCCTTCCACGCCAAGGAAAGTCCCATCCGGACACGGGACGGCTTCAATCTTGTATCTTCATAGTCCAGGAGTCCGGCAGAAGATGATAGTTCGGCTATCCAGACACCCCCTAGTCCAAGACTCCCTCAGGGAGACTATCATTTGAAGCACAAGAGCAAGGAGTTCATCATCAACACACCATTTGTTACTTCTTGGAGAGTGGTGTCTCCTAGATTGGCTAGGTGTCACTTGGGAGCCTCCGACAAGATTGTGGAGTTGAACCAAGGAGTTTGTAAGGGCAAGGAGATCGCCTACTTGTGAA